>JAQPZY010001599.1:980000-1580000 GCA_029931535.1 Margaritifera margaritifera
ATAAGGCAATAAGGTGTGAATGCTATATAGACGTTCATATATACAGACAATAAGGCAGTAATGTTGTATACAGACCTTTATTTATACTGGCAATAAGACAAGAATGCTATATATTGACTTTCGTATGTACGGGTTATAACGCATTAATGCAACATATATGGAAAGTTATTCAGACTTTGAAGCAGACTTTAAAGAAATTTCAGCGTCGATTCTGAGGTGGTTTAAATGTGTTTCAGTGTGTTGAAATACAGTCTTAAATGCTTTTGCTAGATTCGATTATTTTCTAAATTTAAACTTTGCATACAACTTTATACACCTGCTGACTGCTCTTGAGATGTTGTCCATTTAAGAATTTTCTACAGGGGCTAATTACGCTGTTTCACTTAAAAAATGAAGTTACACAGATCTGACATTTTTTTAAGGTGACTTTGTTGCAAAGAATTTTCTTGAGACATGTGACTTATTTTAATCTGAGGGAACTTTGATACGTATAGTAATGACAGACATAGGTGCATGTATATTTTAATATGTGCACTTAAGCATAGAAAGGTACTCCACGATTCGTGTAATGTAAACAAATGATGAATAATAATGGAATAACTCATTATTTGTGTATGTATATGTCTTTCTTTTTTTTCCCCCTCTATCTCCTTCACATGTTTGTTACTATTTGTTTATCTGCACTACAAAGCTGAAGTAAACGTAAACTTTAGTCTACGATCTTAAACATAGAAAGAACACACCAAGAATGTTGTAATGTAAACCCTGATGAATAATAATTATATAGTTAATTGCATGTTTATTGACATAATTTTTATTTCACTCACGTGCTTATTATTGTTAATGTTACATGTATTATGTAATTTGGGCCAGTGGCCTACATTACCTAAATAAAGACTTAAAAGACTTATTACAACGAAAAGGAGATTCTTAAATGTTTAAGTTCTGGTACGTGTTCGGAATGTGGTCGATGAAGTGCCTGGCGTTTGTCTTAGAATATTTAGTGCTGTAGATATTAACATTTGCTTACTTGAGAGTCATAACTGGTTGTAAAATCAAACAGTGATAGACTACCATCAGCTTGTTTTAGGAACTATCATCAGCAACTGTATATAATGTCATAAGAGCGAAAAATGGGGTTGACTTACAGATCCTGGATTTGAGTGTGAACGGTATAATTGCGATCCTATGGACTGATAATATGAACAATTCTATAACTTCGAAGTTTGCTGTATTTTCATTGCTTAAATTGCCACCCGCTTGTTTTGCAAAAAACGTTATAGCACACGGCTCACCGGACGTCTTCTCACCAGTGTAGCTAGTCAGATGGTGCAATAAGCGTCTTCGCGATAATATTCTGAATGCCACCTTATTTGTTCACTCACAACTTCGAGGTCATTCCTACGGATCATACTTCGAATGTATGTCGATAGTTGCCATTGGGACCACTTCGGCTATTTACTATTTACGAAGAAGAATTGACCGGAAAGTTACGAATAATCGTACAATTGTTTTTTTTCGTAAATTCTCGGTTAACTATACAGTCAATCCAATCTTAGAAATAGCCGAATAGATTGGGTTCCTTTTCTTGTGGATAAATTTCCGGCGAAGAAAATGTATGATATTTCTGTAAATTACTGTACCGACATAAATATAAAGCATATGTTTTTCTCGCAGATATAGGCGAGGTAGTTCCGAAAGCTTGTTTGTTGTTACAACAGCGGTCAGAGATCAGTGGGACATAAGAAGTTCGATCCGTCATAGCAAGGTGCTGCCGATTATAAAATGTGCAGACGATTTAACTTGATCCTGTTGTTAGTAATATGTAGCACTGTGTTTGTTAGAAATTATTTTGTTAGTAAATGCTCTAAGATGCATCACGCATAGCTACTCATTGACGAATGCATTTTCCGCCTGTCTGCTTTTTGGACCCCTTGTTTGGTCTTTCCATATTCACGCCTTGAACGAAATTTTAAAGTCTACAATTAAGGCAAACCAATGTCAGAAAATTAAATGTCATATCATAAAACAATTGTTGACTTCTTACAAGGGTTCATCAACACCAGAAAAATGTTATTCACCTCGGTCGTAATTTTTTTTTGGGGGGGGGTTAATAAATCATTGTAGAAACCTCATCAGATGTCAAATGTTATATACAAACTCTGCATTTACTGAGACATGATAAATGTTTATTGTCGTAAATAAATGCTTTAAGCTGAAAAATATATTTGTTTAGCGTTACAGTGAATATTTCACAGACGGGTGCAGAATTTGGTATGATAATAGCTTTTAATGCCATAGACACTGTGCACTTACCTAATATTATGACTCTACCCATGGTCCATAATGTTGTATCTATATAGGTGGAGAATAAATGGTACAGAGATAACAAACGTCCACAACGTAAATTCACATTGTTTGCTCAATTTGCACATGACTGATAACATCAGCCACGTTACATGTCAAGTATATTTGTACGAATCAGCAAGCAGTCTCTCGAGTGTAATCTGCGAACACGATGTCTGTTCAATAGACAGTGATCCTTATACAATCATAGTAATGTGTACTGTTACTTTAAAGTTTTTGATTGATAGATATATAGACAGAGATAGATAGATATATAGATAGATATACAGATATTGCGTCAGCTTTGGCATGTACCAAATCTGCTTGAAACTTCGTCCATTGTAAGAAACATTATCTAGCGCGAGCACAAGTGGCTTTTATGTGGAGATGTGTCTTGGAAATCTGGCCTTAAAACGTAACAAGTATGACGGCCAGTAGGATGAAGTATGAAGGCCTATAAGGCAAGCTATAAGACAGAAATGAACAATTGCGTGAATATTAATCATACAACCAACTTTTCTCACTCGTAAAATAAGTATTAAAATTGTATATCACCATTAACACTCAAATGAGACTCGGTGAATTCGGGTCAACTGAATTGTTAAAGGAAAGAGAGCTTCATGCTGACGTTATCGGCATATTGTGACGTCTGCAGCTTGCTACCTTGTAACATCGTCAGACATGTGCTCCATCTCCGCAATTAAAGAATTCCTTGCTTTTTCCTATTGCATAATAGGCAAAATTTGCTCAGTCTGCACTAAAGACATGGTAAAGAAAAGAATTCAAAAATTGTTATTTAAATTGCATATGATGCATTTATTTGTGCGTACGATTTTCTTCAGATGGTATTTTATCACTAAATTTACAGCGTTGTGTCAGTGGTATTATCCTTCCAAAATGAGGTAACCCACAGTGAGGACCATTACACATGGGATGTTAACAGAGGTCATTTGGAACTGATCTAAAGCCCATGGTTGCTACTACATCACGTATTAGTCCTATCGACGTTCCAACGACTTGATGATGTGTCATCACCGAGAACAATGTAATCAAAAGTTTGAGGCTATGGAAACTGAATGAATTTCTTCAGACGTGAAATGTTATTTTCAACGCCTATCTTTCATCATAAAGATGTATTCTTAGCATATCAAGCTGGTTATTCGCCTTCCTAATACTTACTAGTTTGGGAAGTATCAGTTCGATTAACTTGGAGTCTCTTTCAGAGAAGTGAAGCTATTCAACTCGCATCCGGATTGTCTGAGTGAAACATACTCGACAATAGAAACGTCCTTGGCCTTCTCCACTGCATGATAGAAGAAACCTCGGATGAAAATAATGGTCATTTACAACTGCCCTCAAGCCTGTGATTTTAATTACGTCATAATAACCGAAGTCACAATGACTAGAGGACGTGTCATTAGTAAAAGCGATGTAGGTAATAATTTCAGGTTATTGAAACTGAATGATCTCTTGAATGTTTCATTACACATGTTCAGGTTACAACATTAAAACTTGAAACTGCAGGTATTTAATGTATTGTTGAAACGTTGTCGAGCGTTATTTTCAACACCTATCATTTTTTAAGAATCTTTTCTTCTTACATCTAGCCGAATGTTAGTGGTAACAAGATACCTGGGAAAACCGTTAACTTGGATAGCTGCATAACACTCAATTTAAATCACATTTGCTGGATCAATTCATCATGCTCGTGTAATAATGCACAAAGTCGATGTACTAAGGTTTAGATGACCCTAGGGGTCCAAAGAGCTTTCAGGCAATGATAAATTCTGAAAGAGTATGAGCTGTGAGGAGCGTGCCGAGTCTCTTTTTCGACTCGGATCTGTTCTGAATGACATACTCCTCACAATGGATTATCTTTCTTTACAACTTGGATAACGCCAGTGTCACCACAAGTTAAAATCTGCTAGAAACTTGTAAAAACGTTTTTTTCTCATTTTAACCTTACTTTCGAAAGAATTTGCAAAAATTAACCGATAAAATATACAATTTAGTGCTTAAGCTAGCAGATATAGCGCTGTCATAGAAATTGTTTTATCTTTTGGTCAAACATTCATTGCTAATAAATAACAGAAATTATGTTTCAAAACCAGGTCTTGCCATTAATATAGTTATCTTTGTAACCAGGAGGACTAGTAGAATTTATAATCTATATGTCCTGTAGGGATCATTGCCAGATCCACATCCTCCCCAGCACACACACACACACACACACACACACACACACACACACACACACACACTACTGTAAAATGAGTAAAGTTTTGACCACACATAAAGCGTGGCACCCTCTTAAGTCGCCACTCCTTCTGCACGGAAAAACAGGTCTTATTGAAAGGGTGGCCTCTTTAAAGAGGGCAACATGGTAAAAATGTCCTATTGTAGTGTCGAGCAAGATGGCCTCTGATTAGGGGGTGTGCCTGTCTTTAGAGGGGTCTCTCAAGAGAGGGACACGCTGTATAAGTAAAGTTATAATCTTTTCTTTCAAATAAACACAAAACGACGGAAAAACTTATTTACCAATAATCGATATTTTTTAGGCTAGCAAAACTTGGACAAGTATGAAAGATTATAGAAGGAAACTGACAACGTTAAATCTGGAAGACATAGAGTTAATAAAGAGTGCATACTAATGTATTCTCATATCTGACAATCTGCTGTTACGTGCTTACTACCTTTACAAGCATATTACATGCATTTTCTTGTAAATATTAATTGACAAGTTTTACTTCATCAACAAAACAAAGTAGTTTGTTTTCTAATTTGGGATGTGCAGAGTTTGAAACTATTTTAAACTCTCACTGATCTAATCGGAACAAAAATAAGAACTGGCTGATGTTATAAATCCTCCATATTTTGGTAAAGATTATATTGAAATTGAACCAATTAGAAGTGCATGTGAATGTATGCAGTCAGCAGTGCTCGATCTTAATTTGTGCAACCAATATTTGAGGTTCACTATTTGAGTGTTTTTTAATCACTAGCGCTATTAACAGTTTTCGTACTTTTATGCATAGATGATCTAATATTTATATTAGATTTTTCTACTATTAGAGAAATTCTGGATAAATGAGAATTAGACATAGTTATTCAGAGACGTTCCAAAGTTTAGCCCTACAATCACCGTTGTGCACATTTTTTAAATCTGCGCGATCTTTCAATGATTTAGTACATCACATTATAAATTTTCGAGTTCCGATTGGCTGACTAAATTAATCTATTTTATAATAGTATACATTTCCCTTGGACTACGAGATGCTATACTTGACTTCAAGAATTATATCTGTTCCAGCGGACACTATTGTCGCGAGCAGACCTTATATGACATCAAATAACGTCATATGATATACTAAGTTCTGCCTTGCAAAACTGTTCTCCTCTACTGTTGTCTGGTGGAGTATAGTGCACCCCCTCCCCCATTCCACACGACATACACACACACACTTAACGGGCTTGAGGGCAGTTCAAAATGGCCAGTATTTACATCCAAGGACGCTCTTATTACTTTATCTGCATGTCACACATAATCACCATATAAAGATAATGTTGTCAAATATTCTGCGTCACGATGTTTTCGATGTGCATAATGCCTTTAAATTATGTTTTTAGCATCTAATTTGTGACAGGTCTATAAAAAAGAAAATAGCAACAGTAGACATGACTCTTATATTTTAACACGTCATGTTCCTTTCCTGGTAACTTTTTTTCAGATGGACTGGACAACATATCGCTCAGTCGCCGAGAAATCCATTTTTACCTCAAGGAGCATGACAGTTCTACAATAGATTGTTTCGCTAATTGCTAACTAAATTGCATAATTTGGTGGACGGGTCATGATACTATCGAAAGCGAAAAACTAAACACCATCCTTGAATCAAGAATGTCTGGACAGTACACAAGTTATGCTAAAAATCAATAAACAAATATTACATCAACATCTAACCACATTATACTGCATCACGCGGAGAAAGGTAAGTCGGATTACTAGTAATTTAGATCGCATTTTTATCCGTTCTTACGCAAATATTCATGGTATAATTCCAAGGAATCTTTCTTTAACGATTCCAAAAGCAATCAGGATTCAGACACAACAAATACGACCTTTATAGTTTTTAAATAAAATCATACATAAGTTGCAATATAGAAAGATGAATGCAAATCCGTTGCAAAACAATTATTTTGTCTACAAATATTGTCATTCTAATCAGTGATTACCACTTTATGCTAGTTCCTATTACCATTCCATGCACCGTGGAATGCCTCGCAGAGGTTTCCATTACATAAGCATATCAATATTCTGCAAATTATATCACATACGCACACGCGCATGTAAACACATTTAGCGAGTGAAAATGAGTATCCAGTTCATATAAACTAGTCGCAGCTGGTAATCTCATTATGCATAACACATAATTATGTGATAAAATACCAGAGTGGAGTATCTGGTTATGAGGAAAGGGACAAAAGATCTTTGGTTCAATAGGTATGTGCTCTTATAATTTACCATTTTTAAGATACGTAACCCCTTTTTGTGAAATCGGAGAATGTAGTTCCCTTAACTGACGATTTCTCTGTTGAGCCATACACACCATAATCTACATATTTTATGTATCCTGGGGCTATTACCTTAGAAAATAGCTGAGACCATCGCTTCTGACCGGCGCTTATGTTCAATTTGCCACAAAGACTTTGGTACTCGTAAAGACTCAACTCACTTATTTTGTATTTATCTGGAAATAAGACACCACTTCAGCAAATGAAGTAGGAAACGTGATTAGAAAATATAAACTGTTATGATTGAGGGAGTGGTTATGCGTGAGGGCAAGAGAGAGTGTCCTTTATTTCATAATGTCTGAAGAGTGCCTCTGGATTCATTTTCATATAAAGCATACAATTTAGATTAATTTATAAAAGTAAAATGCTAAAAAATGCCTTTACTGTTCTCCTATGACGCTTCTTGTACATAGGAAAACCAGAGGAACCATACATAAATGTTTCCTTCATTCTTTCTTTCTCTCCACAGTAAAACTGTGGTCAGTCGAATTTTGTTTCAACTTTTTTTGAGGTCTTCAGAAATGTTCTTTACATTATTTTAGTCTGCTTTATTTTAATCAAAAGTTGATTATTTGCAAAGCCAGATTGCCTTATTTGTGTTGCCTAATATTTTGGTCCATATTTGTCAAAATTCGAAAGTTCTTTATCAAGGGCTAAATGAAAAGAAATGTAGGTTCACATAGTTATGTGAACAGTGAAATCTCTTTATACGGGACAGTGCAAACATTTAAGTAAACAGTGAAATTTCTCTATAACAGACAGTGCAAATAGTTAAGTAAACAGTGAAATCTGTCTATATGGGGCAATTGAGGGTATCGCAATTTTGTATTTTCTAGATGAGTGTACTTTATGCCCAGAAGAATTCCAAATGACCTCCAAATGTTAATACGTACTGAAAAACATGCACATGATTTTCTTTTTATCAATGCCCGTGGACTTTTCTGACATGACGTTGTGTTATTTAGTCATCTATTGTAAACATATTCAGTTGAATCTATACACGTAAATGCGCATAAATTTGTTTCTCGAGTTCAAAGTTACCAGTCTTTAATATAATGCCCTTTATTTACATTGAAAATTAACAGAAATAAGTCTAATATGTTCGTGTTAAGGAGGTGTCCTTTATGCAAAGAACGAATATATGGAGATTTGTGTTAGGAATTCATGAATGTGGCCTTTAAAGATGGGTGTATAATACTGAAGGTAATGTAAAGAACATATTTTTATTCAGTCAAGTGTATTGACAAGACAATCAAGCTCTCCAACTAGGCAGAGTTGCAAATCCAGATCTACACACTAGTAAATTTCTATGCATCGATAACCACTGTTTTGCTTCCAGATGGATTGACGACAGTATTCATGCCCAGTTTGTGACAAGGTGTACTTGCAACTTTTACGACACCGGACGTTCTCCAATCTCGCATAGGTTACTAAATTCGTGACGTGTATCTGGCACTTCTATGTAATACTGTATTTGTGCTGTTGGGTTTATTAAACTTGACCCGATCATCTTGTGTTTGTATGTGTATGTGTGCATATGTTTGTTCGAAACATCGATCGATTGAGAGAAAGCACTTGTTTATACTAGTATTGCAAGTGCGAGTATATGAGCTAGCAGCATTTTCACTCGCAAATTAACAAATGCGTAGTTTTATAAAATAACAAACATAATGTTCAGGATAAGAAGATGTTATCCCAGATTTCATTAAGTTCATGATATCCGTGATATTTCAAATATTAAGGTGTCACGTGGTGTGAAGGAAGTACGTCGAGAATAGTTAATTATATTGCGCGTCCTTGATCAATCTGCTGACTTGTTTTGTGAACTGATATTCAACGTCTTAAGTGGTTGGCCTAATGACATTGACTAATAAAACAAATATGATTAATAACATTTTCTACTTTATATGGCATGAATGAATTTATCTATTTGTTACTTTGATTTTTAATCAGTGGCCGAAATTTTCAGGATTTTTATTGAAAATGTATCTTGCATGCACTTTGTATAACATATGTGTGAAGAAGACTGTATCTACCGCTTATACATATGTAGAATTCGTGTACATGATTATATGTTTTATTTAAAATCCATCTTAATATATATAGTGTGCAAACATTTAGTAAATGCAAACATATATAAGAGATCTAAGGAATGTAAACCAGCAAAAAATCGTGTAGATCCAAACCATTATCAACAGCAAGCTGTGCGGGTGCGACATCACTGGAAGAGAAAGAGAGTTCATATATTTCGTCTCAGAGTACTTGAATACAGCCAACATAGCGCTGCCATGTGCTAATTCAATTTTGGGCTATATCTTGATTATCTGATTGGACACAATTCTGAAACTTTACATAATAGCTTAGAATTTAGAGATAATTAATATCGTGAAAACTGCTCTGAAGGTCAGATTTTCCCTTAAACGTTCACATTAAAAACATTCATATGGAAGAGCCAGGTGATAACACAAGGCGCAGTTATTATTCTTGAAGACTTTCCACCGTCTATGGCAAGAAAAGACATGAAGCGATACAATAGTTCGGGCTTAGATGATAATACATGCGATAATTGCAACAGCATTTTTCTGTCCAAAAATTCCATGTAAGGCCATTTTAGAGGACAGCACGGCGAAAAGGGAAAATGTGAAAACGTCCAGGATTCTTCTGTAAATAAAATATGATCCCATAGGTCAAATGTCGGTGCTCACGTTTTGTTTAGAAATTAAATCCGTGCAAAATACGAAACTGTTTAATGGTAGCTGAACCGAACCGGTGTTCAACTCATAATGTCACATGTCTTGTAGGTCACGGAAGCTCCTGAAGCTGCCCCCGTGAATTGTTTGGTTTTGGGGGGTGGGATTGGTTCTTGGGGGGAGAAGAAGGTTACAATGTGTCTAGCATACAAATGGTGTGCGGAAATATACATAAGTTGCCACCGATTTTGTTGACAGAGGTTTCCAAGAGCTTATCTCCATTATCAGATGCAAACTAAACGTATTATAAACTTTGGAAGTCTTAGTATCCACCTTCACTTCACGACAAATATCGTTCTAATCCAGCTTTAGTTTCTATCTATATCGCCTTATTATGTGCTACTCCTAGCCGTCTTCCAATTTCTTCAGACATTTTGGCACATCGGGGCTGCGATACGCCCTCTCCGTATATGGCATTCGTTGCGGTTTTGTTTTACTATCTTTATACTGGTCAGGTACCACTTTCATATAGCTTCTCAACTTGAGTACATACTCAGTTCAAAACGTTGTCCCTTTGCAAAATTTTTGGAAAGTAAAATCTCAATATTTTTAAGACCCTAAGCAACCATCAAGTTTCTAAATGTGGGATTACAATAAGTCTATCGTAGTTTAGAAATAATCAGCATACACAGTTTAAGCTGAGATTTTACTAAAAGTTGAGACGTTAGCTCAAAGCGGGCTCTGAGTTTTTCTAGGGTATGGTGCAGGTGTACTTTAAACTATGATTTCATACTGAACGAAAAATAATTTTAAAAAAAAGACGAAGATAAAAATTACAATTAGTTTTAAAATAAAATCTAATATCAACGATTAAACGTTACGGAATCCTAATTCAAAGTACTCCCCACACGATGGTCTCAAAGCCAAGTCAATGTGACCATAGTAAACATAATCATAAGCCATGCCATACATAAAGAAAGTGTAGCTAAGATGTGATCTGCTATAAATACCTGTGGAATTAATAAAATGGGTAAAGGTTGCTGACCAAAAAGGGTTACATAGAGAAAAACACGCTACGACTGTATTAGAACGACAGCTGGCAAGCAGGTAAGATGGATGGATTTTTATGTTAACAACGAGTAAAATGTATTGCATCTCAAATGGAGGTAAGCGTTTGAAAACTTGTCCTCACACCAGTTATATGCATGACGCTCCTCTTGAAATAGGACAGTAATAGCTAAGTATACAGTTTTAACAAAAATTATGACAAGAGAAAGAGGTATCTCAGTTTATGCTGCATACTGATACTTATAGATGTTTGTGTTTTGAAAATATTGTCCTATTGTAATGACGGGCGCAGTTTACTACTTCCGAAGACTTTACTTGACATAAAATATATCGGATGTTTTTCACATAATTATTATTTCAAATGTGCCAGAATTATTTCGAGTGAATTGGTAAGATTAATATAACAAAAATAGTGAAACATTAAATGTTTCTTTAGTTTTTAGTCTTTTTTTATCAATATTTCTATTATTTTACTTTACTTGTAGGACCAAGGAATCCCTGTTTCTAAGGGTATTTTGTGCATGTTAATTTCTACTAGAAATATCGGAACAAGAGTTTTGTTCATAATATAATTTTGGCTCCTTTTAATACCGATATGAACTGTATAGACTAGACAATAGAAATACATTATAATACCAATGAATGGTTTGTAATTCCATTACTTTTTCATCTTGAAGTGTGAAAAGCTAATAAGATTATCACCAACTAAGGATAAACAAACCATTCAATAAGTTTGTTTATGTCAAATGGTTCTCAGATGATCTTACTGATAGTATGGACATATGTCCAAATTCTTCATTATGTAACTCTATATTATTAATACATGTGCACAGAATGATAAACAAGATTACAAAAATGTATGTTTGACTTATATAACTGTCTTCGACTCATCATTTACAAAATGAAGCACACACATCATACTCCCGCCCCATTCCCACATTTACATAATTAGGTTTTGTTTACATAGAGCTAGTTTACACTATAGGCCTTGGGTTTACTACGACACTGTAAGTATTATATATCACTTGCAATCATGCAGTCACTTTGGAGTCTGATAACAAAATGGAATAATCGCTACCAGTTATTCGTGAATAATTGGAAATTCCGACGATATATATATATATATATATATATATATATATATATATATATATATATATATGTGTGTGTATAATGACATAATAATGGATAACGGTGCAGATACAAAACAGTTAACCAACGTTGCTAGCAAAACACGCTCTTTGTCACAGGAAGAAACAACTTCTTACATCCACAAAACAAACACAAAAGACAAGAAGAATTCTTGACTCCTACATATTTCAATGACGGGGAAATAAACAAACAAAAGATAAACAATAGAAGAAAGAATATATATATATATATATATATATATATATATATATATATAGAGAGAGAGAGAGAGAGAGAGAGAGAGAGAGAGAGAGAGATAATTACAAATATACACGAAACAGAGCGGAAAGTTCTGTCTCTGGATCCTACAGGAGAATGCATGATAACATTATCAAAATTGTTAAATATGAATAAATAATATTATCATACAGATTAGAGAATTTTTAATTCGTACTCTATAAGTATATTCGAACCCGGGTCCGCGGGTAACGGCACCCATCGCCTTGCCTATTAGCACCAACCGCTATACCATCTCAACCACGCACACATCACCAAACAATGATGCTACAAAGTCGGTGGTATAGGCATCCGTGCGTAGCAGACACACCCGCATGTCGATCCTGTGATTAATTTTCATCTAAGTACACAATCACTCCAGATTCCTACGACAGAAACCTTGATATATGTAATGATATAAAATTGATAACGGCACAAATATAAAACAGTTTCCCAACGTTTCGAGCTAAACAAGCTCTTCGTCAGGAGAAAAAACAATTTACATCCACAAAACAAACATTAAACTCAAACGCCAAGAAGAATACACACACACACACATACACATATATATATATATATAGATATAGATATAGAGAGATACTTCATACAAATTTCTAAACATATCAAAGTCTGGCAGAGGTGGGTGAACAAACGCTAAGGCAGCATGCGGTGTCAATTAATATAGAAATGAACAACATCGAAGA
The DNA here is from genome assembly GCA_029931535.1 of Margaritifera margaritifera. Taxonomy (NCBI): domain Eukaryota; kingdom Metazoa; phylum Mollusca; class Bivalvia; order Unionida; family Margaritiferidae; genus Margaritifera; species Margaritifera margaritifera. The sequence goes on from JAQPZY010001599.1 coordinate 992,788, forward strand.
GTAAAGAGTTTGGCTTACAAATGAGACATATGTAAGCTGTGCATTTTTCCCGATATTGTTTTTTTATTTAAATGGACGAATGGGTATGCAGAGTGGGATCAAACTTTAATTGTACCTCGAATGATATACTGCATGTTGCAGATCGTTAGACACTTAGGTAGTTTTCAAAATCGGACATGCAAAACTTCAAACTGCTTCCACTTCACCATATGGTATCCAATTTTCCCGAGTTTTCTGACAACTAACCAAATTGTCCAATTTTATAATAAAGTCATGTGTCTACTACAACACAAGCTTCGGTTAACCAATGCATTCATTCGTTACTTAGTATGTGTCGTCAAAAACCAAAATGTGACTGACCACAGTTTGATATTTCATATACAAAAAAAGTCCAGGGAGACCCTAAAACATTATGAAATTAATAAAACTCTCCCCAATTCACATCTATTCCCATCAATAACAGCTATATCGTCAATCACAGCACGTTTCATTTATTTTAGAAGTTCTTGTTCTTTTTTTTTCTTTTTTTTTTATTTCTAATTCATGTTTACTTCTACCATTTGCTGAATTGGTTGCCTTTTTCCTGGTATATAAAAATAGATGAGTGGATTCTTTATGAATGCCCAAGCCTTTGTGCAAACTGAGCATAAGTTAGTCAGAAGCTAAGGGAGCAGATGTTTTCTAAGGTATTAACCCCATAATATATGCAAAGTTTGGCAACTTATGACGAATAAGCTGACATTTATTTCATTTGGTTCTACAGAGGATTCATCATTACAAAGAACTACATTCTTTAATTTCACAAAGACAGCTTCACGGATCTTACAAACGGTAAATCATAAATGCACTTGGTTTTCAAACCGAAGTTTGTGTATCTCCTTCCACATAACCTGATATTCTCCTGACATAATGCATCGGATAACAAAGTGGCATGCGTGGGAAGAATACCAGTCATGTAGTGATAAAACAACTCACAAAACGTCGGTCAGTAAATGGACTTATAATACAGTGTATTTGTTTACACCTTAGTAATAAAGTCTATTCATATAATATACATGACTTTATTTGTTTTGTTGTTGTTTTTTTTCTTTCCTTTTTTTAAATGCCAGGGTAGAAATTATATTATACAGCACCAGCAATCTATGTCACAACCCAATCTCACACATATACATTTTTCCTCGCTTAGATGTAAGTTTTGGCAATTTTTAAAAGTCATTGTTGGCATGTTTCTGTTAAGACTATACTCAAAAAAAACACTTAGCAGGGACTCTGTGAGTATTTAAAGCGTTATTATAGACTTCCTTCTTTTCAACAACATTTTTAACAATTTGAAACTCCGCTCTTACTCAAACTGTCAGTGAATGTTTGTGGGAAAAAGGGCGTGTATAATAGCGCTTTAAATGCCCACAGATTCCATTGCACTTTCTGGATACTTAGAGCAGAAAATCACCCAAATTTATAAAGCGCGTTATTTTTTAAATGTATTCCAATGCGTTCAAGTACCAAATCTCTCACTACAAATCTGCGTATTACATGTATGTACATGTTATTAGTAAGGCTAATAATGTTTGAACTTGATATTCATACGGACTTAATTTTTGGTCATTCAGTTCATAAGCATGCCTAAATACGAAGATGTATTTACAACGTGAAGTCTTGAGAAAGCATTTTTGTGCGGATATTTTTAAATATAAATTGTATTAACTTGTATATAAATAAAACTGCTTTTCATTGCTATATAAAATATGTTAATGTCACCAAAGTTTAAATAAAAGCATAACAAACTTAAGTGTCATGATTTTTCACGCGCCATTGAATGTCCTTATTGTTAGATATCATGTACAATTCATCAGACAATGCCAAATAAAAATGGTACAAATATTGTAATCTTTTAGGAACGTTCTCTGGTGCGGTCAGTGTTCAACAATTCATTCTGGTAACTGGGTGGCATATGACTAAAACATCGTGAGGGTACAGCTTTTAACCCTATACTTTCCACTCCCTTTTTTCACAGGAAATATTCTAGGATAAGAACTTGAAACATCTAACAACAATACTATACGTGACTAAGTAAGCAATGTAATTTCTTGAATGAGGGCTAAACAGTTATGTTAAAATGGCACTGTATAAAAAAATAACTCTTTAATACAAAACGTGTCGGCAGTTCAAGCTAAGAGTAACTCAATGGCAAGGCTTTATTATATTTGGACAGGTATTACAATATCGATATAACTAGACAAAGGTGTATTTATCAGATGTTTTAATTACAGATAACAAACTTAAGAATGGAAACATGGGAGGTAAGGTTATATATTAGTTCAAGACGAGCTAACGCTTTGTATTTCTTCTCGTTAAACTTCAAAAGCTTTTCTGTAAAAAGGAAAATATTTGTTTATGCATTTATTTATTTTCAACAAAATGTGTTTCCTTTACAGTTCTTCACTTTAATTTAAATTAAGTAACCTTATTTATGATGCATGGTTTTCTTTCACATGTATCCGTCAGCCCATCGTCGTTCCAGTGAGTGTTCTTTTACTATTCTTTGCACATGACATAATTAACTTTGAGAATTATTCCCTTTACCTGGGCTGCCAGATGTTGCACGTGTAAAGTAACAGAGTGATTCAGTTTTAAAAATTGGCATGTGCCTGTATTTATGGTTATGCTGTTGATTGTGACTCTAGTTAACGAAAAGTTTATTTTGAACTGGGAATGCGCTCTTTGGTGCACGACGTCGACATATTGAAAGAAAAATAAAATGTTTGACAAGGTATTGAGGATTTATGAATATTTACTCAACTGATGTAGCATTAAAATAAATATTTATAATTTAGATGCACAACCTAAATTGATCGACTTCAAGTTAGACATAATCGTTTGTGAATGTTAAACTGTACGTTAGATTCATATACAATAGTACTGGACTTCTTCAGTCCTACTTTCTGGAATCTAAACATGTAAAAACTATTTTTGTTTCAAAATTAAAGAGTAGCTGCAAAGAAGCGTATTTCATCTTGTGCATTTTTTCATGCTCAATTATAAACAAACATGAGATACAAACAGACATACATACATACACTTTTCGTATGCACAGCTCGATGTGTAGAGGGAAAGATATATTTTCTGATAAACTTTCATTCTCATATCTCTTCATGATTGACAAATTCATGATTATAGCTAACTTCGATCTTCAAATGGCAGTGATCGGCATGGGATTACCTGGAGTTGCCGTATTGCTGGTGATAATAGGATTTTTATTGGTCAGACAGTGGTGTAAAAATGCTTTTAATAAACAGGTATGACTTTTTCTCCGATATTATTTGCCCGTATACTAAGTTTAATGATTCCGTTTACATGTTTTCTTGCTTGAATCAAACCATAATATAGGCATTAATCGAAGCGATGCAATGAAAATTTATTCTAAGCTAATACTAGCATTAGATATCAACAAAGTCAACCCGACAGCAAAAATATTTCGTATCTAGTATATAATCATTTATATTGGTCTTGTTAGCATAATACACATAATAACGGTTCTAATTATATTTTCAATACACGTTGCAATCTTGACGGAGTAAAATGAAATTAATTGTGTATATAGTCTTCGTTATTAGTATAGGGGAAACTGTGGAGTTCTATGAAAATTTAACATTACTGATGTCACTATGGAGTTCTATCAGAATTTAACATTAGCGGTTGGACCGCTATACAATCCTTTGTGAATTTAACATTCTGGTTGTCGCTACAGAGTCCTTTGGGAATTTAAAATGAGTGTTTAGATCACTATGAAGCACTTTGGTAATTTAACATTACATTTTGGCCCCTATAGACTCTAATGGGAACTTAGCATTATGGATGTCACAATGAGGATCTATGGGAATTTAACATTAACGTTTAGGCCACTTTGGATATTTATGGGAATTTAATATTAGCGACAAAAAGCAGACGAGCGTCCTATGACGGGAAAACACACACACACACACACACACACACACACACACACACACATTTATACTGACAAGCAGTATTATAAAAAAAAACATTCGTTTTTGTCGGAGAAAAGGCAGACGAACGTCTTATGATGGGAAAACACGCATATTGTTACAGACAAACATTGTTACAAGTTATGAATTTTAGCGTAATGTTTATGCGTGGCATGACTCAGAGTTTTTGTAACACAGAGAAGAGAGAGAGAGAGAGAGAGAGAGAGAGAGTGAGAGAGAGAGTTAAAACATAAACAATTATCAGAAAAGAACATAACTTTTTTGTGTTTGTTATGTTTTCAAAATCATTTATGTGCCCCGCTGAACTTAAATGACCCTCGTTACGTCATACCGTATTGATAAATAATTTGCAAAATGATATCTGCAGATCGCTGTCGGCTTGCGTAAAATACAATCAATGTTTTTTTTTTATTGTTGTTGCAATATTTGCCAGTTTTTGAAAACTTTCAATCCTCTTTTTTTTTTGTTTTCGTTTTCAACATATAAACTTAAAAAATGAAAGTCAGTTTTCCCAAAAAATGTTAGAATCGCGCCGCATTGTTGGATGAAACAACTTCACGCAAGAAAAGAAAATTATTTAGAAATTATAATTTCATCTAAAGCAATTGCTTTACGAGAAGATAAATATGGCCATTGCTATTGCAACAGAGAGAGCGAGAGAGAGAGAGAAATACTCAAACGTATATGCATTTCACTTCATTCTTGACTTTTTAAGTCTATTTGATTAGAAAATATACCTGACAAGTTTGAAAGAGCAAATGAAATGTACTGTTCATTTTACCTAATATCAGACAAACACTTGCTTTTAGAGACAAACACACATTTTTACCCCCGAATAATCCTCCCCTTACAAAATAATATGTCATGCATTTTGCTTAATTCTTGATTTTATAATGTCTATTTTCTTATATTTGATAAGAAAATATAGATGCCGAGTATGAAATATCAAATTGAAAATCACTGATAATGTGTACCCAATAACCCCCTAATAATCCTCCCCTTACAAAATAATATGTCATGCATTTTGCTTAATTCTCGATTTTGTAATGTCTATTTTCTTATATTTGATAAGAAAATATAGATGCCGAGTATGAAATATCAAATTGAAAATCACTGATAATGTGTACCTAATGACAGACAAACACACATAATAAGTCTAACACGATAAGCTCAGAATATATTGAGAGAGCGAGAGAGAGAGAGAGAGAGAGATAGAGAGAGAGAATATCTTATTGGGATTAGGATTTAATGGAATGGTTATTATGATAGGGGGATGGGAGGTGAAATACTATTTCGAAATACAGATTAATGTGCATTAATTTCCAGAATTGGCAATCTGAGGTAAACGAGAATAGTAAGTTACAGTTATACAAAATAGTGAAAACAGACTTGAACTTAGAAAATTACTACATGCCAAATATTCCATTTAAATTTAGAGTTGCATTATATCAACTAAGATGTTCAAGTCAGACTTTGGCTGTAGAGTTAGGAAGAAGAAATAAATTAAAAGAGGGTAAAGGTATTGGAATACAGTGAAACTTCACAAAACAGCTAGAATACATGAACTTTACAGATGACCTGGGCCTCCTGTCCCACAAACGCCAGCACCTGCAGGCCAAGACCAGCTGCCTGGCAAAGAAGCAGAAAAGACTGAAGTGTACATACACCCAGGCACAAAAAAAAATGAAAATCAACAATAAGCAACAGAGCAGAATACAACTTGATAGAGTAGACCTGGAGGAGGTTGAACAGTGTACCTATCTAGGGAGTAATGTCTCGATTGATGAAGTGACCGTCCAAGATCAGGAACAGAATCGAGAAAGGCAGACAAGCATGTAACGCCATGAAAGAGGCATGGAGCTCATCATCCCTCTTTACAAAGAACAAGATCTGACTGTCTAACACAAGCGTGAAGTCCGTCCTGCTCTACGGCTCGGAGACCTGGAGGGTGACTAAGACAACCTATAACAAACGGCAGTACTTTGTGAACAGCTGCTTTCGCCGCCTCCTCAACATCCAACGGATCGAGAGGATCCGTGAAACCAACTTGTGGAAAACCACCACCCAGCTACCTGTCCACCAGTAAATCTCCAAAAGGAAAAGGGGATTCATCGAGCATACACTGAGAAAGCCGCCGAAGAACATCACTAGACACGCACTCGAATGGAACCCACAAGGCAAGAGAAGACTGGCAAACCAAAGAATACCTGACGCAGGTCTGTTGAGGAAGAGATCAAGGCTGCCAGAACAACGTCGGCCAAACTGAAGAGGACAGTCGAGAACGGGGTCCGCTGACGAGACGTAGTTAAGGCCTTATGCTCCAACTATGGCTCTGAGACTTTTGTGAATAAACTTCATGCTGTTATATTGAATGTATGGGCCGAAGATCTACATTTATTCTTAATAAAGTTTTATACTGCAATACTACTTTCAAAAAAGAAATAATGGTGTGGTGTTTGAAATAGCAAATTAAAATTATGCTGATAATGTTTACCAAATTGCAGATACACACTTATTGTTTTAGAGAAAAACACGCATCATTACAGCGTAACACCCCACACGTAAAAGCTAATATGTCTAGAGAGAGAAGGAGCATGATGGTATGACAAAGACTCATCTTACAAACACACACACATAGACACGCGCACACAGATTGGATAATATGTATGGGGTATTATAAATGATAACAAACACAGATACTTTTACAGACCAACACCCATACATACAAACAAAGGAATAATGGGTACGGTGGTTTGACATGATAACAAATACAAACACTTCTGAAGACAAATACCCACACTCTTACAAATCCATGTATAAGTGATATGATAGGTGACGATGGCATACACTTATTTGCAAACAGATGCTCGTTTTTAGAAACTAGCGTATAGGGAGCAAGGAATATGATATGTAATGACGACAAACACTCGTTCTTACAAACAAATACTTACTTTTACAAACCATTGTATAGGGAGTAAAGGTGATCTCCTTTTCTATATTGAAACCCCTCGGACCCATAGCTATGGTGATTTGCTGACTCTTACTAACAATTTGCACTGGACGATGTAACCGTCTTATGTCGGTCTCTGTATATAGTGAGAGTAAAATCGATTAAAACTTTATACCACGAGCAATTATGATGATGAACCGATCACACAACAATATAGAGAAGTCAGAGATGAAGCTACTGCAATGTCGACAATGTTTTGTGTTCTGTGCTCCCCAACACGAGGAAAAGAGTGTTATCACAAGTACATTTTAGCGATTTCGATGATGACGTCGATCCTTACGCATCATCATCACTACCACCACAGTCACAACCATCACTACCACAACTCAACTAACATTATCACGACCGATAGAGTTAAGATCGTCCAAGAGTGAAATCGCTCTGTACCACCCGATGATTATTTTCATATCCAAGTTTTGAGCATGGTCACTTCTAGAAGATTTCGAACAATAGCTTGCACTTACACTGTTAGAGTCAATGATTTCAAGTAGGAAGTCCCCACAGAGAAAGCGGCCACTTTATCACTGACTTGTCTTATTCTATGTTGGACGATTTCAAACGACAATGTCAGGCCTAGGATAGAGATCACTACCAACTTGTATCACAATGACACTTTGAAACTCCCATTTGGATTGAATGTAGCAGACCTGCTGAATGGATAGCTTCAGAAAGCATCGTCAGGATTCATAACGTGCAGTATTTCAAGGACGACTTTGACGTGTAGGTGACTCACGCTTTCTCATAATAAGGCAACGGTACGAGTGCAACTTTTCATTAAAACACCTTGCCTTAAGCTACCATTGAGTATACAAATGCACGGTCGCAACAATTCAAATGTCTTTCGAAAGGTGTGTGAATGTCTACGCCATATATACCAGCAACAAGAAGACTCACCAATACGGATTGTTCTGTTTCAAAAGAAAAAAAAAAGAAAGAAAGAAAGATAACTTTCCTCTGCTACTGTGACGTTGTGTTCATTTATTGTGTATAATCCAAATTAAACCATAATCATATTCTATATAAACTGTCTTGCTTGGGATGTTTGTTCTCATATATCAAAAAGTCCATAGTTATTGCTGCATCGTCCGCTCTCAGAGTGATCGATGAACCGACATCAGTTTATCTTCTGAAGTAAACAAGCGTTTTACCATCCAATACAGCAAAAAGACTAATCGCACATAGATACATACACACTCGCACGAACGTATGTACATACATCCATATATCTCTTCTGTGCTTCTTCTTGACTGATCGTTTATACAAACTAATGTATAGGGAGAGAAGCGGTATTATATGATAATTAACACACATACTTATAATCCATCATCCAAATCTACAACCTAATGAATAGGGGGTCAAAGGGTATGCTGACTAACACATACACAACCATACTTAGAATATAACACTCGTTGTCACAACTAATATCATGGGAAGAAGGTTGATGACAGAGTAAATAACGTGCCCACTTACATTCCCTCACAAACACTTACAAACTAATGTTGGACCACTTTTTTTAAGCTAATGAAAAGAGAGCGCCATAATAATCATGAAGCCACAATTCTACTTTTTCATCGTTTCTATAGACATTGTGTCCAAAACAAAACTTTAAGAAACAACTATATTTATAGATAATACAACTCTAAATTTAAATAGCATGTTTGACATCAAGCAGTTTTCTAAGTTCAAATCTGTTTTTACTATTTTTACAATTGTATCCTACTATTCTCATTTACCTCAGATTGCCAGTTCTGGAAATTATTATATAATAATCAACATTTAGCTATCTTTCTCACTTCAAAGAAGTAATATTTCATCTCCCACAAGCACCTGTAAGCAATCATCACTGAATCCTAATCTAAATAAAGATTATATCTCTGTATATATAATAGTTTCTAAGTGTGGGATGTTAGATTGTTATGATGTGTGTCCGCCTGTACAAGTAAGTATTTGTCTGTCATTAGATAAACTTTATCAATGAATTTTAGTTTGCTATTTCAAACATTTCCTTATCAAATGTAACAAAATTGACATAAAAATCGAGAGTTAACCAAAATGTATACAACGTTCCTTATTTCTTCCTCCTACACATGTTAGTTTGTCAGTGTAGGGATATTAGGTGGCAAATGTTGTGTTTGTCTGTTGGCGATATTCTTTAATTATTTATTTTAATCCGACTTTCATATTTAAGGTTAAAATGTTGTAAATGTGAAAAACTTGAGTATCGAAGGTTTTGTTTTAATAAAAGGCAACTATCGCATCATAAGATCCATTGAATGTATTTTAGACATGATGACAACGAACTGTATTTATCACTTTAAAAAAATATTTATCAATATGATATGATGCGGCGGGGTCAATGAGTACACATACTGTAACAAAAATCAACAACGATCTGTACATATTGCTTTACAAAAGATTTAGCAATACTATATGATGTAGCGTTGTCACTCAAAGTTGACACAGATCTGTACCTATCGCCTTATAAAACATTTATCAATACATTATGATGTAACGGGGTGACTGAATACATTGGAAAAAGTCGAGAAAGATAGCTTTTCGGAATCTTTACCTATACCGTATGATATAACGTGGTCACTGAGTACTTTGGTCAAAATTTATATATTGCTCTGTACTGCGTTCATTCATGACTCAATCTGACAAATAGACGACCAAACTGTGTGTTTTTGCCCTCTACACGTTACTTTCGCTTTTTGAAAAATACGGAATGTACTTTGACAGACGCAAAGAAAGGAAGCGACAACAGGTTTTGCACATTTTAAATTCACTTAGACCCCCATAGTGACATCCGTAATGTTAAACTCCTATTATAGTCTAGAGTTACCCAAACACAGTGTTAAATTCCCATAGAACTCCATAGTGACATGCGTAATTCTAAATTCCCATATATCCAAATTGTGGCTCAAAGGCTGATGTTAAATTCCTATAGGACTCCGTAGTGATAGCCCTAATGTTATGTTTGCATGTGACTCTTTAGTGACATCCGTAGCGTTAAACTCCCAAAACTCACAATCGTGGCCCAAACACTAATGTTAACTCCCCATTGGACTACATAATGACATCAGTAATGTTAAACTTATATAGTTTCCCCATATACTACTCTTTTTGGTGGATTGCCATAAAACTTTGTCAGTTTCATGGTCATCACTGAAAGATGCGCATATCGACAAATCTCTTTGTTCGAGCAATTTTTCTTAGAGTCATCGCCCTCTCTGTCTTGTGACCTAATGCAGTCCATGTCATCATTCTGTTAGTACTGTTAGTCCTGTAGTTATAGATGGTTTGCCTTGAAACTTGGTAAATATTATGGTCATCACCGAAAGATGAGCATGTCGAAACGTCACTTTGCTCTCTCAATTTGTATATGATGTATTTCCATTTTCGACTTGCAGCTGAAAGAAATTTATCACAAACTTTTGTGCACGCAACTAGTCTCGCATTTTTGCAAGGATCTCCATAAAACTTGGTAGATGTTATGGCTATTATCTGAAAATGCGTATATCGACAAATCGCTGTACTTTTGCAATTTTTGTGACAGTTATTGCCCTTTTTGTTCTGCAGCTGAATGCAGTGCAAGACAGAATATTGGGAACGTAACTTGTCTTGCATTTTTTTTATGGATCACAGCGAAACTGGTACATATTATGGTCATTATATAAAGATACACATACTGAATAATCATTGTGCTCCAATACCTTTTGTAAGAGTTATTGCCCTTTTGACTTACAAATGGATGCACTGTATGGCGAAATATTATTGTCGCATTAAAAGATACGCATGTTGACCATTCATTGTACTCACGCAATATTGAGAAGAGTTATGTCCCCTTATTATAACCTCATCTCTACCATTGAGTTGGGTTGGAACGTGTGAGAGGCAGGGTTATATTTACCTGAGCAAACTGATCACTATGCTTCTAGTTTAGGTACAGTTTTCACCATTGCTTCCGTTACACAAATAACGTTGACATGTCCATTCATAGGTTGGCATAAATTGCCACAAAGTTTGAAATTTTTTAAATCTCTTGACATCCGTGTAATATTATATCTAGCACGTATTCATTCAATTTAATACTGATCACTTTCTTGCCTTCACGTCCATTGCAAATAGATTCCCGAACACTGAATGAACCAGTGGCGAATCTTCGAACGCCCACAAATGGAGAAATGTCACAATGGATTTCCTGGATACAGAATAGACCCTTACCTATTCCTAACAAACAGGAACCTACAAACAGAAGACATTACAGAATGTATCCAATTCATAGCAGAAAATCAAGGAGTTTACACAACCTTTTGGACTCAGCACAAGACGCTTTTTACCCAGTAAAGGGTGGTTTATCTCTGCAATTATTGTACTCCCCTTCAAATATAATGTGGAGGGGCCATATGAATGCCACACAAGACTATAATTCGATCAAAGGAAGACGCTTTTCTAACTGTGAAGAAAAACAGTTAGATGATATAAGCGGGCTTGGAAATGGGATCAAACTAAAATGTCTGTATGCAAAGGCTCGAAAAGACAAGAAAACCAATTGAGATGAACATAATGCTGACACAAACTCTGAAAGCCCAAACAACCTTCGACATCAAAGTTTCAAGCAAGAGCCCCAAGAAAATCTGTACAGTACTATTGACGAGGTAGCTTTTACTGATTCTCTCTCTCTCTCTCTCTCAAAGGAGTCGTCGGACTAATTTAGTTAGAATCTACACGTTATATTTCGTATAGGTACGGGTAATATGAAAAAACTTTATCTCCAGTCGTTACAAATTGCAATGCAATTTAAATTTCCTTATTTATTTCTTTTATAAAAAGTACAATTCGATGCACAAAAATGTTAACAATATATATATATATATATATATATATATATATATATATATATATATATATATATATATATTAGAATGTGTTGATATACTTAGATCAATCGTCGTCTTTTTTTATAGGATGCCTTGTCCGTCTGCGATGACGCAAGAAACAATAGCACGAATACAAATTCAAACAGAATGAATACCAGACAAGGAGAATCCGATTATGACTATGCAGATCTGCCTGTTTTATAAACAAATCATTTCGCCTCTGACTTTGGAGAACGAACAAGACATAGAAAAAGACAAACCACCATTGATGATCAACCAACAAATCTTGTTTATTATTGCACAGAAAGTTCTAACCGCTGAAGCTCACAATTAGCGACTTTATCTCCCAAGTATCAATATCACAGTATGTTATAAAACAGAACATCTGCCATCTACCAGCTGAATGCAAAGTCTTTATAAGAGTTACCCGTCTTTACGAATGACAAGAGGAAAGAACAAACATAAACTTGATCTTTAAATCGACTGTTCACTCATTTAACTGAAGTTTGACATAGAAAACAAGAAAGAAAACGACATATATTTCCATATAGCATATAACGTGTGTGCTTTGTGTTAATTTCACACTTGTAAGGTGAACTGTTGCAACGTTCTAGTGCATTGATGTTATGAGAAATGTAACCTACTTTTGCACCGACTTATGCTGAATATAACTGTTGGTGCGTGCTTGTTTTCCCCTGTGCACAGTCGAGGAGATATAAACAAAAACAGAATGTGTATTCGTGAAAACAAACAATATTTGCGTTTACCTAAATGTTCTTACATGTAAAATAATAATTTATTAGTATATTGAACCACTTGTGTACAAAACATAATTATTATGTACTTTTCTCTACCAGGAGTGATTCCCCTCGGGGGGGGGGGGGGCTCTCATACACATACATGAATATTTACATTCGCCGTAAGTCTCTACAAATGTCGCCTATATGTTCTATTCGAACGAGTAAATTGTTTCATCTTCTTAATAACAAACTTTTGCCATGATGCCCTTTATAATTGTATATTTAAAAAGAACGTTTACAAGTGTATCAGACCTTTTAAAAAATATACGTAAACAGTTCCTTTAACTAATAATATTCTGTGCTCAAATTTTTAGAAAGCAATTTACCATTTGCATCTTCGGCTATCTTAATGCTAATCTTATGACAAATGGTATTCAAAGCAAATGTTATTAAGGTGTCAAATGATATTCAGATCATAAATGTTTATTGACAATGTATACTGTAAAATGTCTTCAAAGTTTGCTAATGTCAGATGAAGATAAAGTCCAGAAATTAGAGTTTTATTTACATGACTTAAAACTGGAAATGTTGATGTCACTTCATCCCAATGATTGGGAATGATCCTTGATCAAACGCGCATAAGAAGCGGAAATAATGTTACTGGAAAATCGTCCATTGTTGAAATAGATTATTACTGATACATAAAAAATAATCTACAAAACTATAAAACAAATTTGATGGATACAACAACAAAGCAATGCAAGCTTTTCCTCATGTAAATTTCCAAAAGTTTGTTTCTTTCTCTTTTTTTCAATGTGTAGCAAATTATATTTTTAAACATTTTCTCTTCGTATTGTTGTTAATATTCATTTATGGATTATTTCATTTAAAATACCAAATCTGTTGAGAAGTTAAATATATTTGTCTCTGTATACACGCATTAATTGACAATTATTTCTAAAGAAATACGTTTAGATCTATCGTACCTGGCGCAATTTCCAAGTTTGTTAAGCAATGTAGGAAATATACTTTTGCCGATGACGTTAAACCGGAATTTTTTTACAACTGGATTGATGAGAAAGGTGATTGCCTGAAGTACTATAGAAGCCTTTATTATTATAAATAGGATACAAGTCAATTACTTGAAATATGTTTTATTATAAATCAACTTCTTATATTTGTTGATAGTTCATATCATTGTATTTCTCTTTCAGCCATATAAGTAGACTACTTGCCTTTGAACAAAAAGTACATTATTCTCCTATATAAAGGCAGAGAGTTCGGTACAAAAATAGTATATCAATCACTAAGAATGTATTACTGGCGTTTTTCTGCACTACAATGCATACCACATGGCATTTAAATAAGTTAATACGGGGTCAAAGCTCTGAGTCTCCTAACTTCCCATAATCCAGCACATCAATATGATAATTTATAAGAAAATACATACTGAAATTTAGTTGTAGAAGTTAGAGTGAGTATTAAATCACATTTGACACGTGACAGACAATTTTGACTACAAAATGGCTGAGAACATGAGAGGAAACAAAGAGTAAGCAAAGTATGTTAGTATTGACTTGTAACGTTTTCCTAACAATAATTAAAACTATATCTTCATTGTTTTTCACATGAAAATAGATTGCATTTTTTATTTCATTCAGATTTTATTTCCGTAAGTGATTGTTTTCCACATAACAATGGATTTCACTTTCGATTTTATTCAGTGTTGATGTCCGTGAGGAAGTAATTGTTTTTCACATAACAGTGGATTACGTGTTTTATTTCATTCCTTGTTGCTTCTCTTTTCGGATATGCCATTGTCATTACTTTGCATTGTTTTGTGTTCATATTGTAAATTCGACATGTTTCTTTTTTTTACCATTATGTACAATATATCATTCACATATATCTGTATTTGAGTTTTTGTGTTTGTCAAAGCTTTTACCTGACTTCTCCGTTGATTTTATGTTGGATTCCCTGGTACGGATACATTTTATCAACTCTGAACGAAACTCAAACATATTGAAAAAGGAATCGAATAAACAATAAAACATACAAATAGCATAAAAGCCGGATTAATGTGGTATCAAGGATTGGAGCAATTTCAAAAAGCGATCCTTTCCCCCAAACCAGAAAATGAACATTTGACTACGTTGAGGGGGCCTTTAATTCAGACCTGCATGGCATCCATTTATTTTCAATCGCAAGTGCCCACTTCGTTCGGCTTAAGTATCCTCTACATATTTAAACTGGCTCCTCTCTAAAGCAATATCTTCTATGGACATACATACATACATACATACATACATACATACATACATACATACATACATACATACATACATACATACATACATACAGACATACATATATATATATATATCATGGCCGCTCCTATTTTGCGGTATTTAATGTAAACCCTGTATTTAATGTAAACCCTATTGTTATGCAACATATATTTATCAACTTCCGAAAGAAAGAAAAAAACTCTAAGATTTCGTGTTCGAACTAGGAAGTTCGATTTCATACAAACATCATTTATCTCATGTTACTGTGTCTTCCTTAAAAGAAGAGGACCCAATCATATTTTCGCGGTATTAAGTATATTAATACATGGAAACGTTTAGTGAATGGGAATCCGAAATAATGGGGAAATGTACAAATTTCCTTATATTTTTTATTAAAAACCCACTAAATTAGGATCATGAATCAACTTAAAAATATTTAAACTGTAAATGGATTGAATCACTGTCAGATACATTTTATTAGCATTAAAACGCAATTATTTTCTCAATTTTTAAGGCCTTTTAACTTGCATTATCTTCACTTTGAAAGTTTTCTTGCGTTACCTTCACCTTCAATGTTAATCATTTTTTTTATTATTATTATTTTCGCTAATTTATAACAGGTAAATGTTACGTAAGAATGTGTTTTTATCATCTTCTGATTCACTATCCAATATGATCGCTCCCCACCTTTGTAATTCCTGGTGTACTTTGGTGGATGTTGGCAGCAAATTTATACAATTTCGAAGTTTTACTTATTTTTCATTTTATCCGCATGCCATAGTCGATACTTTTCTGGTCGTGTGTCATAAAAGAAGATCGATTTTATCCTACACACTTACAACAAATAGACAGACATATATGCAGACAGAAATAACAATCATTTTTAAAGTAGTGCGCTAATTATATATACATGTTGACTGATACTGATATAATTTGTATGGTATGTAATAATTTTATAAATCATCATTATCATCATAAGCAGCAGCATAACTCTGAAATAGATCCTTTTAGTTATAAATTGGACTATTCAACAGGCGCAAATAAATATTTGAGTCTTAGTATTAACCGTACGTTCAGATGAGCAGTTTTCAAACTGTATATGAATCATATGATCAGAGTATAGTCGATGCAAACACTGGAATTAGATGCAGGGGCCGATCTAGGAATATCGTTGAGGGGGGTGGGGGCAGGGGGAATGTAAACATGGGGGCGTGGGGAGCGTTAACAAGTAGGCAAGGGTCTGTGTGACGGAATCCCCGAAAGCTCCTGCATTTTAAGCGTTTCCAGGACATAATTTTAACCAACTAACTGTAAAGAAAACTTACTCTAGCAAACATGTCAGTTGTTTAACGCTCAATACTTGGCGGAGGCGGGGGAGAGGGTGTCTGCGGGCTTTGCTGATAATCACGTGACTATTTTAACAACTGAAGCGTAATTACGAAGTACTCAGATGATTCCGATTACATCGCATTTTGGCATGACACGAACATAGGAATGGAAGTATACTTGCGATTTCCAAGTGGCATTTAACAGATCAAAGTGTACCAGAATTATCACACCAGTATATTTCATGTTTATCTCCAGATAGGAAACTGCTGTCTAAATACCTTTGCCTGATGATGATGCGTTCAAATAAAATAACAACAGTATAAATAAGCAACAATTTTATTTAATCTGCAACAAATTTAACTTTCCACCACAGCATGACCAGATATACCTCTGGGGGAAGAAAAACAAAAACAATTACTTGATCCATAATTGGTCAGAATAATATAAAACTGTACACCGATGTTGGGAGAACCTAGATTTGCTCTTGTAAAAGCTCCTGTTGAATACTGGAGAACATTACCAGCTGATGAAATTAATTATATCACAGACAAAGATGAACCTTCTGGATGTACATACTTCTTCATGGCAGATAGCAATGAATTGTTAGATGAGGGAATATCTAGACTGAATCAAAGTATAAGGTCATATATAATCTGTAATTCAGGCGCACGTGTACAAACAGTGCGTCTATTACACAGCCTGTCACAGTGCCACATCACTGGCACGTACAAAGGAGCCGCAAACAGCGCATGCAATCTACAACTGCGAACTTATACTAACAAAATAAAAATGTGTTTCATAACCTGCGCGGATATGATGGTCACCTAATCATGCAGGGAATCGCAACGGCATCGAACTCGGAAATGAGTGCCATTCCCAATAACATGGAACAATACGTGACGTTCCGCCTGGGTCAGCTGCAGTTACTTGACTCGCTGCAGTTTCTCAATTCCAGCCTGGATAAACTCATTGACAACCTTGCGGAGGGAGGCGTCGATCACTTTACGATCACTCGTCGATACGGTGGCGCTGGAATTGAACCTTCCAGGTTCAAGTTGCTTACAAGCAAAGGAATCTATCCCTACGAGTACATGAGCGACTGGGAGAAGGTTTCTGAAATTTAGTTGCTACAAATTGAGGCCTTTTATTCGTCGCTGTCTCGCAAAGGCATTTCTGCGACGACAACACTCACGCAAGCAATGTCTGGTCAGCGTTTGGTTGCCAAAATCTCAGTGACTACCACCATCTGTACCTGCACACGAGTGTGTTGCTGCTCGCGGATGTCGTTGAGGCCTTCCGCGATACCGCCATTAGCGTGTGCAACCTCGACGTCTCGCATTCCTTCTCATCGTTGAGTATGGCTTGCGATGCAATGCTGTCGAAAACCAAGATCAAGTTGGAACTGTTTTTTGATATTGACCAACATTTGCTTATCGAACGTGGTATCCGCGGCGGGATTTCCATGGTGAGTCACCGTTCCGCTCGCAAGAACAATCCATGCGTGCCTGGATATTATCCCACCCTCCCAAACAGTTGCAACATGTTTCTTGACACACAACCTGTATGAATAGGCGATGATGCAACCGATGCCCGTAAGTGAACACGTAAACACTTGGATGTATCCCGCATACATAGATATTCACAAAAGGCATACGCGAGTACGACAACAGCAGGCACCACATTAATTTGGTTCTTCTCCGTATTTCGGTCGGTTATTGAAACCCAGTTGTATATCTAGCCATGTTCCAGACCCGTTATAATTTTTTCTAAATATGCTTTTATACTAGTTACTCCACGGTACACCGGGGAGTTTCGTTAATGCAGCAGCGATACCAAAGTTTTTGGGATCCTGCGCGTCCGAGGCCCGCCACAAACTTAAACTTCTTTGCTCCACACTGGAAACAAGTTCCAGCTATTGCAGCTCTGCCATTACGCGTTAGTACCCGAGCTGGATTTGCGGTACGAGTTTTCATGCGGCATCTCACACAATATAAAGGCATGTTGGGGTAGTATACAACAATTAACATTCGACATGTCATCGACGCGAACGTTGATTTCTCTGTGTCGGCGATGCCCCGACCAAACTAACACTCCGATGGAACTGGAATTACCGTGTTTCCGAATTCGGTTTCGCGTTAATTATTGACCCTGCCGGATCTGGGAAAACATTGCTGCTGAAACTCATTATGCGATGGTTAAAGTAAGGATCGACTGTATGTAATTGCGCCATCCGCGGACAATCAACCATGGAATAATGTACTAAGAGACCCAGAGAGGTAGTTTACTTCTTATCATTTCTTTTATTTTTACAGTGTAGAACTTGTAGATCTTTTCAACTCTTTCTATACTTACGACTATTTCCGGCTTCATAATTTTCACTTTGTTTAGTTCAGTTTGTAATATGTTTTTTCATGGGTTTTATCATTCATTGTTCCTTCAAGTATTTTCATCGGTTCGTCATTCTGTTCTAATTCTGTTTTTAAAGCTTCTATTTTTGAGGCGGTGACTTAAACAGTTTATTTATGTCCTCTCATTCCTCTCTTTTCTTGTGAGGTAAATAAACTTATGCCGATTTTTATTTCTTTAGTCCTGATTTATTATTCACTGAAAGACACCTTGCTGAAAGCATCATTAGTTTCTCAATGAATTCATTCAAAACAGTATCAGTTTGCTAAAGCCCCATCTTTCAATTTGTTAATAAAACCAGATAATCCGGGTTTGCTCTCTAATTAACTGGGTGAAAAAGGCTTTTTACCATCATTATGCGCCTTTCTGAAACCTATTGCACTGCAATATCTGTTTTTGGATTTAATGTATATTTCACCATTAATATATATATATATATATATATATATATATATATATATATATATATATATATATATATATATGCATACCTCTTGCATATTTGCTTACAAAGTCCAAGCCCATTTTATACACATGCTTTAGGAACAGTTTACAAAATGAACTGAAAGATGACAGCTGAAATCAAATCGAATTAGACATTTTTTTCTGGATTTGTGTCTCTGTCTGCACTGCATTGATCACTTTCAAAATATATATTTAAAAATGATAACAGAAAAATAAAGAAACAAAACAAAATGTTGAAATAACGCTAGATAAATACAATGTGTACTGGTTGCTTTGTTCTTGATACATTTGTGTCCTTAACCACACATGCTACAGTAACTGTCGCTACAGGAGTAGCGACAGTACTGTTCAAATTCACCTCAGTGATGAAGTTAGGCATCTTGAATGATTCAACTTTTTTGTGATTTTTGACTGCATTTTATCATTTTAGACCCGTTTGTGCTGGCAATCGTGTATCTAGTAATTTGGCCAGTGATAACATTTTATTGTTGATCTGGATCCGATAGGTCACAATTGTATGACTTGACTTATGTCTAAATCGTCTTCACTCAAATATTCAGATTTAGTGAAATTTAGCAACCCACAGTGAAGGTTAATAGATAGTACTTCTAGCATCTTTAATATTATGTCTGTTTTTATGCTTGTTCTTAATGCTTGCAGCATTGTACTTCTTCTCCTGCAAATTAGTCTGAAGTTTTCATCATTGTGGTATGTTTATTGTATGCATTTGTTCGTGTGTTCATTCCAGTGCTCTCTATTTTCATTCTTCCATTTTGTTTTAGAGTATTTTCTTCAGTACTTATTATGACAAGGTTTACAATAGAAGCTAGTTCTATAAAACTCAATTATGTCTTTCTCATCTGCACATTGTGAACATGTCTTGGAACCCATATCTTTTTTTTTTTTGGTTTGTTGTTGGTAAAATTACATTAAAAATTATATTTTGCTACTTGTAAGTAAAATTGTAAGTCATCTTTCAATTAACCTTTGTTTATATCCATATTTTCGTTTCTATATCTCACGAATATGAAGGAGCCGCAGTGGATCAGTGGTTAGCACTAAATAACCTACATGTGTTGCTGTGCTGTAAAGCACCAAACAAACAAACGAATAAAAAGAGCTGCGGTTGTTCAGTGGTTTACATGCTATGTTTGCGACCGAATGGTACAAGTTCTAATCCTACAACCAAATCAGCCCTGGTCGGATACAGTGGTGTGTCCATCGACAAGGCACTTTAGTACAATTGCCTCGGCAATAAATAACTTGCATTGCTGTGCCGCAATGCACCAAACCAAACTTACAAAGTCCCTTGCAAATAAATGGAAGATACGGGAGATAATAAGCAAGACGAAACAAGAATTAGAAAAGAACCTGAAAAGGTAACTTGACAAAAGCCAACAGTTCCGTGTTGCTTTTAACATGGTCGGCAACTTTGAAAACGTTAACGGGAATTTTATAAAGCAAAAATCGAACGCTTAAAAAAGAGCAAGAGTCTACAAAATGACAAGTTGTCATAGGTATCATTACACTATTTGGGCCAATCAACTGTTATTGCATCCTATTCTAGTCCCAAAAACAATCATTAATATTGTTGGCAAATTTTTCTAGTGATTTGGTAATCAGTGATGGATGTTATTTGTATTAAATAGAAAGCATCATTAAGGGTCTAAACAGAAAATACAATGTTTATTGAGTTCAACCTCTTGACTATTGCGTAGAATGACAAAGCAAACGGGTGTGAATCGACCGGTTCCAAAAAGATCACTGGCACTTATATTTCCGTCGATTCATTTGAATGCAACTATTTGTAGAAAATGCAACGTAACCTGTTCTGATTGTTTACATGTTGTCTTCAGGTATCTAACATAAGTAAGATTGTCCTGGTGATCTGAACTTATGACTAATGCACTAGGATTTCATCAAACATGTGGGAAAATGAAGAAAATATATAAGGAACTTAATTAGTGTAGAAGTGACTTTAAGATATCAATAGGTCTGCAATCAAACATGGACATTGAAACAACTGTAAAACTAATCGTTCCATTTGTACTTAATCAGTTCACAGTCGACTACTAGATAGTGCATTGACTTTTACCTGACAAATGTTTTAACACTGTAACCACAAATGTAAACTCATAATGCAATGTGTGCTAAAGGAACACTTGCGTCAGAAACCACGCGTGTTGTAAGCATGATCAATTCTAAATTGCTAAATGTTTAGCAGAACTATAAGTATGCGCTACAATTGGGTAAAATTCTAGCTAATAAATAGCAAACAAATGTCGTGTTAATTGCTCAACTCATCCAACTTTTAGCCAAAAAATGGCGCTAGAACAACAAAACGGTATCAATACAATTTGTCACGCAGCATTAAACTCTTCTCTTACTGTTGCCTACAGTTTAAAATTCGTCTACCATCAAACATCAATATTGGAAAAGATTTAAAGGCAATCACTCCAATTTCTTTAAGCCAGTTCATGATCGACTATCTGATAGCAAAACGGCTTCTAAATAATAAAAGTTTTCTCAAGAACAGCTACGCTATTTATTGTTAGATAAACGAGTAAACATACATCAAGTGCGCTGCCATTGGTGGAGCGACCATCCAGGACAACAACACACTCAAGTCCTACATTTACTGTTCCGTCGTTGTCAGCTTCAACGAGATGCACCAGTGGTGCAATGAAAAAGCATCTGCAGAAACAAATAAAGATAATAAAAGTGATAGGGTCGTGGATATTGAACACTATAGAGGTGTGCGAAAGAAATACAATATAGCATACACAGATCTGAATTGGGTAGAGTCAATAATGGAGACAGCTTCAGCTCGTATAATCGGTTCTGCAGCTTAATTGTGTGTAGCAGGAAGAGTTACACTAGCAATTTGTTTTCTGAGCTTTGACTTGCGTCACATCACCAATGGTAGTTTTTCTTCCAAAAGCCATTAATGAAATATTGGTTTACAACAAAGTTTTAAAATATAATTATAGAGTAACATCAGCTAACATTAAGTCGAACAGCATCGATTACACGAAAAGCAAAGCGATTACTGAAAATGAAATCAACCACGAAGAATCTACTTTCAGCATCAACGAGTACAAACAATACGAAGAGATAAAAAGAACACAATTAAGACAAAAATAAATACAGAAACAGAAGGCAGAAAAATCGAATAAGCTGAATAAGGGAGATGTCACGGAGAAACTTTTAGGAAAGGAAATTAGTCGAAAAGAAAAACATATAGTATACTTAGGTGTAGACTGCGCTAATTTGTCCTATTAAAATCAACTGCGCAGCCTTTGCTAAGCAAGATACTAAATTACAATGCATGGTCTCACCGTAACCAAATATATTTTCCTAATCTAATTTATAGCAAAAATGCAAACTAAATATACAATTCATTAGAGAGAATAGATTTTGCTGTTAGGTAGTACATTATTTTCGATAAACCCAGAAACAAGAGTTTTACTACATTAATGAGAAGAATTAAAATATATCAGTTTTAAATCCTGATGGTTATATTTCTAACCTCAAAATGTACATAAATAAAGTCAGAGAGGGAACTGCTGCAAATGATGACAATTAAGAAAGCATTAATGTTGAATATTTGAAACACAAATCAAAAGTTAAACACAGTCCAAGCAACAATTACACGGTGCATATCACTAACTACAATGCATATAACATAGTTTAGCGTAACTAGCCACGCTTGCGAACCTTAGATAAGCCAAAGCAAGTTAAGTTGTTTATCACGTTAAGTAATTAGTATAGATCAAATCTAGACTAATTGGAGAGATATCTTTTATAGGTCCTAATTGTTTAGTTTACCTTTTAATATTGAGATAAAAACCAAGTAGAAAGATGTCACTCTGCGACAAATAATTAAAATTGAATTTAAGTCTGAACAAAAGCCATATTAACATTCTAGTAGATGTGGTAGAAAAAAATGGATGATGTTGATATAAAGTTTGGTTCAAAGTGAATTGATAATCAAATACGTAAGGTTCTGGAAGATAACACATTTAAAGATATCAAGGCGTGGATGGAATCAATTTGCAATAAACTGACATTGTAGTACGAAAGGACTGAAAATGTCTCAAAAAGACAAGAACATTTTATAGTCTGGCAGAAATAATTTCAGAGAGATCAGAAAAATGAATTCTAATAGAACAATCAAGAAATTAAAAAGCTAATTAAGGATTTGGCACACAATTTACTGACCTGAACAACACAATTACCAACACTACAATACTGTCACAGTAGTAACGAAAAGTAATTTCACAGAAATAAGTAAACAGATAAAATTTATTTAAAACAAAATGAATGTGAAAGAAAGCACGACTAGATCTATATAAACAACTTACGATTTACTTATTTCAGGTTTGTGTGTACAAATCAAAACGATTAAAGGTGTTTCAATTATCAAATTTTACAACAATATATTGATATTAGACAATATAAAACAGATATAAAAGAGTGTTTTGATTTAGAAGTGGTCAGTAATATCGGTCTGGTTCAAAGTAGAATTTACAAAAGAGATGAATGGATGAAACGAATGAAAAAAGATTTCAATTATTTAGAACATAAGTTTACAACAGATACAGATCCGTTCCAAACTGAGCATATAAAATGACTCTTGCACTAAGTGGAAGCATTTTAGAGAGAGTTAAATCCGAAATATGCTAAAACAATTGCGACATTCAGAACTGAACTGAGCACAGAAATTGGTATGCAGAGTATTGCAGAGGTCAAAGAAGAGTTCGATAAAAATGGGATTTTGATGACAAAATGATGTTTATACCCGTGTATATGTTGCTTTAAGATTTTCGCAGTGTTTCGAGTCAGGAGTATCCTGATTTTATTGAAGTAATTCCATATATAAAAAATAAAAAATAAAAAAATGCATAAAAGAATACCAATAGCATCTGATAGTATTCATGTTCCTAAAGAAAAAAACAAAAAGGGCTGTTGGATATTTTTTAAGCTGGATTGCAATCATGGATTTAGCTCTGCTCCGTTCACGATTTTAATGCAAGTTACACACAATAGATGCTCTAAAACAATATGTCATTCAAGAAAACGAATAACAACAACAACAAAATAAAACATATAAACAAACAAACGAAATAAGGATTGCAAACTTATGTGTTGAAAATGGTAATGAAATTACGTCATATATAGATTTATATATAGGATTAGAGGCAATCAATCCACATAATATTTATGCAAATTATTAACAAAAGGAATCAGAATATTCTTTTCGTACAAAAGATTCAAAGAATTACTGTCAGGAAGAAAAATAATAAACCCAGGACCAATATTATAAAATCCTAGAGATCATTATGAAAGTTTCATATTGAAATACGACAGCAGATCTAAAACTTATTTATCGTAAGTGAAGCAAACATGTTCTGGGAAACAAGGCTTTTTTTTTTTTTTTTTCCTTTTATTATTGATTGCTAGACGCATAGCACTATGGCTACAGCACCAGTTATGATTGGAGGTTCAATAACCAACGGTCTAGCAAGTAACTATCTCTTAAAGTGATATAATTCTAATGGTTCTTATGCCGTGCAAATTATACATGATTAAATCCTAGAAGAGCACCAGACTAAATTAGATTAAAGACACTAGACTACTACAATGAAAAACAGAGAACAAAGTTTAGCGAATTAGTAATTCATAAACCTATATAATATGTTTTCTCAACACCCTTCAACTCACCCAGAAAATAATGTAAAACTAGAAAAACCACGGCAGCCAAAACTGAATGATTTCTACCAGCCTTCTGATGATCGCATAAATGAAGCATATTCATTTCACTTCTGATGAATGTTAATGTGTATGTTGCATAAAAGCTTTTGCAAAAAGAAAAAGACCGTATTCAATGTCGTTTTGTAGTAAATAAATAATAAAATGTTGACGTACGGTCAATACATGGCTCCTACTACAAGGAGTTAAATGCCTCAATCCAACACATTATTTATATAACACCCACCCGTAGCACCATAAAAACCAAAGAAACCTTGCAAGTTTATTTACGAAAACTAAGCCCAAATATCATGATTATTTTGTGTAGGTCTTTTTAGTCTCGTTTGATATAAATGTGAACGGAGATGCTAACAATATAGTGGGTAAACACTGTTTGTAGAGTTGTTGTGAAAGACACCACCATAGCATACAGAAGCAAATATCTTTTGAAGTTCAATAAATACAACAATTCGATCCATGACATACACAGATCTGTGGTTTCTTGTATCGTTTAGGAAAAATATGATTGAAAAGGCATCATCAGTGAAAAAGTTAGACAGTTGAGATCACGGGCAGGTAACGAACAAAATGCGGAAAATGAACAGTTTGTGGTGCAAGGAAAGAAGTTCCGAATACCACTTGACTTTCAGATAATAACAGATCATTTTCACCTGTATCCGCGTGCTCTTTATCAGGATTTTCGATTTAACATTAAACTTGCAAAAGCCTCTAAAGTAGTAGAAGGTGGTAACCATGACTACGAACTGGGAAATATTTGTTTCCAGTACGATATGATTAACACTGAATCAATTGCGCAGTCAGTAAATGATAAATACAAAATGAATTGCTTTCTTTTCGACTACATTACGAGAGAGTGAATCATCGACATAGTAGCCACTACAACTTGAATGAACCTCGTGGTTTATAAATGGTTGCTTAAAGAAATAAAGGTGATCTTTCTGAAGACACATTAGATAAGTTTCTATAATTACTGGTTTATATCAAATTCGTATACTTTATTTATAATTGATGACTGTAGGGATCTTGACGACGCAAAAAAAGAAAAAAAGAAAGAAAGCAACAAATCTAACATGATTATATTTTAGTGGTAGACATTTTTTAATACCAGTATGGGTGATAGTACAAAAGTACAACTCTGTAATCAACGATTTAGAGACAATGCGTGTGTGTGTTTGGTCATCTTCTATAGCAAGGACCTAAACAACTCAATGGAAACTGTATTTGGGGAAAACAATTTTATTCCGGACGAAAATAAAAGAGTAATTGTAGATACTTTTAATCAGAAGAAAAGAAACAAACGTTTAATATGACGTGTGTCTCTTTGTCAGTATAATGTGCTTAGGCGTCCAAAACGTGGGTATGCTATCCACTAAATAACGATTATCATCTTACTGTGAAAGAGCAACCTTGTTCATTTTGATGCTATGCATCTCGTGATTGTATGACCTGTATAATTTTCCATTCAACGGAACAAGCAATTTCGGTACATCTCCAATTTTATCTCATCTTTAAAAAGTACATGAATTTGTTTTTCATTTGCGGTAAACCAGATACATTGTCCTTTTGGATAGTCACGTGTGTCGTACCACCCTTGGTGTAAACCTTGTTCCTTCTCAACAACATCATAAATCTGTATATTTTGTTTCATGTCATCATAAAGATTATCCATTTCAACATAGATATACAACGAATCTCTATTAGTTGTTAACTGTCCAATTCTACCATCGTACTCATGTTTGTGTTTGTTATAGTAGAATTATAGCATCAACCATTTAGATAGTTCTAGCACTCTATGTCCACCGTATATTGGTTTAGTGAGTTTTAAATTTGTTTGTATTTCAGACTGACTAGTACCAAATCTTCATCTTTAACGGTGAAACCCCACAAGACTGAAAACCAATGGTCCAAGTAGAAGTTTTTGTTTTTATGTGTTTTCGGTTGACTGCGGTTCTCAGATTTCACTTATAATGAGATGCAATCAGTTATGCCCCCTTAGTTATGACATAATCATAATGTGTATGTTGATTAGCGTCTACTGTATGTTTTATTGATATTTTGATCATGTTTCTATTGATATTTATGGCTTAAGTTTTTACACACTGTTATTTACTTTTACGTAAATTTACATGTTTGATAAATTGTTACTATCCGGTAAATATGACAGAACATTGTTGCAAAATTGTTCTTTTGCTTATCTTTGTTTGCACAAAAGTGAAAAGTGAGGGTGCGAGTTTTAAGTTCAAAAGTCAGTTGACTGAGTGTCATTTAGGTGTATAGTATCAGTCATAGTCAGATGATCTGCAAATAAACATTATAATCTTTCGATTTGCACATTTACTGACACTGTATTACAAAGAATTAACTTCGAAAGCTGTCACTTTCCCCTGGCGTTAAGATTACCGATTAGCCTGTTATGCACACTGGCCGTGATCTGTGCCAGTGCGAGTGCTTTGTTCCTTCTCCACGATTGGCCTAGGTTATTTTCGGACTGTTGGCCGACCTCATGGCTGGGATCTGACAGCTACCTGGTCACGATTTGAGTAAGTTTCGGTTTTATGGAGTTCATTTTAGTATAACAATGACATTTGTTCCGGTTTTCGGAGTAGAGGCGTTTCACTTTACTGAATATTTTCAATGTAATTAAAGACGAAAATATTCGGGACCAGAAACATGTTTTGATTTCAAAAGGATTTCGGTTTGGTGCGGTTTCGGTCTTGATAGGTTTCTCTGTATAGTCCTCCTGGCAAATAATGGATCTTTCTGGCTCTGGAGAATTTTTGTTCATCTGTACATTTGTTGTTGTTTTTTTTTTTGTTTGCTTGTTTTTTTCTTCCTCAAATTTTTCATTTGTTCACTGAATGTACTGCTACTCGTCAATTTTAAAATGTTTTTTTTTTCGAAATCATTAGTGGCGTTTTGCCTCAAGATAGAATTCAGCCCAATGTATGCTCTATGCAACTGTTGTTGATGAAGTACGATAAATCTATGTATCTATCTGAGTTTAAATCCATTTACACGTAAAGCTTTAAATTTTGTAGCGAATGCCGTACTTGTTTTTATTTTTCAGTGTGCATAGCAGTTTCGGGACAATCGGTTATGTGCATCTCTAGTTCCCAATCAATGTCTGTTGCAAGGGAGATAAATCAATTTAGTCTGGAATTAATTTCTCTTGAGCAAGGGAATAGTCATTGAAATGGTCCAGTAGATGTAATGGAATCTCCAAATCTTCTTCTAAAATGCAACCAGTTTGACTATTATCAGGTATTTCGAGAAGATATTCCTTTACCCATCAATATGTTCATCATTTGCCTATGTACATTTTGTTTCACAGATATGATGTTCATCATTTGCCTATGTACATTTTGTTTCACAGATATGATATGTATTTCGTCATTTTCTGTGAACACAATATGATTTGTATTTTTCAGCCAACTTCGTCGTACACTATTCTTGCTATCAATCGCAGAAAGTTCTATCTAAACTATATTTTGATAGTCTAAGGAGTTTTTTTTCGGGGCGGGGGGTGATGGCGGAGTAGAGTGGAGAGATTATTGAAAACTGATTCCTAAACATAGACGAAACATTTCCTATCCGTGTTTCATTTTACATTTATGCAAGCTTGTTTGTTTTTAATCCATTGAGACAAATCTATATATGAGTTTCCTCTGACTAATTTATACCAATCTATGTGCAATATTAAATATTCAATCTTGTCAAACATTTATCTGGTATTTTTATTTATTTCTGCCCAAAATGGTAGGTACTGTACAAGTCAATTTCAGATCCAGATGAAACTTACATAGATAAAGTATGACTCTCTCTCTCTCTCTCTTTCTTAAATATGTATTTGATTTTTATCCAGGACCGTTTTTAATAGAGGAAATTAACAATTAAATAACCAATGGTTTTCTTCTCCTTTGTGGTACGTATATTCGTGGATTATAGATATGTTGGCTAAAAAGCTCCTAGCACGCATTTTGCCGAAAAATATATATCCTAAATTGTGTATTTACATGCATTATTCATAATAGTCGATGATAAGACTGATCAAACTTGTTTTGAAACAATGTTTAAATGATGTTATATTTCCATTAGGTTCGGTTGGTTACCTCTGACACCTTTTTTTGTTTTCATTTAAAACGTTTCGCGCACGTATATGTTTAGCGCTGACTTGCTGTCAAAATCTTACCAGAATTACCCCAGAAAAGGCAATTTATGTATTTCCTGATAATTTTCTTCATAAAAATGCAGTGCATACACTTTGTACATTAATAATAGCCGAATGTTGATACTGTGTATAGAGAATAATTAATAATGTTCAAAACGTCAGCGACGAAAGCAGTTTTGTTTATGCATCGTTAGGGTGAAAAGCTTACTTTATGTTATTAATAATATGAAAAAAAATATTCCTTATGATGATGAATAATCCTAAAATTTGATATATTTCTATGACTTTTATGAGAGAGAGAGAGAGTACAATAGCTGTAAACTATACAGCGTGTTCACTTGTTAAACATATATAGCACGCTTTTATTACTTCAACGATCGAGGATGTCAGCTTTGATACATTTATTGTCAAGACGCTGAGTGAGCAGGTACTGGTTTCTTATTTTATATCAAATGGGTCTCCAGAATGGATGGAATGAAAAAACAAAAAAAAAATGTACAGAAAGACAGATTAATACACACGTGTATGTTCCAATGCGCAACACTCCCCCTGCCCATGATTTTATCATCGACATCATTACTGTGGCATAACCAATTAGAACTCAACATTATCTCGTTATTTTTTCTTATTTATTTAAAATACGTGGTATTTATCCCTTAAGCTCCTGTATATTCAGTAGTTAATATAATCAGAAAACGGCTCTAGATTTCGTTTTTGGAGAAAATCGTGCCATATTATTGCATTTATTTCCCCGAGTTTTTAAATTTTATATTAAATGACACGGAAATAAAGGATGGTCAATTATAAATATCCAGATATACACCACAGCATTTTCACTTTATGAAGTATGTATTCCCGAACCCTTGTACTTCAAATAAACAAGGTCATATGGCATTGAATTTCAAATTGACATGGTAACATTTGTCTTCTTGTAAGCATGTAAACATAGAACTAAACCTTGAAAAGACGTACACCACTTTTATTATTTTTTTGTATTAATGTTAGAATGAACACTTAAACAGGAAAATCAGCAAAATTTCTGGTGTGAAAAATGACAACAAATGTTTTACATGTGCATCAATATGGAGTCCATACATAAGAATAATTTATATACATTCACGCTTGCGTCTACACACACACAAAAGGCTGTTTACTCGATGATAAGGAGAATTTTGTACCAGTGGTGAGGCCCGCAATCAAACCTTTCGTTTTTAATTTGATTTGAAAAAATAGAGCAGCTATGGTCGACCATTTCACCCGATATTGATGATCCACAAGCACACATCACACACACACACACACACATGAATGGTCATGAGCAAAATATTTGTACTAATCAGAGTGAGGAAACAGTGGAATGATAAATAATAATGGGCTAGATAGTGACAAATGTAAGCAACCAGTTGAAATAGCAGTATTTAAAAACAAATTGCTTTCAGGGATATTTTTAAGCTAATTCAAATATTTGGATAGATAAAGGTTTCAATCATTCATCAAAAATAAGTGGCACGAGAAATAAAGACAGAAATAAATAAATAGTGCAAGAGGAACAAACATAAAGTACTAAAAGAAAAAATAAAAGAAATTTTTTTTAAAAAAATTACGCTACCTATGAGGCTCGAACTGCTGATTTATTATTTGGTGATGACTAAAGGAAGTAAAGCACTTCACATATACGAGATCTGGATTCCTGAAAATCGTAAAAGGCAAATTATTATATATAGACAGCATGTTGCCATGTGAACTTCTTTTGGGTAATATCAGGTATGTCCCAACAATTATGTTCTCTCTTCAAAAAAAATAAAAATAATAATAATAATAATAATAATAATAATAATAATAAATATTGTATACATATATTTGTATTAAAAGTAGAGTAAAATTCATAACTGTACAATATAATCTCTTCAATAAATACTTCTTCGATAACTACTGCATTCAAATTTATTTGTCAGCTGGAGACCGAAATCTAGTCTGCAGCCAAGGATAGTAAGTAATTCATCAAATGGGAAACAAATGAATAACAATGCTAACACATATTGCATTTTAAATTTATTCAATGCTGATTTAAGTACTTTCATAGCTTCTATGTGTATGATTCACATTATTATTTCATACTCTGAAGATGTTTGTCAGAGTTCAAGATTGTGAATTCATGCAATGGTAGAATACAGTCTACAAAACGAATTTAAACAATAAATGCTATTTAATATGATCATGGTAAGGAAACTATTCACTGTAGTCATTATTTCTATCAGTATTATTTATCTTTTAGACCCCGTTAATAAAATAATATTGTCAGCTGCTTTTTTTTTGTTGTTGTTGTTCTTGTTGTGAGTCGACTTCCTTCATGCGCCTCTTCTATATTAAACTATATTCAGAATGTCTCAAAACGCGATCAGAAAAAAAGACAAAAAGAACAAAATAACAGGGGCCATTTGAATGTCAGTTATGTTTTGACGATAAGGTGAGAAAAAAAAAACACAAAAAAAACAACGCATTTTGTGATACTTTATACTTGCATTGTTTGGCCCTTATCGCGAGGGACATTGGGGGTGAAGAACACGGTTTGTCTTCATTTTTCTTTTCGTTAAGGAAACACGCAAACGAGAACAGGTATGAAATTTGCATATGTGTTAGATGGTTTTAAAAAAGTGTCTACTGTCAAAAAATAAAATATGTTCTCAATTGCGCTGGTAGTTTTTGAGATCTTTGAAGACGCAGAAATATGGCGAAA
This sequence comes from Margaritifera margaritifera, assembly GCA_029931535.1. NCBI lineage: Eukaryota > Metazoa > Mollusca > Bivalvia > Unionida > Margaritiferidae > Margaritifera > Margaritifera margaritifera. The sequence goes on from JAQPZY010001599.1 coordinate 1,024,587, forward strand.
TTTGCAGTTTTTGACGAACATACGCCCATTTACTTATGAACAAAATTAAATGTTTATTTCACAGTGTTTCAGTATACCATATGTGTATATGTTACAGTGGACATATAGTCACTGTGGTATATCTCAAAATCCTTGTATGCGTTCATTGTAGCAGAAATGTCAGTTTAGATGTAGTTAATACTTGACTGTTATAGAGATGCAAGGTACCAATGAACGCTGACTGACTTAAATTTCTTCGGTTTTCACATGGTCCACATGCGACAACCAAAACGATATTCTAGTAAAATGTTGTTCACGCATACCTTTATATTCTGTAAAGATATGAAATTGGTTGTCGCATGTGGACCACCTTAATTATTCAAAAATAACTCCAATTGTAGCACAAAATGGATATTTTATAGCAAATGTGACGTCATGAGCACGTCATATCAAATTATTTATAAAAATCTATTGCAATTTAAAAAATTTCAAGTGTTGATAAATTGTTTGCATGATATTATCAGATCAAATACTTTTTGGGTATTCGAAATGTCCAATAAATTTTCAGTAAGATCGCCCATTTTACCTCTGTTCATTATGTTCATATGTCCTGTTCTTTAGTAAACTTATCCGTTCAATTTTGTCTACGTCTTCAGTAGGCCGTTTCAAAAGTATGATCGTTAAGTTTAGTTGTACGTTACAGAACCAGATTGTCAATTTTTTTGAATTGGCGTGCTTTGAAACATATATCATTGGCATTCAGTTCCACTTAATTTGATTTTCCAAGAGGTTTTGTTGTGATGGCATCACCATCCAGCAAGAAGTTTCTGCCACGTGTTAAAACTATTTGATATTCTACTGACTGTACCTGTTTTAATACTACCTGTGATAAATAAATAACTTTTCATCTTTCTCAACTATGACAATAAAGCCACAAATTATAAAAAACATTTTTTTAAAATGATTGGCAATAGGCAGAAAAACCATGCAAATATAGGTAACCCATTCAAAAATACAAAGTTGATTTCTTTGCAATTATCAGCCAATATTATCCAATTTTATTAACAAATAAACAAAAAGTAACTTCAGTTTATGTACTTACCAATTTGAATGTGAAATACTGATCACAATCCTTTAATTTTGGCTTATGTCGTCGAACCATGACAACCCCCTTATGAATGTGGCTGACATAGATGATATAGATAGAACATTCGAAAATGCAGACTGGATATTGTTATGTATATTGAATTTATAATATGTGTCCATGAGGTAAGTTGTACTTTAGTCATTTTGTAAACAATATATTTACAGGATTTGAGTTCAAGGTCAGTCTTGTCCACATAGCATTTAACAATTAGATTGGAATTTTCCATGACTTGTGAGAAAAGTCACTTACACACCGGAATTTTCCATTAGAGTTACTCATATTCTAGAATATTCTGTCACGTGACCTAACTTTATATTTATACAGGTTTGGTAAACAAGATTTCATTCCTATGCTAAACTTCGTGTTATTAATAATAGTCTATTAAGGAATTTATTTTGGTAATCAGATGTTACAGTTGTGAAAATCATAGCAAATTCAGAGAGAGGAATTATTTTTTTGAAATATTCATTGGAATTACTAAGAGTGCTCATTCTCATTTTGGATTAATACCTGACTTGGAATTTATGTGAATTCATTCAAAGTTAGTCTAGATAACATCATTCCGGCATATCAGGACATTCAATACTACTGACACATCAGAACATTCAAGACTACTGGCACATTAGGACATTGAAGGCTACTGTAATTCATTCGGAATATTCTATAGTTAGGACTTGTGATTAGGACACTTGGCATTATTGGATTATTTGGACTTTAATTCGCGTTACTGTAAGTGTGTTTTGAATTTGCCTTTTATTTGTCTATAAATAAATTGCTTGTTGATTTTACTTACATTGTTGGTTTTATTTCTTTCTGTTACATTATTTTAAGATCTAGAGTCGTAACAATATCACACTATTTAAACTGTATAAAACGGTCTTTAGTTTATAATGCACATGAAGAAAAATAAGGTGTAGCCTTGGACGTAGAAATAACGATATTATCGGCTGTTCATTTGTTTAATTTAGTTTACTAATTATTCAAAACAGTGTAGATTTCTGCCACATAAAAAGCATACTCTTGTCAGGGAAATGAAGGATCGACGACGTAGAGAAAGATTGTATTGCTAGAAATCTGATTATTATATTTTTGACACACGCAATATCATTCTATGACATAAATTCCATGTGAGTACTTCGAAGACTAAAATTAACGTTATAATAAAGCGGCCTTCTTCTTTGAATTATCTAGAGGCTGAGATTACTAATGAGAACGCTGGAGGTGCACTCGACAAGTTTTAATCACTCTACTAGCAACAGACTCAATAAATGGATTTTAGTGCAAATATTAGCCCAAATATTTGTGGAGCACGATATGTTCATCTAGATGGTGTACAATATTTACGAAACTAAGAAATTATAATAATAATAATAATTTTAACAATAATATATGCATGGATGTAAGACACACCCACAATATAACCTGGGTAACACACAAAAAGAAGAAGGTGATGATGATGATGATGATGATGATGATGATGATGATGATGATGATGATGATGATGATGATGATGATGATGATGATGATGATGATAATGATGATGATGATGATGATGATGATGATGTGGTTGTGGTGATGGTATCTTGGTAATGACCACAACTGCGACTATGAGGATGACCGTTATGCTTATTTTCTTTGTGCCAATCTAAAGATTCAACTTACACTTCTGCTTTTAAATAGTAGTGATAGTAGAAATTGCAGCAACAGCAGCCGTAGTGGTGGAATACGGTAATAGTATTAGTAAAATACTATATTTCATTTTTTTTTAAAAATCAAAAGCTGATTTAAAAGTCAAACTGAGTCTGCGAGAACTTTGAAATGTTATCGCACCAGCTATGATTTAGCCACCAACCATTCTAGCAAAACTACTATTATAAGCAATTTCATCAAAGAAAAAATATACCTTGACTGACTTCGCATCACAAAGAAAGTACTATAATTAAATATAGGTAAGTTCATTAATAACAATATGCCTGAACTAAAAAAGCAAAATAACACACACACACACACTTTCAACTTTTTGTACACTATGTATATAGTATAAACATAACACTTCTTTGTCTTCTTATGCTTGTTAAATACTATTGGAAAACACTGTACAAAGTTTATTTCCAATAACAGATATTTTTGTGTATTATATTGGATTTAGCCCATTAATATGAACAGAAAACGTTCGGATTTGACATAGGTAGGGTCGGCATGCTGCGGGTTGCATTGTTATTCTTAAAATGCAATTTCCTGAAGTCTTCACGAAATTTCTGACGGACAGTTGAAACAATTTGTTATGTGAAACCTGGATATTATTGACTCTTTTTGCAGTTTATTCTCTTAAAAAGACTATGCTGTTACGTAGAAAGAACGGCCTCACTTTGTGCCGAAATTTCACATTGTATCAGTGTATGCGGCATGTTGTGCCATTCCAAAACCGAAAAAGGCTAGCTTTACTCCGTTCGACAAACGTCTCACTGTGACAGGCAAACACGTGAACGAACATGTTAAAGGTGGTAGCAAGGATAGGCAGAAGAAGGTTGCTTTACGTGGTAATGAATAACACAACATTTATTTTTAATCTGAAAAAGATCTCAGAGTGTCCAGTAATCTTCTACACAACCATTGAATATTGTTAAAGAGTTACCTCCCCTGTCCTATTTCACGTGCAGCGATCCTCAAATTGATATAAGATAGGTGCAAACTTGGTCATCATCATATACATTGAATGGCTTCAGAATTAAATTTGAATTACAGATTGTATAATATTTGGGCCATAAAAGCATAATAGTAATATGATTACTTCACACCATGCTTCCTCAGGCACTTGTAAAAATATGAGCCCAGGGATTTCCTTTACCCCAAGGACCAAGGGCCTTGACGCCGCAATCAGCTGCCTGCATGCACGTGTTTTGATCCACTCAGGTCCCCGGGACACAGCATATTTTTTATAAGGTTCCTTGTTCTCTTTTCAAGTAATTAATAAAAATGACGTAAAAAGCTTTTTCTGCACATTGACACCTTGTCAAGCAATGTTCGGTTGATTGACCCCAGTAAATACACTTGCAGATTTTAAAATAGGTGTCTGATAAGACCCTAGTTGTATTATGTAATTCCTCAGCTGAACAGTACCCAGTTGCATGGCAGGGATTGTTTGGAAGTTATGTGACTTCAAATAATAGATTTACAACTATCTTTATTGAAGCATTTGTTTTTACTGCTATCTTTATTTTAGCCTCTGTTGTCTTTTGGGTTGAATGAGTTACAGATTTTCGTTTGATTTAATAATCTCTTATTTTGTTTCAGTCATAAAAATTAAACTTGTTGGCATTAAGTGGATGTGACTTTACAATGAAGCTGATGTGTTAAATTCATAAAAGACAATGACAGTCAGATTGTGTAGAGAAATTTCCTTAACTGAGAAAGAAAAAGAATGATGTCAGCGATATAGGTGCTGTTCATACCTGATGTATGGAGTGTGGAAAGATGAACGTTAGCATTAATGGAAGTACAAATTTGCAGTTTTCTGCATTTACCTGACACGAGATGAACCCAGATCATGTACGTGCTGTGAGAGGGAGGATTGCTTGGAGGAACAAGACATATGTCAGTTTGGTTTTATCCTTGCAATAAATATCAATTAAATAAATTCTTCTTTATATATATATATATATATATATATATATATATATATATATATATATATCATGAATCTCACATTTACAATACTAAATGCCCTGACAATCTCTGAGTGTATGTCCCTCTCCACAATTTTTTCTTTTCTCTGCACATCAATCTTTTAGAAGAAAATGGTTCTTTTCACAAACATCACAAATACAGATCAGTTTTCTTTCATGCTTTCTGTGCCTCTCCAATGCAGATACAGAAAATCAATCTCTCTCTCTCTCTCTCTCTCTCTCTCTCTGCAATACAACATTTAAAATTTGTATTGTTTTTATTTTATTTTAAACTGTAAAAAAAATGTTTTCAATTGTTGTATGGCATAAAGTGTAGCTCAAAACTTATTTCAATTCTTGCACTTAGACTGAGACTTTGATTTGGTTGGGGACATTTTCATATTTGCCATAACACGACGTGTCATACGAAAAGCACGATTTTGGACTCCCAAACCACCCGACACGGTCGTGTTTCGAACAACACGAATTTCAGCAATTTTGTAACAAAACAATGTTTCCCCCCCCCCCAAAAAAAAAAAAAAAAAAAATCCGTATATTTCTTGATCTCTATTATATATGCCCGTAATCTGTGGTATGTATAACAGTAAACAGTACTGCTCAAAGCTCATGTAAAACTATCCTCGGGGTAGGTTTATACACCTGTTTTAGAGGCAATATAAAGGTAAGGCGGTCAGAGATATACAGCCACCTTTCAGAGATTTACTTAATTGGCTCACAATAGCTAGGGTGATGTGTCGTGTCAAATCCTTTTGAGCACTGCTGCGGGAGAATCCATTAGGCTAATTTGCATAGGTAAAGTACATTAAGAGGAACAACCCAATTTAAAGTTAAATAGATCAAAGAGATGCGTGTTGAAGAACAAACTGATTGCATTGAATAAAAATGTTGAAGCAATCTTTATTAAAGTTTGTGATCAGCGGCAACGTTTTTTTGAAGTCGGATTTTTACTCCATATATACAATGGAAAAGGGTACAAGTATGATTAATTTTCGAAGGAAACATGTCGAAACGTAGTAGCGATTCAGGAAATATGGAGCCATCTCCCAATCGAGCAAAGCCCAGCAACATTCCAGAACTCTGGTTGACGGAGTTTGACTTGGTGAAGTGCAGCATCAAGGGGGAACATTTTATTCTGTGCACATATTGCAACCACCATATTGACATTAGTCATTCTGGACTGTATGACATTCGTCGACATAGCAACACCGCCCGGCATCGTGACACGGCAAAAATGCAGAGCTTAATACCAACATTAAATAGCTTGTTTAAACAGTCGTTGACAGACAATGTAACTAGAGCTGAAGTACTTTTCTGCAATTTCGTTGCTGAGCACAATCTGTCGTTTTCAGTAGCAGATCATTTTACAGACCTATGCAAGGAAATTTTCCTTCGGGAAAACCAAGATTTGATATTCTGACTCAAGTGGCCATTGCATGTTTGACACTCCCTCACAGTAATGCCGATGCTGAGAGATCATTTTGAACGCTTAGAAAAATTAAACAAGATCTTCAGGGAAGACTGAACAACACCACCATTCATCTGATGAGTGCTAAGATGAACACAAATGACACTTGCATTACCTTCAAACCAACTTCTGAACTATTGAAAACAGCATAGACTGCATGTAATTAAAAGTGGATTTTAAAGACAGTAACTTGGTGTATTTTATTATTTAATGTATGTGACTTTGTGGCCATGTGTACATATGTGTGGTGATATTATTTGACAATGCTAAGTCTACCATTTTTTTGTTTGTAAGTATATTAAATGCTTCAGAGAAAACAGATGGTATTTTCTTTTATTCGGATTTGAATTTCTAGTCATTTTCTATAGACCTGATTTGAAAAGATAACTTATTCTCATTTGGATGACGTTTTGGGGGGGTCACGCGCACTGCCCCCCTTGGTCATATGCACTGCCCCCTCCCCCTTGGGACCCCAAAACACACTTTTTGAGTCTCAAAAAAACCCCAACACTGTCTGGGAATATGGCATGTGTGCATTTTTGGAGGTACGAGTCCTTGACTCAGTTTTCAAAATCATGGGAAATTCCTGATTAATCCTATAAATAAGACTTCAAACATTTTATACTCAGTGAGGGAGCAAAATTTTATTATTTGTCTCCATTTTTGTGTAGCAAGTCATGGCTGAGATTTAGCAGTAACTTTTGGACATTTAATTTTGTCTCAGATATTGAAGTCCATCGATACCCTCCAAAAAGTATGCGTGTTTTTGCTAATTGTGTGGAAAAAAAAGAGTAGGAAAGTTGGTACTAAAAAAAAATTATCAATTTTTTTTATTCAGCTCATGTTAGTTCATGTCACAGTTTCCAAATTCAAGTTACCTGTTTTGAGGTGAAAAATGGGGCAGTCTTTACAGATTAGTTTTTTTTATATGGATACAAGTTATAGGATGAGGGCCATTAAAATAGGGTAATTTGGGTTACGGAACCACATATACTTTTTTCCAACTGGAAAAGAATCCAGGACTTTTAAAAGTCAATAAAGTATATAAAATTAACTTATCTAGTAGTCCATCAGTAATGATGATCTAAAATTTTAAGTTTGAATTGACCAGATCTTGTCTTCATTCCATTTTGTTCGTAAAGCAATGATCTGTAAGCTGAAAGATAGCTGTGTTGCTGTTATTTTGTCTCAGAATAAAATGTAATAATTTTTTCATTCATTGTACACTTCTGTATAATTCTAAATATACTTAAGTTTAGTTTTCCGTCCAGTATTTGTGAAAGTAGTTAATAGCGGCAGTCCTTGCTAATCTTTCTTATTTATCTGAGTTCTTCTATATTTAGTATTGTTCAGCGATTCCTCTTTGTTCTGTACTTTATAGTGAACCACCTATCGTGTGACAGCAATCGCAGACAACAACTGATAATGACTTGGATATTTTAGCTGCGCTTGCACTGACACTGATTTCATTGGTCTTCTTGGTTTGCTTTTTATCCATTTTCTTTAACTGCTTTTCGTTAGTTTATTTTTACAAATGATATCTTTATATGTTCCATTTACTATGATTATTTTCAATCTGTGTTTTTATTCGCCAATTGTATGGAAAATGAGGTTATGGTATCTTGTCTTTAATGAAACTTGATTTTTTTCAAGTTGCTTATCTACCATTTAAATACTGTGAAAAGGGCAGGAATGAGGTGGAGAACATTTTACCAAACATATCAAAATCAAACTTAAGATGAAGATGATTATGAAGAACATAATACTAATGCAACAATAGGAGATCCTTTCAGTGGTAATACTTTATTTTATGAGGGGTTTGAAACTTATTAACAAACTTCAGTATCTACAGCGTTAGTAAATAAATACAAAGAATTCGTTTAACAAGATTTGGACAAGATATGATACACAATAGTAATTAAACATCGCATAGTTTATACACCATTACATGCAGTTTTTGCAGTTTATTATTTTTGATAAATCAACACGCTAACATGTCGCTTGCTGTGAATCTGGTTGGTTCAAATCAGCAATGGAATCCTTGCGCAGTATTCACATTGTTGATTGGCTGCGACCGTGGGAATTTTCCTTGCCAAACCGTCTTCAATCACTTTATTTTACTATTGCTATTGACAATATGGCGGCCGTCTTCCCGATCGGTAGCCAAATGAACACTGGGAAAAGCGGACGACTATCACAAAAACGCACAGTAGTGGTTACATATGTCGGAATATGACCCATTTACCTACATAGAATTCTCCGAATGTCACACTAAAAACAAGAACATGAGTAAACCCGCTGGAAATTCGCCAAGTAAAACCTAAACTGTGGGAGAACCATGAAATTCCATCATGCTTTCTGACACGAACATCTGAGTCTATGCAGAGAAATGCCCGGCAGTCTATTGTAATGCAGACAGTTCCGTTTACGTTTCTGTTACCACACCGTATGGATCTTGCACCCCACCTCCAGGACAAGCATGGTTTAAATGTCAACCTATAGAAGTCAATGTACGCACCTCTCTTATAAAGGGTATGTCGACAAATGCTGGTCTCTCACGCTGACAAAGTTATCTAACCACAGCTTTCTTCCAAAGGAAATAATGCAAATATCCGTTCACAAAAACATACAGTTTGGGAATCACTACAAGCGATAAATAATAATACCTTTAGATTTAGTACAAGTTTCTGCATCCCTTCAGACAAAACTCCAACAACTGGAATGCTATTTTGGCATGTCCGATACTGCATCTGTGGTGAATATCCATGGTGGAGTCCACACTCTTTTCGGTGGAAACGTTGTAAACAGTCGCATCAAAATTCATGAATATGGCGCCTCAACAACTTCAGCTGACCCGATCGAGTGAACTTTGTGACATCACACAGGAACTTCCATCGAAGATCCAGTGTTGAATAATTATGTTGTCCATGTCAAATGTTCTATTGATTGGAAATCTACTTCTAAATGTTATTTATTATCGAATTGTGCAATATTCTTCCAACTCGCATCTGGGGCTATTTTTGACATGAAAGGACTAAAAAGTGCAGCGTCTGTACCAGAAGTAAATGAAATGTCTAAAATCATGTATTATTCTTTCTATCTAGACTCTTTTTTCTTCTCAAAATAAAAAGGCTCGCAAAAGTTGGATATTATTCAACTCGTTTAATAAATTCAATATTAAATCATTACCCATTTGAGATCCTCTATTTAAGCGACATTAAAACAATTGAGAGAAACAATTGTATTAGAAAAATGTTGGCGGGGAATCAATACTTATTTCTGGAAAGGATAATCCAAATAAGATGTAAGCATATAACTCCATAGCTGCTTGAAAAGGTAGTAGTAATTTTGTAAGCCTTCAGGCTGGTAAAAAGAAGGAAGTACATATATTTCACCAAATGATCAAACTCTAGACAGACATTTACAACCAACCTTTAGAACCAACATTTAGCAGACAGCCAATTGGAGTTCCAAAGGAAACAGAGATGCAAAAAGTTAATACCCTGAACCATCTTACCAGCAAATAGTAAATTTGTATTTCTTCATACATGTGAGCAATATCTCGATGAACTGGAACGTTAAACTAAGTTTGAGGACAATAATAAGGAACACTGCTTGCTAATTTCCTAATTCTGAATTTAATTATTTTATTCTAAGCATTTTAAAATATTAATTTTTAAAAACAATATTTAATTCACTGTATGAGGCCCACCTAGGTCGGGCATCAGTCGTACTTAGAACACTTTTATGTAATTCGGATTATCTTTTATGTGTGTTTTTTTACGAGTGATGTTTCAAGGTGAAAATTGCAATTGTGGTGACCTAAAAAAAAAACAAAAACATACTGATTCTGTTGTTTTATTTTTCTTTGACTTAATATGTTTCAATATTGATGGTTTTCAAAATTTAGTAGATGACCATGGTGATTTAGAAAAAATTACTAATTTCGAGAAACATCATGAATTTATAGCGCTTCGAATCTGACCTTGCTCGGAAGTGAGTAGCAATTTAAAGAAACTTAACAAGGGTTCTGTGCAAAAGCAATGAAATTTCATATTTTGAAATCTTTATCACCTTCGATGATGAAACATTTATTTTTCATTTAGGATTAAGTAAAAACTATTACATTGTCTTCCAGATATGCATCGTCTGTAAGGCATGTTTAAAACCTTAATCAAAAGAACCTTATTAAGGGGTGTATGCAAAAGCAAAGAACTGAACATTGATACTTTTATTATCAATGGATCTTCTCCATCTTTTTAACACAGATCATTTACGTTTTCTTCATTTTTGTCATTGTAGTCGTATTATAATTTTTTTTTTTAAATGTGTTAATAAATATACATATCTTCCTTCATCTAAATATAATAGGCTCAACAAGTTTAGAGCAACCTTCGTGAAACAAAATGAAACATTGTATGAATTGCGAATCTAATAGTTTAAACGCTTTCAATATTATTTTCATGAATATTGAATTGTACTTAATACATTTGACAAAATTCAAAGAGTAAGTTAATACGTTTGACAAAATTCAAAGATCAAAATGTCTCCGGCGTTGCTAAGAATGTACTTAGCATATGTGTGGACTACTGAATGTTTTGTGTGCCATAGGTGCACTCAATTAATGCCTTTGTTATTGGTAGAAAAACACAATCTGTAAACTACAGCCTAACTATATGGTTAATATTACAAATCGAGCCGAAAAAACTTTGTGAACTTTGAAGGAACCTGAGTTAGGTTCTTGATATTATCATGTACAAAATAGGTCTCAGTTGGGGGTACTTAGTGTTCATAATACTTCCATTGTTTTTTCCTCACAAAGAATGATAAACTGTCGAGTCTTTAAAAATACGTTATAAAGGTTTTGAAACTGTATTGTGCCATGGAAGTTGCTGGCTTAAACATACATATGTAGTAGCATTGTCACTGCGAAATATAAAACTACTACATGAAGTTGAAGTCCCATAATCTGCGTTTGAGAATTCACTTATAAAATACTCTTCCTAGAGATTTTGGACCCTGTATTGAATTCCTAGTGTGTTCGCGTGCAAACTATTGTGTCAACTAAAAACGGTAGCTTTCACAGAGTATTTATGACACGCTCTCTTCATATAGCATGGTAGAACACAACTGTGGTCCTTTATAATGATTATTCAATTTTATAGTACCACAGAAGTGTATGAATATAACTTTTGTTTAACGAAAATTTATTTCGTTTCATTTCATCTCATGTTCACTTTCAGACAAGCCGCACATAATGAAACCCCAACAAATTGTCCTTAAAAAGACACTAAATATAACATGCACCGTAGAAGGACAACTGAATGGTGTGAACTATCGATGGAAATTAAACGAAACCGACTTAAACTCTACTGGACGCATCTATGCAAGCTCATCTACTCTGACGTTTGAAAGTTTCTGGACGACTGATACATCAAGCATCTTTTCGTGTAAAGTATGTCAAAAAAACAATTGTTGTATAACAAGTGAAACTTTCGCTTTATACCCACACTGTAAGTATTAGTACACGTCCACTTAGCCATCCAAAATACTATAGGCTGACACAGATACACCCATGCACGCACGCACATATATACAAATATACGTACATCCTGGGAGTTTCGGGATTCTTATTTCGGAGGTTATGTAGTTAAAGGCCGATGTTCAAAGCAGGTCAGTCGCTGGGAAAGAGGTGAGTTAGGGGCAAGCGGCATATGTCATTCATTGTGATGTTTTTACAAATCATGCATAGCCTCAGACCATCATGTTGTGTGCAACACCCTTACGTTTGGCGCTGCAAAGTATTGTAACTCTCGTTTTCCTATATTTCCATCTTCATCTTGGTTTAAATGCGGAGATGAGAAACTAATAGCTTACCAACTTGAAGTAGATAGACTATTAAAGGAAGATTGTGAATCGATCCCCCAATCGCCCAACAAATCGAAAACATTCATAGTAAATTAATTTCTGTAATGAAGGATGTAGCTTTTCAGGTCTTACCGTCGAAAAAATGTAATACTCACACAAAGCCTTATTGGTCGCTTGAAGCTAAGAAAGCTCACAATAAAGCTCGATACTTTGGGAAAAAAGTGGATAGAAAATATAAGGCAACAAGGGCTTGTCCATGAATCGTACAAGCAATATAAAACTGCATAAAGGGAATTTAGTAATACTCAAGAATATGCTATACAGGTTCATGAAGAAGCTATTTTTAAAGACTTAGATGAAGCAGACGAATTAAACGTGATGCGTTTTTTGGAAGTTGTACAACAGACAACGTAACAAGAGCAAATATTCCAAATGTTGTTTTGAAAATTAAAATATGACGGTGAATTAGCGACTGCTCCGGATGAAATATCTCGACTCTTTGCTAAATATTTTTCTAGACTGTACACACAGTCTACAGACATATTTGTAAATCATGAACTAACGGACAGGTTCTGTATTGATGAACCTATCTTTAAAGTAAAATGTAGCTATCAAGAAATAGCCTCTGTCATAAAACAGCTTAAACTTAGGAAAGCCCCGGGCATTGATGGTATTCAAAATGAGCATTTACGTTACGGGGAAAGAAGATTGACAGAATTCATTAGAATGCTTTTCAACGGGGTAATTGAACAGTGTTACATACCGTGTGATTGGAAAGAAGGGTTAATTGTGCCCATATTTGAAGGAGGAGGGAAATCTAAAACTGACCCTGACAATTACAGAGCTATTTCCCTGCTACCTGTATTATACAAAACTATTTGAAAAGTGCTTATTCAATAGATTAACTACATGGTGTAATAGCACTGTATATAACTTCCCTAATACTGAACAACCGGGGTTTCAAAATCGACTGAATAGTATAACAGCATCTTTAAATCTACACGAAGCTGGGGGGTTTTCCACTTTAGAACTAGGATCAAGAGTGTTTGATGCTTTCTTATATATTCAAAACGGCATTTGAAACTGTGAATCACGATGGACTTTTTCTAAAATTCAGAAATCTGGGCATTCAAGGAAAATATTCTACATGTATTAAAGGAATCGTACACAAATATTCAAAGCATTGTCCTGATGAACGAGTCAAAATCCGAACCTTTTCCAATAGAACGCGGTATTCGACAGGAAGGTGTTTTATCAACATTTTTATATCTTGTTTATATTAATAACCTTTTACATGAATTACATCAGCCAAAATTAGGGCTACTTGTTTGGTCCACTCCGTCTGGAAATCCAGCATTAGCCGATGATATAACTCTGCTCGCAAACACACAAATCCATTTGCAAAAAATGCTTGATATTTGTAACAGATACTCCCTAACATGGAACTTAACCTTCAATGTTAGTAAAGGCTGTGTATTAGCTTTTAATCAGAATAGTCAAACAACATGTGAGAAGTTTAACTGGAAAATAGGCAATCATACTATACCTTTTATAAATGAAACCGAACATGTTGGATTTCCTGTGTGTTCCAATATGAAATGCTTGACTAAAGTAGACAGGGTTTGTACTAAAGGCAGAAAATCATTTTATTCTCTTGTAGGGGTTGGCAAAAATAAAGCTAGATCCAATCCTCTTACCTACGTTAACTTGTACGAAAAAATTGTGATAACATCAGCCCTTTAGGGTTGTGAAATTTGGTCGAATATCAGACTCAACGACTTAAGAAAGCTCGATGCATTTCAGCATCATTGTACCAAAATTCTGCAAGGCTTTCCTCAAACCACGTAGTCAGGAATGAGCGAAAGTTTACTGGGGATAAAGATAATTATATCAAAAATTGATAAAAAGAAACAACTTTCTTGAAAATGTAACTGCAAGAATATACAATTAAAACAAATTAACAATCATGCATAAATATGAAAACGAGCGCTTTACAAACTTGTGCCATACTGACATTTCCTACAAAAGATTCAAAAATGTTCATACTTCTATAAAACCCTCAATTTTATGGCAAACTCCAAAAACAACAAGACAGTTACAGTTAATTACATCCCTTGTAAATGTTCTGATAACTGTTCCAAAATAATACTATGCAAGTTTGTAAACACTGCAGTTATTCATACACATAATAATCTATGCAATTATTTGCTATCAGAGCAGTGTGCGACAACGAGACATATTTTGGACACATATTATCAATAACTTTGACATTCGTCTTGGCGTGTTCCTTCATAATACCTCAGATGAAGAATTTATTTAGCATCTCCTGGGTAGGGAATTTCCCAACGGTATCTGCTTAGATGAGCCTCAAATACTGAGAAATTGTATAATGTCTGACTCAGTGTTCTCTGCAACTGTAATTCATGGATTCTTTTCATAGTAATAAGATTGATTTTCAAATTGTCAAGATTTGGAATCATGTGATCGTAGAAATCTTGATAATCATGTCCTCATGCATGCTATTTATTTTATATTACATATAAAATATTATTTTCTGTAAAATAATGATGATGTGTACAATAATTAAGTATTGGAGGATTGCACAAGAGTGCACCATACTTTTAATAAGAATAGTGTCCTCATATAAGAATCCTCATAGGGAAGACTCATAGACTCCTCTCATGTACACCTCTGTTAATTGTATATAACTAATTCAATTCAATTCAATATTGTTTTATTTTTCCTTTGTTTGCATCCTTATCTCTGATAAGAGGACATAAAGATTAATGATGTGAATTATTCTGAAATTAATAATAATTAGCAAACAATTTTAGAACATAGACAGGGTGACAACAGTTACCAAAAGAGATGTGCCTCGAAGAAAACATTACAACATAGATTTGTATCCTAAAAAGAGAAATTCTCCTTTTGTTATAGAAAAACATTTAAAGAAAGGTGTGTAGGAAAAGGCAGCGATGTGACCCAAAACTGGAAGTGTATAAATGTTAGTGTGAATACTTGACATTGTGTCCTTGCTGCTAGTAGATTTGATCAAACTTGATGAAGAGAAGGATAAACCGAAGAAAATTCGGAAACTTTTACTGGAAGAAACTTAGGAAGTTTAATTACAGCGATATACATTTTTTATTCCTTGATGGAGGCGTTTCTGTCCTTGGTACATCTGCTTTTCAAAGGGTGTATGCAGACGTTAACGACATATTACAAAAATGCAGCTCAGATAACAACGGAGTAAATGTGAAATGGTAAATATTCCACGTAAGAGTCTAAAGTATACAACGCCACACTGTCAGAACCCTTTTTTCGTAGACCAACAACATTGAAAACTCAAGACATGAAAAAACCGTGAAAATATCATGGTATGATGGACTTTCTAGTGACAAATGACTGTTGCATATTCCAAATTAAAATGTTCAAAAGCGATTCTTCCGATTCAGACAAATCCATTTTTAATTAGCGTGAGACACGTAAATATAAATGTATAATCACCGTCAGGTGTTAATATCATGATATGATCGTGCAGGAAAATACAAGTGCAAATATTGTTCATTTCTTTTCTTTAACAAAAATGGTTGACTGTTTTATGTTTGCTGGGTATATATGAGTTTTTTTGGCAATTAAATCACATGTCATTATTTACATTATACACAAAACTTCCAACATTCCCGGTAATATATATATGTATATATATATATATATATATATATATATATATATATATATATATATATATATATATATATGAAACTGCTCAAAACATCGTAATATGAGACGTATCTGTAGTGGTATGCCCTCTTTTGTAGCCGAAAGGAGTACAACCAAAGCGTTACACAAGTCGCTTAAAAATGCGCTTAGAACAATGTGGACAATTTAAGGTAAAGGAAGCAAACTGTGAGCATAGTGATATAATGAACATGTTCCTTAACTCACCTTCCAGCGGGAAATGATGTTCACTATCACTTAACGGACTCGTTCAATGACCTGTTTTTCGTATTATCTGTCGCTCACCAGCAACAATTTTCTACTAGCGGACGAAATCTTGTGTAATGGTGTAAAAACAACGAGACGTCTAAATACAAACTTATTTTCCTTCATTATGCGAAAGGTAAAACGTATATTTCTATTTATATGTATACAGTAATCAACATTTTGATAAGTTAGACTATTGTAGTACTCTCATATCGAACTCACTATTCGTCTCAATGAATCAATATACACTTTACTAACTGTCGGACCTACAATAACAAAATGTTAGTCGGAAGAACGTTTCTCCCGATTTTACCAATAAATCTCTTCTTCTCCAATCTTATAACTAACAAGTGTTCCAAAGAACCCGGTGTCTCACCTGCGTTCCTATGTTGTTTTATCAACCAGTATGTGAGGTGCAAAAAAGTTGAACACAGAATGTTAACATTATTGACGACTTGTAGCCGCCGCCACTGTCGCTGCCAGAAAAGTAATACACATCTCACCATGTTAACCCAGGTTAGAAAAACATTCGTACAAAGCAGTGGCAGTGTTCTCTTCCATTATTTGTTCAAACTGCCCCGTTAGCTGCCATAGTGGCATCAAAAACAGGTGGAAGTAAACATGTGAAGAGAAACAAGCTGCTCTACAATGTTCTCAACATAACACTGCTAACACATTTATATTTTACATATACTATTTACAAATGACTCATAAGATGGAATATTGTTGTGTACAATTTTGTTTGCACTTTAAACTCATTTCTGCATGAATATTCTTGAAACTTTAAACAAAACATAATAAATGTGAACTATTTGAAGGGAATATCATTTATCTGTGTTCCAACGTGAAAGGGTAATATAAAGACCGTTGTATCAAGTTTTTAGCAAACTTGTCTCTGCAGATATCATTAACGATCCCTACACAATCGTTGAGCTAATGTTTCAGATGGGATAGAATTGAATTTAAAAATAAAATGCCTCTGTTAAACAGAGCCATTGACTGTAAAAGGTCAATGTGTTTTCTCTCAGAATATTAGTATGGCATCTGAAAATTGATCTGACAGCAAAGAAATTATCTAGTGTATTCATAACCCCTCTGTTTGCTTTGTTCTGCTATAGTGACTCTGATATCTTCGGCATAAAACATAAACTTTTTTTTTAAAAATCCATGCAGGCGTTACTTCTTCAAATTATTGCGGTAAATTACTAAGTTAAATTATGTTGCAAGGAACTGAACATTACTTACAAAGCATATGCATTTTCTGTTTAATGTCGATTGTGATTCAATAAAATGTCCACATTATATAGATATATAAATTTTCTCATTGTTTCGACCGACGAATGAAATGCAATTTGTCTTTTGGTGGTCATTTTGAAAATATTTAATTTAAAAAGTTATTAATCTGAAACTGTCAAAATAGCTACGACTTATTTAATTATTTCATTTTAGACTCTTCCACAGCAACCTCAAGTCAGGAACACAACGATGGTAAATATCACCACTGATTCCTTCTGACCTGACAACTGTACTGATCTCAAAAACAGGAAGTACAAATAAGAACAACAAGAGCAATAATAATAATAATA
This sequence comes from Margaritifera margaritifera, assembly GCA_029931535.1. Classification (NCBI taxonomy): domain Eukaryota; kingdom Metazoa; phylum Mollusca; class Bivalvia; order Unionida; family Margaritiferidae; genus Margaritifera; species Margaritifera margaritifera. The sequence continues at coordinate 1,042,305 of JAQPZY010001599.1, forward strand.
ATAATAATAATAATAATAACAATAATAATAATAAAATAACGTCTCGTGACAATTAGAATTATAATTATTGTAAGAGAGATAGACAGATATATATATATATGTATAGAGAGAGAGAGAGAGAGAGAGAGATCTTATCATTGTTTTGACCACATAATCAAATGAAATCTGTCTTTCGATGGTGCTTTTGATAATATTTGACATAAAAGTTATTGATTCTAATATGGTCAAAATAGCTTTGACTTATTTAATTATTTCATTTTAGACCTTTCCACGTCACCCTCAAGTCCGGAACGCAACGATGGTAAATATCAAAATTCATTCCTTCTGACCTGACAACTGTACTCTTCTCAAAAACAATAAAAACAAATAACGTGGTGCCAAAAAAAAATCTTTTTTCTTATTTTGTTTAGATCCAAAATGTCAAAAGTATATGTCAGAATGGAAATAAGAGTGCAATCCATGCAGATTTGAGAACGTCAATGGTTTTACTGTCGCAAATATTTGTTTAACCCTATCCTCTTATGCGTCTCCGTAAACTCATTTTGCGTCAGTAAAACTGCCAATAACGGCTTCAAACCCCAAATACAAGACTGTTATCCCCTAAACAAATTTATAAATAAATAACTATGTCTAAAGAAAATTACTTTTAAAATTGCACAAGCACCAACAGACAACACTGCTTTTCGTAATTTTTAATAGGTCATGCTTTATTGGTATATAATAAATTTTACGCATCGAATACGCCATTGTTATGCCAGATGTTATCACTGATAATGTTAAGCACAATTAACATGTAGTGTAACTATTGTCTTATTTTACATACATGTTTATTCCATCAGATGATACATGTTACATATTACAATGCACTACTGTTTTGATTTCCCGTATTATTAAGCGTGACAACTAAAGAATTCTAATTTTGTATTTCAGGTCCCCAACTAAAACTTCTCGTGATAGGACTAGTCTTTCTCGCCGTCGTCCTGATCATCGCTGGCTTTTCAGTATTAGTAATGCTTCAGCGTAAATACACATCTAGAAGACCAAGTATGATTATTGCTCTAATGTTAGCATTAAATCACATACGTGTCAATTCTTACAAAGGTTTCATTAAATCAAGCTTGTAAGTAAATGAAGTTTTGCAACAATATAGATCTAGGTATATTGTTTAGAAAAATAATTTAAATTAAAAACCGATAGCCCTAAAAAAATCTCAGTAAATGGAAACATGTCAAAAATTTACAATGGTCTAAAAACGCGATACTAAAATCCCTTGGTTAACGTAAAGAATTGTGACCTCTTCGTAGCCATATTTTCGGTCCGCTAGCTGCTTCCGGCCAATCCCTAACAATGCACCTTCTGGATTACACATCTCACTTGGAACACCTTATTACGGACGTGAACAAACTGTCAATTCTGTTTTCGTTAAAAATTGTTTGAAACTCAACATGAGATGTTTTTGATATCTTTCATCTGTCTAATCGGTGGGAAGATTAAACATTATATCAAAAGTCTTGCATGCCTTTTAAATTGAATTAATAATGCTGCATATGAATATAACGGCTCTTGAAGATGCAACTCACAAAAACTAGATCGCATTATGAGGTACACTATTGTTAACATAGATTTGCTTCAGATTTTCGTATATATATGTAAGCCTAAATCTACATAAGTATGTTAATAAAAGTAGTAACATTTAATTTATGCGCAGTTATGGAACACTTGGCCACCTTAATCTGATTATATTACTTGTATTCAATATCTAAATAGCCTGAAGTTAAAACAAACTTACAAGTCTGAGACTGGGAATAGATTTGAAACTTTGGACTTTAATATCTCCAAACTACATAATATTTTCATTGCTAACAATTGGGCTTTTATGAACAATGTGTGCACATTTGCAATGTTTAAACTGTAATGACAATGTGATTTTTTAAAAAAGTGTTATAAAGATTCTCAAGCTGGAAACAATTTAAGATACTCAGGTCCGGATTGATTAAGGTATAAGCAATGTATGTATGAAATGCTAAAGTTGATTCCTATTGTCCTGTTCCCTATTTAAATTATTACAGATTCTTCGATATTGCATCAGCCTATTGAAGGACCGGCAAGAGAAGTCAGTCGAGAATTGTTAAGCTTCGAAAAATATAACAGACCCCTTCCCATTCCACCAGTACAAGAGAAAACATGCAGGAGGGTTAAAAGATCAGGATATCCAAATGGAAACAGAAAATCCAGGAGTTTGCAAACTCTTTCGAACCATACCAACGGCTTTTGGAACCCTGCTCGGAAAAGCTTGTCTTTGCAGTCTATGATAGAATTATCACATATGATTGGAAGACGCGCTAAGAGTGATGAATCACTAAGCATGATGTCTCACTCTAAGAAAGAAAGCTGGTTTAGTATGGAAAGACCTGCAAACGGGATCAGACTTGAGGAACTCTGTTCAAAGGTTTGTAAAGATAATGATGTAAGTACTGATGAGCACAATACAAACAAATATCTAAGACTATATAACCCCCTTCTTGAGAGTTTCAAGCAATAGACTTAGGAAGATATATATTCAGATCTGCAGATGAGGCAACATGTGACAGTTCTCTCTCTCTCTCTCTCTCTTTCTCTCTCTCTCTCTCTCTCTCTCTCTCTCTCTCTTTCTCTCTCTCTTGTCAAGTATTAAAATAAAATCGTATAAAGAGATCTCAAGCAATAACATCATTTCAAGTCAATTTCTAATTTAAAAATGCAGCTTTGCTCAAACGTTACCAACTGGATTTCTGGATCAGTGTTTCTGCCACAGCCGTATCTGCATTTTCTTTATAATGTTTTTTTTTTTTAATAAAGTATTTTTTAAAATTGTATTGTAATAGCTCTATGTACAGACTCAAGTTATTTCGAAGGGTGCGTGGTGACACTGAATGGTCACTGAAGTGGAGGAAACTTTTGTGCTTCGACAAAATCAGATATCATTACTGATAAGCAAAACTTTGCATATAAAAAATGGTATCCACAATAGAACCTGGCGACTCATGAGTACAAAGCGAGTGTATTTATAAGCAAAACTATCACTTGTATTTTAAAGAAAGAAAAAAAACTGTATTGGGATATAATTTATAACTTTGGTGATTTCTCATGTCAAATTTCGTTGAGTATCGTGCCTATTCAAACGTCTAACATCTTTGTGCTTAATTGTTTCATTTCCAACAATATTAGCGTTTTGTTTTTCAGGAGTTTAGTCCGCCTGGGTATGACATTATGTGTCTAAAGTGTGTGTGTGTGTGTGTGTGTGTGTGTGTGTGTGTGTGTGTGTGTGTGTGTGTGTGTGTGTGTGTGCGATCAGATCCAAGTTCCATAACTTGCAATTATTCTGGTGGCCAAGTCTGTGATTTGTCTTGTAATACATGTAAATTACATTTTACCACATACAACTTAATGCCTTGATTTCTACCTCATTTAATTCAATGTGTCTGATCTTACATTCATCCACATAAGACGAAAGAGAAAATTTGAGCAGAAATATTAATGTATTTATTTATTTTATATGTATTTATTTTATACATATATATTTCTTTAATTCCGTTCGTCCATTTATATGTCTATATATCTATCTAGCGTTTGTTATTCTAATAAATATAATTATACATTTTCACTTTGTTCTGTTAGGCTGATTTCTCGGTCTACAATTACTCAAGAGCCAATGAACAAGAAGAAAATCAACATGAGAACCGTAGGAATGCTGACACTGGAAACTACGATTATGACTATGCGACTTTGCCTTCTCTTTAAAACTATGTGGTTCGTAGTGTATGTAGAGGATTAAAACTAACCATCACAAACGATCGGCTGTATTACAGCACAGAGAAACGATCGTGGACCCCAGAGGCTAATAATGATTGTGTTACCTCTGAAGAGACAATATTTCCATCTGCTCAGAAATTGACGATACATATTGATGAATTACAGAAACTGTTTTCCAAATGTTTGTACCAACTGACTGACAAGAAATAGGATAATACAAGCTTTTCAATGATCAATGTGGCATGTGTTTTATTATTTCCTGTACAATATAAAGACACAGTCTTAATCTTTTTTACATACTTTTATAAATCATCTGTCATCTTTTAATTTTCAATAAAAAAGACTACTTGCATTTGAATTAATTACAGATGGAAGGCAATATTTGTCTGCAAAAATGGCAAATCAATAAGATGGAGAAAAATACGAGTAATCATAGTATTCGAGTGCTTATAGTTATTCATTGTTTCAACATAACAATGACCGGATGCAACTTTTGATTTCATTCATTATTAATTTCCCTTGAGAAAGTAGTATTGCCACTCCTTTGTTTCATCCTCCGTTTTACATTTCAGTTGTGACATGAGTTAGTACTTACATATTTGCAAGCATTTCACCCCTGGAGTTTATATATATATATATATATATATATATATATATATATATATATATATAGATATAGATATAGATATATATATATATATATATATATATATAGATAGAGAGATAGATAGATAGATAGATATGAGCTTTTTGCTAGTGTACCCTGTCATATCACGATTAAACAATAAGCCATGTTTGAGTTTGAGTTTATTTAATATGTATGAGCTTATAAATGTGCCATGTCATGTCTGCTGGCACAAAGTCATTATAAACCATGACACTCTAAGAAACTCAAAGATAAATAAAACAGATATTACTGGCTATACATATACGATCCATTTTAATCTAAATTTGAAATCGCATGCGTACATATTCGTTTGGCAGAGGTCTTCCTCACATATATCAGGTAAAACCTCAATAAGCTGACCCCTCTCGAAAGATATGTCCTTTACAAACCGGCCACATATTGGTCCTGACTGAGATATTCTAGAACTATTCCAACTTTCTAACATTGATCATTTGGATTAAGCTACTAACATTTCTGGACCCAATAGGGCCTTTCTGGTCCTAATATAATACTTTTTAGCGAAAGTATATCTGCAATCTATCTACCTATTTTGTAAGCTACCTACACATCTATATATCTGGTAAGCTACATACTTATCTATCTATCCAACCAGCCAGCCTGCCAGCCATGTATCTAAATATATATCTATCTATCTTGTCAAGCAGTTAGCTCAATCGTAGATTAAATTATTTCAACATAAGAAAATGTATGTTCGTCAAGGCAATACATCACAACAAAACCAGCAATATCATTCTTTGATACAAATCTTTATAAGAATAAAAGTAGGAAAAAACGGTCTTTTTATCCTTGTGTTTATATGGCCCCAGACCACAATCGACCAGCCGCAAAAAGAAGATCACTCTGCCTACCAATCACGTGGTCTCCCACACGATTGAAACCTCCGACAAGTTACTCGGCAAACATCGCGACACTATCTGAACTAGACGCTCTTCCCGTCGATTAAGCTTAGAATTGTCTACCTTACAAATCAACCCTTAGCCAGCAACAGAAAGCAAGAGGTTTTAGAAAAGGTTTATATGTAAAGTCTTTGACAATTTCTAAAGTCGATATTCCTTTCTGAATATTTCGCAATCAGCGCAAGTCATATGAACGGCAGACTGTTATCACATGACTGTGGAAACATCGAGCAGCAAACATCACAAAATCTTACTGTATATGTATTGATCTTTAATTATAAAATGTATTGAATCCTGGGATTAGATTTGTCAATTTACATTTGAAGAGATTAAATCTCTCTCTCACTCTCTCTCTCTCTCTCTCTCTCTCTCTCTCTCTCTCTCTCTCTCTCTCTCTCTCCACTTTATTGATTAATTCGGTGTGCATCTTTACATATATTTAAATCTACTGTCCAATATTGATTTTGTTAATACTCATTTGAGAAAGATAACCTGTCATTTGATAGTTCACATTAGTAAACATTAGTAATGATCAAATTATTTATTTCCATCTCTTGTGTACTCTTGTGTACCGAAACTGTTGTTTCCATGTGAATATAAGAAACGTTTGACTGTCCACCAGGCTGACATAGGATGTGTTTTGTTACTCCTTTTATTTTCTTAAAATGTATGCTATGAATTTACTGAGATCAGCTTGTGTACTTTTATTTTCGAGCTCTTTTTACACCTTCAAGATGTAGAATAATGAAGTGACTATTCATTATTTCATAACGGTATACATTTTTTTTTTTTTTGCATGCTGGATGTGCAGCGTACAATCAGCTTTTAGCAAGGGTATTTTGTGTTTGATATTTGGTACATACTTTTTTTCGACTTATGTATTTTGTATGATTAACTATGGCACAGAGGACAAAAATAGATCAGTCAATCTCTCTTCTCATGATCATTATTAATCTATTGATTAATTGAGTGCTTCATATTTATTTTTCTATTTAAAGTAAAAGTGGCTTAATACTCTTGAAGGATAAAATATACGAAACATTTGAATAATCACTTATTGTTTTGCCTGTTACATTTGAAATCCATTATATGTTAGCTAGAAATTCATTTATTTGTGCAGAATGTGTAAATACTAAATACATTATTGTATGTTTATAACACTAATTTTGGAACTACGCGGCTGCAGAATGTCTCTGCGGAAATTGTCGAGATTTGCCGAACGCTCATAATGGTTAAGAGCTGTCTGGATGATTAGGGGACCAACCATTTAATTTTCGAAGGGACTGCGATTTTCTTTTGAGCTAAGATTTGTTTTATTAGAGGAAGATTAAAAAAAATTAGAACTAATAAAATGGATATAATAGATTCATAGATTCGGGTTTTTTTTGTTTTTTTTAAAATCCCATACCCCCTCTCCTGCCCCAAACATTAAATGGTCGGTTCTTAAGAGTTGACAATACAGTTTCTTCAGAATTAAGTGAAGCTTTAGCTTACAAAACACAGATAGCTAATTGGTTAAAAATATAAGTTAAACTGTTTTTTTTTTTTGTTTTTTTTTTTATTGTAGTTGCGCACGTCAGTTGACAAGAAGATAAAGGTCACAAGAAGAAGGCGGAGATTAAGCTATGCAATAACTGCATCGTTCCGTTGGTTATTGCATGGCCAAAATCCACCTCCTAGCCATTGAGTTCCTAAATGAGAGTTTGTTAACTGTGCAATATCACTAAAATCTGAAAGCTATATTATGGTAAACGCTAACACTGCAAATTTTAGATATTGAATGCATGGACATTTCAAAGAAAAATTGTGCCATTCATGTTACAAATATAAAAAGGGGTCAAAATACTAAGGCAAATTTATACATTGTTACATTGTTTTGACATAGTGTAATAATGCTGCTGCCACGTTCCTCATTAGCTCTGCCAATAAACAAAAGAGAAGAGAAATCAAACTTCGCTTGGCATTACATTTACAATGCTATATTTTTTTCAACCTTTAGCCAGATGATCTCAGTTCAAATTCAAATTTCAAAGCTAATATTCTATGGTGCTGTTGTTTTATCAAACAGTGCAGTGCCACTCATGAAGTGTTGTAATTTGAAATTATCTTTCATTTTTTAATTTTAAATGTTGTAAATGTAAATGTTGAAAATCTAACGTTTTAGAAAATTTTAAAATATTACCGTGTAAAAATTAATGTATTAATTTTGTAAAAATACTGGATGTACATAAATCTTTCATATCTTTTAATTTTATATATATATATATATATATATATATATATATATATATATATATATATATATATATATATATATATTTATTTATTTATTCACTTTGAATTATGATATTTAGAGGTCAGAAAATATTAAGCTTGATGAATATTGAATACAAAAGAAAAGTTTATTAATGTTTTTTTTTTATAGAGAGAGTTTCTCAAGGGAGAATCGAAAGCTCAGGTTGCATATAGTGTGTCCTTAGATTTCGTGGATTACATATAGGAACATTTAAATTAATCAGCCTGACATTCGACTGATCATGATCAATCATTCTGATTATTTTAGTCTTGATGATTTATATATTGCTTTTGATGATGATGATGATGATGATGATGATTGTAATAAATAAAAATATAAATAAATAAAAATACATATGCATTGGAAATAAAATGGCATGCATCTATCTCCACTACGACTCGACCCTATAGATGTAACGTTTAATTAATTGAAAGAGGGTTCATGTGTCTTCTTACACAAACTAATCCCATGTCTTTTCAAACGTTTGTATTACTCGCTAACATGCATTATTTTCATTGAAAGCACCATATGGTGCTCTTTTGTAAATGTCGATAAAAAAAAAATATAAACTTGAAAGGCAGAAGTCGTTCACTTGACATATCGATATTTTACTCTGTGTTTTCATTGTTAAATAACATTCGAATGGAGAGAGAGAAAAAAATATTGCATGCGTATGTTATCACTTTCTTTGGAATAAATTGTTTTTCAAAATGTTTGGAATAAAAACTACATGTATAAGAATGGATAACACTGCGTCCTTAAGAACATGCATCGTAACATTGGAGTAATATAATCCCTTATAATATTTTGTAACCCATGTGATACTATTTTAATGGATAAGTGCTTAATTCAGAGAGTGGTATTTAGATTGTAGACAATGTATAAAAACTAATGAGAAAGTCTTTGGCAATTAGTGCCCCCCCCCCCAACCCCTTACTTGTATCCATCTTTAGCTCACATTATCAGTACCTTAGGCCTATACAGCAAAATAGTAGGGGGTTAGTGTAAGGTAGATGTGGGAATATGAAAATATATGTGAACGATTTGGTGAGGAGATCGCTTTCGGACAGACAAATAGAAAGACACTTGGACAGTCAATACACAGGTACAGATAGAGAAGAAGAAGTACATGAGGTAAAGAACGGTCGAAGTAAAATCCATTAATTTTTGTGTTCATGGGAATAGGTTGAAGCATACGCTGTGAATAGTTTATTACCTGTCCTTATTACTATTTATACTACAACAATACTATTATAATTTACGGTAATTGAAGTATCTCTAAAGATTCGCTACGTTTCATTTGTGTGTCTTCATCAGACTGTGTATGTGTGAGAGAAAGAGTAAAAAAAGACTGAATGGAAGAGATTCGTTTCTCTGTGTTTCTCAAAAAAATTCAGACCATTAAGAAATTAAAACCAGTAAAAATAACCTCGAATACGATTGAGCACATTTCAAGCACTATAGTCTTATACAAAAAGACACGCACACACACACACACAAAGGTATATATATATATATATATATATATATATATATATATATATATATATATAGATATAGATATATATATGTACATGCACACATTTAGAGAGAGAGAGAGAGAGCAGAGTTACTGTATCGTGGTATGATTGACGTACATAATAGAAAGTGTAGCAACCTACCGCCCGTGGGCCGGATCAGACCCATGACCTGGTTTTATCCGCATATTTACAACATTGAGTGTGACTTTAAAAATCGCCCGTGGGCCGGATCAGACCCATGACCTGGTTTTATCCGCATATTTACATCACTGAGTGTGACTTTAAAAATCGCTTATCTGGACCGCGGCATGGAGGAAGTTGCAGATGCCTGATCTATATCGAATCAGTTTTTATATTTATACATAGATAGGTGGAGCGCTCCATTCTATGAAATTATTTACTATGTTTACAAAAAATAAGTAACTTTCAGCAAGTCTGCTATATGTTTCTTTATTAATTACTATATATAGTGCACCTTACTAGAATCTAATAAGGAAAGAGCGAGGTTTATATTTGAAATATAAGTTGCCGCTTGGTATACTACTATATGAAACAAATGATTTGACATGGAGACAGACGGGTGGACGGACAGGAAAACAGACGTGCACTAAGAAAAAGAGAATCAAGGACGAGGTAGACAAATCCATGGCAACTCTTAAGACTTCAAGCACAGGTTGATTTTCTTACGGGTAGCACTACGTTTATACAATTGTTTTAAATCCACGGCTCGAATTCTCAGTGAATGTTTTTATTAATTTTTTTTATTTTTTATTATTTTTTTTAAAAACTGCATAAAATGTTGAATGTAAATGCAATTCAAATTATAAATCACCTTAAGCTACAATATGAAGGGCTAAGTTCATTTTCTTTTCTCAGTAAGCTGTATATATGGTTTTAATAACATCGACTTTGTGGTAGTTTAAAATTGCCCTAAAACATTTGTGAATTTTATCTCTAAAATATTACATTCTAGATGCATTTATAGAATTACCACAAATAATTATGTATCAAAGATAGAGATCTCTTGATAATAATGGCATTATATGCTACTTTCATAAGGGGTGACGCAATATCTTTTTTATTTCCTATTTTTCATATTGATATTCAAATATCAGGATTCTACGAATTCCCTTTAACACTACCTGACACAGTGTTACATAAAAATACAAAGCTAAATAGTAGATACAATGTTTAACTGTAGTATTTTTTTACAAGCTGTCAAAGTTTAAGCAAAGGGTCCACTTGTTGTCAAGCGTTTACGTTTAATTATATAGCTTTGCTAAATACATTTCCAGTGTTTTTGTAGAATACAACATTACTTTTGTAACTTGAAAAATGTGGTTATTTTGAGGCACAGCCTGACCTATAAATTAGATATTTTGCAATTAAAATTAAAAATTAATTAGATCACCAAACGTGTCATTTCCACAAAACACCCATCTCTTTCTGAAAAGAAAAAAAAATGGGTATATAATTCCTAATCCATGTGATCAACGACTTTAAAAAATCTTCAATAGCGGGATTATGATAAAGTAAGTGCTCAATATTGTTAACTTCTTGTTTACACAAAGTACAGGATCGTCATCAATGAATTTTTTTTTTAATTGATTTGCTATAATAATTCTGTGCAGGAATTTAGGATCAAAGGCAATTATATTTGTATCTTTTGGTGCACGTCATTGCTAAAATTATTGATTTCTCCAGGTTTGATCACTTATCTGGCACCTTAATTGTCTTGACCATGCCTCATGTTTTCCATAAGGTTTATTTGATTTATTATTTACCAATACTTCATATACATACTTTAAATTCTTATTTGTAACAATAAATGTTTTTCTTCTAAATTTACATTCACAAGAGTGTTTCCCTTGTCAATATAATTTTTAATTTTCTTTTCCAGTGACTAGGTATTTTTAAAATAATTGAGAACTATTCAATGAAGTTATAAGTATGAATCTTTTGACGTAGTACTTCAAAACTTAATAAAACTCCTTGATTATCAAACAAATGTTTGACACATCTTAATCAATTTTACCGCCATTTTGTAAAGGAGTGAAAGTTATTAATATCATGACAATTTAGAATATACTGTGACAAGTATTCTTCCACTGAAGAGAGCTCCTTTTTCCACGTTGCTAAGGAATGGATAACATCTTGACAAAATGTATTACTAATACATCGAATAATCTTTGTTCAGTTTGTCTCACCTTATTTTAATATCTGGATGCCTCCAAAGTTTCTTACAATATGTTCTGTAACCATATTCTGCACAAAGTCCTTCTTCATTTGCAATATATCGTTTAATTCAAGTGATCATCATGTATTGAATAAAAGAATGAACATTAACCATGACTAGATCACCATCTGTAGATAAGGCTATATGTGTATCTCTTTTTACCCTTTTTGTTTTACCACTCCCAAAACATTTTTAAAAAAATATTTTGTTCAAATTATGTTTTATGTATAATGGAGGATTATGCAATGCTGCGAATAAATTAATACATTTTGGCAAAAATCAATTATTTGATCAAAGTGTATTTTTCAATAAAGGACAGATTTTTCCTCATCCAACAATCCAGTAGTTTTTAAACTTCTTTGAATCTAACTCTAACATACCATCTAAGTTTAAAGAAAACTCTATCCATAAAAGTCCAAAGGACGAAGTAGACCAAATGATTGCAATGTACTGGAATATTTTACCTACTGAAAACTTTTTCCTTCCTATCCAAATGGCTTTTTATTTTAATACATTACAATGGAAACCAGAGACTGATGCAAAGTCATTAAGAGTTTCAATGGTAGACCTATATGACTGCGGAGTGCCATCCAATAATAAAAAGGCATCATCCACGTACTGACCCATATTAAATTCCCTGTCATTATAAAAACAAAATACTGGTGATATTTCTGTTCTTCTTGAGGTCAATATAGAGAAGTTATATTCTTATAATAAATAAGTATTGTGCTAATGGGTCTCCTTGACGAGTTCTCTTTCTAAATGGAAGAACCGAGACAATTAACCATTGCTGATGACACTGATCTTGTGCTTGTCGCAAAATACTCTCAACCACTGACAAATAGAATCACCAAAATGAAAAGATTTGAGAGCATTTCCAAAAGTCCTATTCGACAGAGTCAATATTTTACTTCAAAATCAAATAATAAAAGAAGGTCAGACTGATCTGTTTCATCAATGTAGTTCATGAAATCATATAAAATTCTTTTTTTCCTTTTCACCAATAAAGCTTCTTTTCATAAAATCTTTATGATTATTACTTATAATAGAAGGAAGTACCTTCTTAAGCCTATTTCCTACTGCAGCTGAGGATATTTGAGCAATTATATTGGACTCCAATTTTTTTTTTTTTTTTTTTTGTTAATAAATATTTTATTGGAATACGGGTTATAATTTCCTGGGACTGAAATTCGGACAGTTTTGCTTTCATTTCTACAATTTAGAGATCTATGTTAAAATCCTCTCAAATTATCCAAAAGAACTTTTAAAATTCAACAGTAACTCCATCATAACCAGGACTGGTTTCATTTTTAATGTTCTTTTGATGCTAAACCACACTCAGAAAAGGTCAGCTTACCCTCGCAGGAGTTTTTCTCAGCAATTGTAAGTTCTTTTTTTAAAGTCTTTTTCCTGTCTTTTTTATTAGCATGCATGAATAAGTGTTAGCTTGTTTATAGATTAATATTTCCTTTGCTTTTATAAAGATTTTCATAATCATCTTTTGTTGATTCAGTATTTTATTTTGATCTGTTAATCTGTGTCCCCATCATCTAAAATGACCAAGATGGCGGACAGTTCGGATATCCGTTACAATGATCCTGTAGAAACAATGAATAATTCAGTCTTTCAGGCTAGTTCGGAAAGCATGTATCCTGAATTTTAAACGGTAAACGCTAGTGATCGTGTTGTACGTAGCAATTGTGGTATAAATGCATTTTATGAAACAAATTCGATGGTTGAGGATCTTGACGATGCAAGTCTATGTTCACAACCTCAGTGCATGAGTACCCGGAATGCCTTTCACATATGCTATGACAGAAATGCCCAACATTCATGTCTCAGGTTTGCAATCAGGACTTTATCAGAAGACTTAATCAGGAATTAGATGGTGTACCCAGAGACATGTATATTGAGAAACTGCTAGAGGTCGCACATGATTGTGAAGATACTGTAACTTGGTATAGGTCAGTTTTATTTAGTTGAGCACTATGTATTCCTAGCTTTCCATAGGGAGTTTTGGTGGTCAGAAAGAACAGAAATGGTGTCAACAATTTTATAAAATATGCAAGGGATTGCTATTCTTTAGCTATGTTTATGAAAGATTATCCTTGCGAGATCAAGACTATTTTTAGCAAGAAGAACTCAAACCATAATGTACAAACTGAACAGAGTGATCAAGATTGTCAACATGTCTCACGGCAAACAGAGCAAGTGCTTAATTCAGTAAGACTTTCGTTAGCTGAAATCATGAGTAATTGCTTTCATTTACAACAAACTGCTGTGTCACTCCGAGAATAGATTAAATCCCTGAAGGCAATCCAGATCGCATTGGTGACAGAGAAGGACCTAACTACATTTCGTGTTGATTTAAACAATAAGGTGCAGACACAATCTCAAACAATTAAACTGCTTCGTAATGAAATTAAGTAACTGAAAACGACTCAAAGCTTGGTAATGAAAACAACATGATATAATGCACACCGTCTTATGCGGATGTCGTTCGTGCTGTTATCCCCAGTGCAAGTAGCCCATCATGTAATAAACTGGTTGTGATGAACATCGCTTTCCAACGAGTACATCGCAGAGCAAGACTTATGCGTCTAACTGTTTATCTCCCGTTCCGGTTGAGTCTAACGGCTCTTCCCTAGTTTCAACCGTAGTGGAGTCTCAAGTTTGTGCAATGATGATGATATTGTCGATGATGATGACAATGTTGTATTTGAAGGTGTGGTCAGGAGGAAAACAAGGCACTTGTATGTGGGCGCTATTGGCGTTAAATCTATTGCAGAGGACCTCAACAAACTCTCATTAGAAAACGATATATAGCCTTTATTCGTAAAGTTTATCCACAGTAGACGTCATTTTGTACTTATGGATCAATGCATAGGTAGCTTACGTGGTGCGCATATTATTTTATATCACGCAGAGCACGTGATATCTAACTGCATCCCTATGCTAACCTGCATTCGTACAATTATATGTGGAAGAGACTTCAGATAGTCTTTGAAAAGAAATAACATTGCTTGGAACAAATGAGATGCTGATACATTGCAACAATTATCAAACTGAACTGGACCATCGACTGAAATAGTTGAATATAGATACTGTTTCGGACAATGTTGATAGACTTTATGGGTGCATTATTACTGCAATGCAGCAGTCAAGCGACATTACGCTCCCAAAGTCCAAATCCAATTTTCACGCTAACCATATTGGTCAGATGAACTTAAAGAAGCGCATAGGTTTCAAAGACAAGCTATGTATATTTGGATAAATGAGGGAGGACCAAAGGGTAGTGAATATAATTTTCACAGAGAATATTAAGTTAATAAAAGATATAGTTTGAACCTTCAAATATTAGTTATAGAAAAAGATATGGGGGAAGTATATGAATATATTGAACCAGCACATGAATTGAATACAAGTCATTTCTGAAAAAGTCATCAATGCTAGGAATGGTAAAAATATAATTGTTTTCAGAAAATATCTGTTGATGGAGTTTGCGTAATGACGCGTCCATCGCAAATGGTTTTGCCAGATATTACGAGGATATTCAAACGCCAAACTTTAGCCATAAAATTTGACAAAAGTTTGTATGCATGTATAGAGCTGGAATTAAGTCAAACTTCTCAAGATGGTGCAGGCCACATTGAGGCCTTATAGGACAATATCAGTGTAAGTGAAGTAAAAGAAATCATTAACAGTCTAAAGAAATCAAAAACACTGGGCCATGATCGAATTTGCAAAGAACATTTGATCTAAGGCAGTGATTGCCCCATAGAGTGTCTGACCACTTTATTTACTAAAATGATTGATCAGTCTTACATACCTATAGATTGCAAAAAAGGGTTAGTGATACACTGTACAAAGGTAACAGAAAATCAAAGAACTCCATCAAAAGTTACAGGCCTGATACTTTACTGCCAATTATCTACAACACGTTTGAGAAAATTATTCATGTACGTTTGGTCACTTGTTTTGAAGATAATTCTAATATTCCTAGTTCACAGCAACATGGTTACCAAAAGGTTCCAGGCTGCACAACAGCCAGTTTCACACTGTTACTATCAGTACAATATAACGTAAACGTGGGTTCACGTGTTGCTACTGCTTTTCTTGATACAAAAAAGGATTCGATACCGTGTGGTAGAAAGAGTTACTTTTAAAAGTATTCACTTTGGGAATTACGGGTCAATTTCTTTTTATATTTCTGAATATGTATATAAATGTACAGAACAAAATCCTTGTCCATGAACATTTTTCGGACTGGTTCCCAAATGACCAAGGAGTGAGACGAGGAGTAGTTTTGTCAACCTGATGTTTACAATATTTTAAATGACTCACTACTCCAGTTAGAGGGTTGTGACAAAGCTTGGATCCATAGCTGTCGGAAATCCAACCCAAGCTGATGATATTTCACTTCTGGCTACTTATGTAAACAATCTGCAAAAGCTGATAGATATTGCATACGCCTACAGTAACACTTGGCGATTTGAGCCTAATGTCCAAAATTCATATAGTGTTATCTTCGTTACGAAACACAAGAATTATGTCAATATAAAATGGTACCTGGGGTCGTCATGTTTGCTGGTTGCTGATTCTGTAACACATTTGGGACACCGGATTAACTCAAAGCTAACGTCACACGACGCAATTGTCGAGTCATGCAAGAAAAGGAAATCATTCTTTTCCCGGTCTGTTGGGTATTGACATTCAATCAAATAGTTTAAACTCTTTGGTTGCTGTATATGTGATTGAAAAGGTAATATTTCCTTAATTTTTATGGTAGTGAATTATGGTGTAATATTTCTCATAGTGTCTTCTCTTCATTGGATACAACTCTGAGGTATTTTGCCAAAAGTTTTCAAATATTTCCAACAAATGCAAGATCAGACATTGCACTTGAAATGCTAGTCCCGACATCAGCATAGTCCAAAATTGAACGGAGAAAACTAAAGTTCGATCTGCTTTAGTATCTAAGTGATTATTTGCAGCATTTTGACATCATTCCGGATAAACAAAATTGGAAAGAAATTGTGAGGTCGAAAATCGATGGTTTTGAAAAGAGATTTTGAAGAATTTGAATGTCTAACGAACAGACATACATATATAATTTGACAGGTTCTCTTTGATACACGACTCCTTGCGAACTGCCTCGGTATAGCATTCCTCTAAAATAAGATAGGACAGGACAGTAAGGTATTAACTTACATAACTAGACAATGGGCTGCTGTTCCTCAAACACAGCTCGATAAATATATCTCATTTACCAAGTTTCATTATTACTGACTTTGGTACACCCTAGGGACCTGGAATTCTATTGATAGCAAGTATATCTCTGAATGGATCAGTTGGTTAAAGAGGCTACAGGTACAGACATGGAGTCTGTACCTGTAGCCTCTTTAACCAACTGAGCAATTTTGGTTCTTTCAATTTCATTTTGTGTCTCTGGCATATCATATATTTTCCGGTTGTTTATCTGGAATATTGTTTATTATAATTTGCTTTCCGCACAGCCGCATTTGTCCGATGTTCTGTTGTTTTGAGTTCTTCTTTCAAATTCACATTTTCAGTTTTTGTAGTTTCTAGAGTTTATTTTAATTGTTCATTCTCAAACACTAGTGAATCCAGCCCTTCTTCCAAATCTGTAATCCTATTTCTGTTTTCTTGCATAAGTTCTCTTTTCAACTCTACTTTCATTTTTGCAAATAGTTGAGTCACGATTTCTCAAATCTTATTTATTCCCAGTAAGTTAATATGTTCTTTTATAACAGCCCCTTTCAGAGTAAATTTAATTTCTTGCAAATCCCTTTGATTTAAACCAATCTGTTCTTCGTTTTTAATAAATAGATCTCCTGAAAGTCAGCGGAGAATTTTGTACTTGTGAAAAATCAAGAAGTGGTACCTAAGCAATCCACACCATCATTGTTGCCCAAATGTAACATTGCCAGATTCATCATTACTTTGAGAGACCTTATAATTATGTATAAGGTAGAGGGTAAAATGTCCCTCTATAACACTATTCCCGCAAGCCAGGACGAAGTCGAACTCTTCAAAACAGATATGGAGAATATTATGCGAATAAGTTTCCATCAGAACTGTCGACGGAAGCAGGACATAACCCACCTGTCAATTATCCCCCCCCCCCTGCCATTACCCCCCCCCCCATCATTTACCCCCTCAGTATATTACCCCGCGGTTAATTACCCCCCTGCCATTACCATCATTTACAAATACAGATACGATAAGAGTATTGGCTTCACATCAATATAAATGATTTTAGCAGTTTAATCTGTGCTCAATCTATACTATTGTGTTGGCTTCACCTCATTGAATATAATTCGAGCAGAAATAGTTTCTACGCGCATGCCCCAGAAAAACTATATAAATATAAACCCTATATATATACGTTCTGAAAAATATAATATCGCCAAAAATAATTTTACCATGGAGAAAGTTCAGAGTATACGTGGAAAGCAAAAAATTATGCTTAATGGATATGTGTATGTAAAGCAGAAAGATTTAGCGGCAGGTGTAATCATATCAATATAACATATTTTATGGTACTATAGCATTATGATATGATGAATTTAATATTGAATATTCCAGGACAAGCATATGTTTTCAAGGCTGAGATTAATAACTAAAATAAAAACTTACAATAAATTCTTTTGAAATTTATTTTAATTTATTGTTTATTCTGGGGGTATAACAATTATATGTTATATAGTAATAGACCGGGGGGGGGGGTAACAGAACAGGGGGTAATAAACAGCGGGGTAATATACTGAGGGAGTAAATGATGGGGGGTAATGGCAGGGGTTAACTGACGACGGGGTAAAGTCCTAGACTCCTGTCGACATATATACGCTAGTGCTAAGGAATTAGTGTTTAACTTCTGTCAATAAAATCATACAACGTGGCTCGACATCTTCGTCAAACTCAGGAAAAACAACATGCATTCAAAACGCCCGTCTGTAGAGAGCTTGCCAGGAGCAATCCATCACATTAGTGGAATTTCTAATTCAATTGTACTTGGTCATGGACTGTAAAGTTCCCCCTTCCCCGAAAAACAAAAACAACAACAACAACAACAACAACAACAACAACAACAACAAAAAATTACACTATTTAGTTTCCGATTCAGAGAAGACTTATTGGTTTGAAGACATCACGCCAATAAAGGAACTTTGACACCAGAGTCACAAGATTTCCGTTTTGATAATTGCCTGGGGAAACTTGTGCTATGTACAAATGAACTTTCCATCGTAAATTAGAAGATGTGCGACAATGGAAATACATCATGGCCGGGGACTCAGTCACCATCAATATCAAGCACCAGCCATCTGTGTTATTCCCGACAGTGCCGTGCTTCATATCCAGCAATGCAAAGATATGAAAATTGTTGATAAATGAGTGCGAGGTAATTCTGAATCGTATGCACTTCTACTTGGACTTGCAACGCTCTGACGTACTAGCCACGCTGAGAGACGAAAACGGTGTCGCGCCAGTGAACACAGATTACTTATAATCTTATATATATATATATATATATATATATATATATATATATATATATATATATATGCCAATAAAAAAAATTTTCATACAGGTTAGAAAATGTTTAAATGTTTAATTCGTACTCTACGGAGATACGGACCCTGGTCCGCGGTTTACGGCACCCATCGCCTTGCCTGCATGCACCAACCTTTATACCATTTCGACCATGCACACATCACCAAAACATTATGCTACAAAGTCGCTGGCACAGGCATTCGCGCGTAGCAGACACACCCGCAAGATAATGTTATTTATTCGTATTTAAAATTATGTTAATGTTATCAAGCATTCTCCTGTAGGATCCAGGGATAGCACTATTCGTTCTGTTTGGTGTATATTTGTAACAGTCATACCCACAAACTATAAACTCGATTAATACGAAAATTCGCTTTGTGTGACCTAAATAATGTTCCCAAACAATCTTTGTTTTCTTCCCTGGTAAGTGCGAACCGATAAGTACGAAACCCGTTCATAAGATGGAATGAATTTATGTTTCGCTAGTCACTAATTAAGTTGTAAAATCCCCAAATAATACCAAAAGAAAGTGTCAAAACAATTAGCCTTCTAATTCGCTCTTGCTACAGAAGACGAGAGTCGCCTTGTTCCAGATGTAAATCTAAGGTGCCATGTTTAATAAACTAAAGAATGATATCAGATTCTAAATTTGAGATTTTCCTTTAAAATTAGAGACACCAAATATAAATGCGAAAGAAATCACTCCATCGATTTATATACGAGAGTATTGTTTCTGTGAAAAATGGACAATATTGCCATCGCAAACGAATATATATTAGTGCGTGCGACATATTGTTTATAAATTGTTGTTTTTAAATTTAATACAAAAAGATAAGATATACACCTTGACTCACATTGAAAAACATTGTCTATATGTGTAACTTATGTTTATGCAAACATATTTTATTCATTGAAAATGTTATAGTAGCAAACGATTTTTTTTTGGAAACATAACTGAAGAGACAGAGACGTACTAAGATGCAAAATAAGAACTTTTGTTGGACCAGGTTTTTTTTTGGTGGCGATACCTATCGGATTCAGGGGATGAAACTTACTTTTATATTACATTGGGTTATCAAATATAAAATGTTTTTGAGCTGGTAACTTGATATGCATTCCTGTAAGGGTCTTTGGATGGGAGGAAATTTATACAGAATACATTTACATAGTTTTGTTTGCACATGTGTGTGTTGATAACTTGTGCTCTACGTGGATCAAGTGACTCTAACGAATCAAGTAAACTTCCTGTGTATGTGCTGGCTCGGGGACATGTACTTCCAGGACGTTTGACGTATGGCAAGAAATATGATACCAGAAATAAAAAGAAAAATGAACTGGAGAAAAGAGTTTTTCATCAATTCTATGTTTTAGCATCAATTAAATCAATTCGGATTTCAGATTAAAGTTCTAAAAGGAAAAGAAAAGAAAATATTTGAAAACAACCCATTTCAGCTTTATTATCCAATTTCGTAGAAAGACGATACTAACTTCTGTCCAAACACATTTCTGCATATATTTTCTGATGATTACATATTTATTTGAAATCTGATAGAAAAAAAGCCAGTGACAAAGTTTGTTCAGATAGACTCACACAAACTTCTCATCTAACTTGCACGTAAACTTATCTCACTAATTAGATAATAATTTTGCATATTTTAAAGTATCTCCGCAAACCACGCACAACACCTACATTGTGTGAAATAAGCTAATATAAAGTGTATTTTTCTCTTGAATTATGTTACTCATGATAATATTGTATGTGAGAACATTATCATAATAAAGAAAGAACTAGGCAAGACTTTACCGTTTGAATAGCACTTGCTTTGTTGAATTCGTTGACGATTTCAAATAAGTGGGGCCTTATGAGAGGAAAAACATATTCGAAAAACATTTCAAAGCACACACAACTTTTCTTTTCATAAAAATATGTACAAAGTGTGAATTGTGTATTTACTTGCTATTACGAATAAACAATTCAGTCCTATGTCTCAGACTAAAAGAGCTACTATACTAAGAACAAAGTCTGTTAAAAATGAATTAGTTGATAGACAGACCCAGTGAATGAAGAATAGTGATCATATAGGCACTAGGAATGATATAAAGGCAAAATGTTTGTAATATTTGTATTAATTTATTAAAAAGTACATAGGTATTGGGCTTGGTTATGGATGGTTTTTTTTGTTTTTTTAAATTTTTTTTTAAAAGAAAATGTCAAAATGTGCCTAATTGTTATCTGATCAGCGACAACAACATAAGTTGATCTTCCATTAAGATAGGATTATATTTTAGAAGATGGTGGTAGTCGTAATGAACAAGCTTTGTTACTAGCACTTTTCTCTCAGATTACAAATACACACCTAAAGTATGAAAAAAATGAAAAGTGTGTTTGGACAGAGTTAATAATGATCTGCTTACATTTTGTTTGGTGTTTTACGGCACAACAAGACAAGAAGGTTAGATTCGAACCCGCTTTTTTCTTCTCGATCCCGGTATGCTGACCACTGAACCTCCACGGCTTCCACCATGGTGAGGGTCATGGCTCTGGTTAGGGCCATGAGTCATGATTACTTGGTAGCTAGGTTTGTGGTTATGTAACTGCTTTCAGTCATTCTCTGGCAATTCCATATCTTACTGCTGGATATTTAACTGAAAGATTGAGAAGAAAATAACAAATGACAAGTCTCACACGGTACACCTTAAAAGTCATGTATACTTTTCTTAAGATATTTTTTCTCTTCCGGTGAACAAATCGTTTGTAGCACAACACGTTGTGAGTTTGATCCCTTTTGTATCTCTAATCGGTCAAACGATTGCTCAATAATATTGCTCAATATTTCAGAGACTTTAAAAAAGTAAACAAATATGAATGTGTCCACATTTTGTACTGGCACTATGTAGCAAAATTACGGGAGGAAACAATCTTGACATTCTAAACCAATCGATAAAGAATTGAAGTTCATTAAAATAGTTCAACTTCAAAATATTCACTGACCATGTTTTTAATGCTTTTCTGAATTTAGATCATACTACGTCATTGTAAATCCAATGAACAATCGAAGGTTCAGGTTATACACAGAATATATTGCATAGCAGTATTACATTTCATGTTTGCTTTAAGTTGTTGTTATTATTATTATTATTATTATTATTATTATTATTATTATTATTAATCATTTGTTACTCATATTATTTACTTTGAAGGCAACCGTAATTATTGAATAATGGACCACATTAAACTGGTTTGTATAAATGTCTTTAATACCAAAGACAGTGTCGATTTCATAAAACCCACAAGTCTGAGACTTAGAAAAGACTAGTAATTCTTAACTTGATATCTCAAAACTACATACATTTTTAGTACTAAAGCGCTGACTTTATGAATTATTCCTGCATGTATAAGATGTAATTATAAGGTGATTTCTAGACTTTAAATTCGGAATCGCCGAAAGATTCCCATTGCAAACTAGTTTTATGAATTCTAGGTCAGGAATTGATTAGAGAATACGTAATATACTTATGAAATACTAAAGTTGATTCATGCTGTCCCTTTTGGTTCTTTAAAATGTTACAGATTATCTTACGTTGCATCAGGCATGTGCAGGACCTTCAAGTAGAAAAGTCCCTCGAGAATTCATAAGCTTCAAGAAACATAACCGACCCCCTCCCATCCCAACCAAGCAAAAGAACGCACGCAGGAGGATTAAAAAATCAATATATTGTAATGGACACAAAACATTCACGAGTTTGCAGAACCTTTTGGATCACTCCCAAGACGTTTGGAACCCAGTTCGAAAAGCTTGTCTTTGCAAACTTTGATTCAAGCATCAAATACAGTAGGAAGAGGCGCTAGAAGTCGAGCCAGTAGTGATGAGTCGGTGGGCAAGATATTCCGCCCTGGGAAAGACAGCTGGTCAAGTATGGATAGGCCTACTAACAGAATCAGACAAGAGAAACTGTATTTAAAGGTTGCGAAAGACAGTAAACTAAACAATGATGAGCAGGTTACTTGAGCAAAATCTCCAAGCCTCAACAACTCTCAACTTAGAAGTTTCGAGCAAGAGCCACATGAGTATCTATAAAGTGCTATAGATGAGGTAACATGTGACGTCTCTTTTTTCATCTGTCTTTGTGTGTGTATGTGTGTGTGCGTGTGTGTGTGTGAGAGAGAGATGTGAGCGTACAAGGAGAGTTCAAGTAGTAGTTCATTTAAAAGAGAATTTCTTTTCAAATTCAGCTTTTCAGCTTTGACCAGAAGTAAATCAGTGGAAATTATGGAATAGAATCGTAATAACAGCTTTAACTTGTCTTAGTAAGATTTGTTTTTAAAATGAAGGTTACTCCTTTTATATTCATGTTGAAATATCATAGAAGTCGACGAAACTCGCTCAGCACATATAGCCGATTATTTAACTAAAATGCTATATTTATTATAATCGCAGAGTGATATATATATATATATATATATATATATATATATATATATATATATATATATATATATTACCTTTCCGTGCATGAAAGTTAATGCATGGATTTATATCTCTTTGGACACAATGTGTCTGATCTCACCTTTACGCTTAATGGACATAATGATGAGTTTTCATTCGAGATATCTATTTATTTTATTTATTTATTTACTTATTTATTTCCATTGTTTTCTTCATTTCTTTCTATCCATCCAGCCTACTAACTCTCTACTTATCTAACTTTCAATCAATCTATCTATCTTTATCATGATAACACAAATAACTAGTAGTGTTCACTTTTCTTCCGACAGACTGCCTTGTCCGTATACGTTCATGGTAGAGCCAATGAATATGAAACAAATCTACAGGAGGACCGCAGGAAAACTGGACCAGGAAACTACAATTATGATTATGCGATTTTGCCTGCGCTGTAAAAAAAAAAAAAAAAAAAAAAATGGTTAGTCGTGCCAAAGATATCCGCCTGACTGTTATAGTTGATGAAACCTATAACAGCACGAATGTTCGGCAGTGATACTGCAGAGAGAAATTGTCATGTTATCAAAGGGGCGACCAATGACGTGTTACCTCTGAAGTGTCATTTTTCACATCTGTTCGGAGATTGGCGATACACAACGTTATTGATGAATTACAAACATTGTTTTCCAACACTTTATAACAATTGATGAATAAAAAATGTGGGATAACAAATCTTTATCAGACGAATGTTGCATGTATGTTGTGTTTTTTTGATTTTCTGTAATATCTGTTAAGACACATTGTGTATCTATTTGTACATACTTTTCTTGATCTTCTGTAATCCTTTCTGTTTCAATACTACGTGAATTTGAATTCAGTAGGTAGGAATTATTTCACTGCAAAATGGCAGATTGCATATGAGGGAAAAAGACGTGTAAACATGGTATATGTGTCTTGATGTGTGACATATGAGTTTAAAATATCCCATCATTGTTTTCAACATAACAATTGCCGGATGTCACGTTTGATTTTATTCATTGTTAATTTTCCTTGAAGAAGTAGTATTGTTTACTGTTTATTTTGCTGTGTTGTACATTTCCGTTTTGGCTTGATTGTTTCTTTGTTTTCAACAGTTAGTTACAATATACCATTCATACTTCATTTGTGTTTGTGCATTTAACTAGAGTGTATGAGCTTTGTGCTCATCCATTCACATCCCTGAGACAAATACATTCCAAATCAAGGCTCCATTTAAAATAAATAAATTAATTCATTAAACAATAATCCATACACATTGCATTTATTTTAATTTTAAATTGAAATGACGAGTGCACCCGTTTTTTCGACAGAGGTTAGCCTTAAATTGTATAGTAAGACTTCCATAAACTGATTCCTCTGTAAAGATGTATCCTATAAAGACTGACCACATTTTGGCCTCAACTACGATATTTTGGAAATATTAAGATTGGTCTCCTTACTAACTGAGATAGACTATTCTCACAGCCGCCGAGTACCTTATTTGGAAAGACTATTAGCATGGCCGCCGTATACATGACATGTAGAACGCTATTCGTACGGCCGCCGTGTACACAACTAAAGTAAAACTATTCGCACTAGCCTAATCCACAAGGCATACCTAGAAAGTGACGGACGTTTTCTTATTTAAGAATTAAAGCTGTCAAACAATCGTACGTTTAAAGGTATACACATTTCGCCATTGATAACCTTTAATGCCATGTTTGCAAGTCATTGTAGTCAAACCGGTGCAATGATGTATGTTCCTCCTTTACTCCCTTCAGCAATACAAATTGAAGAAGATCTAACACCAGTCATAACCATAATACCTTGCAGAACATTACTCACAATAACTTGCAAAAATAGCTGATTGTACCATGTTACGGTCTTCTGCTATAGTTTTAACTGAACTGAACGAACTGAATGAGTTACCGCACGACCGGTACTGTATCAAATATTCCTTATCTTTAGCAGGAATGTTTTACTGTGCTCGTAAAAAAGTGTTGCAATAAGGTGCAACATTCGACGTGATTGTCAAGCATGTCTCTTTTCTAAGTCCCCTATAACAAATGGTGAGCAGTCTGATTTGATGTAAGATTATTCGGTATATTTCGGATTCGTCCCTAACACATTCTTCGGTCTCCTTGCGGATAGTCCTTGCTACAGTGGGTATACGGCAGCCGTTCGAATAGTCTTTGTAGCCGTGTGAATAGACACTTCCAAAAGATATATCCTTATATTTTCACATGTGCAAATACAAGATTTCCAATCATGCCATGCGACTCCTGATGATGTGTGCCTAAGGAAGTTATTGCTTGTAGCAAGATAAACGAACACTGTTTAAATTAAAACAAATGAATAAAAACTAAATTACATTTCGGGCATGAAAATTAATTTTGCCGAAGAAATCTGACTCGACGCTGTTTGCTTATCTAAGACGTTATTTCCCATGTACTACCTTGACAACAACGTTAACAATCCGGTGTGCTGCATTGCTGAATCGGGCTTTGCTTTGTGATCAGACAGGGTAAATTAGTTTGCAAAATGTAAAAAATATAACAGATTAGGTCATCTAAAACCTGCAGCTCTCTTAAATCGCTGATATGTTTATGATCAGCATATGAATACGCTTGAACTTACGAACAAGTGGTGTGGTGGGGTGCTGACCAATGAGCTTAAACTTCCTTCGTTCGATTCAGGGGCAAACTTAATATATAATAAAAAAATTTCTTTTCCTGCGTAAATACCGAATAAATTTCATCTTGTGCTACAATGAAACGATATATTGTAACGTGCAACTTCGCCAAGCGTTAAAATATCACGTTTTGGCACCACACGATGAAATATATCCTGCATTAAGAAAGAAATAAAAATATCCTCTATACACGTTTCTTCTTTTTCAAAATGTGTACTTACTCTTAAATGAGATTTGCTTCAGGTCAAAGCCCTTGAGCATGAAATTGATGGAGGATAGAGTGACTGATATTAAGAATACATTTTCTTTCTTTTATCAAGAGATATACCTAATGACCGTAAAATATCATCTTCCTAATCTCCATTTTTCTTTGGACAAAAAGAGGAGCAACGTTGTAAGTATATTAATATATGTGATGATCTCTTAATATAGAACTTGTCTGCTTTGACTTGGTTATTTGCACATGTACTCTGTTTTGCAGGGCGACATGTACGTTTCAGCTAAATAACCTAATAAACATTGGAATTATTGAATAGCTTTCAGGGAGACGTTTCTCAATTGTAGGAAATTTTCCATAAAACGTCAACAAAAAAGTTTTCATTGGCTTTTTGAGACTGTCTGTAGTTTCATGTTTTAAGTGTCTGAATCCGGGATTATCCTTGATATCACCCGATAGAATGATGATATCGTGAATAAATTCAATTCTAAATTGTGGTTTGTCAATTGTTATCTAAATTTGTAATTGATCTGGGTAAAAGCAAGCCATCATTTCGCTAAGCAGTAAGTATGGGTCGTTATGTCATTTTATTTTTTACTTGCATAGCTTTAGTTTATATTTGTTTCGGTTTGGTTTAGTGTCATGCTGCTTATGCTATACAGCAATTGCTTTGCGTTCTGTCAATGTTTCTTGTAAATTCATTTAAGCTTTGATTTTTTGTGCCAGCTTAAAGTTTATTTTGAGTTTTACTTTAAGTTGATTCATACTGTTGATTGTCCTTTGCTACTGTAAGTAAAATATATGGATTGTTGGTATAATTCTCATGCTGTTGCTTTTGTTCTTTATATAATCAGTAAGAGGAGTCCGTCTTTGTTGCATTTGCCAAATCCATTTTTGCCAATGACGCCTGCTATGTCTGGTAATCTGTGCCAGCTATTGCATTTAAGTCACCAAAGATGATGAGCTTGTCTGCCATTGGTAGTTCTGCTATAAGGCACTCCAGGTCTTCATGAAATTTGCTCCTGATCTCATCTGGGTTGATCGTGGTGGGTGCATGGTCGCTTATGCTAGTTGCATGTCTTTTTTTCCAGACAGTGGGAGTCTCATTTTCATTAGTATGTCATTCACGCCATTTGGGAGATTTGTGAGCTTGCTAACAAGCTGTGATTTGATGGGAAACCCAACACCAGCTTCACGTTGCTCTTCTTTAATTCGTCCACTTTAAAAGAAGGTATATCCGGCTCCTACTTTGGTGAGTTGTCCTTCCTCAGCTAGGCGAGTTTTACTAAGGGCTGCTATAGGGATATTGAATCTTGTCAGTTATATACAAACTAGAGCTGTTCTTCTCTCTAGTCTATCTGGTGATGTACTGTCCATTAGTGCGCGTACGTTCCAGGGCTCAGATGATGAGTTGCGTCAACTTTGTCTTCTTGTTAGGTTTTCAACCACTAAAATGGCATCCCCGTCAGCCGTGAAGTGCTTACCCGGTTTAAGGTGAAGCAGGCAGTGTTTAGGGCACCTTTTCTAGCCCCTTCCTCGTGCTTCGGAGGTGAGCAGTGTGATCCTAACACGCAATGCGACATGAAAGGAAACTTCCATGGTGATGTCTTTCACAAACATTTTTTTATAGCTCGGCATTAATAGTATCTCTTTTCACATTCATATGAAACGAGACGAAGAAACTAACAGGAACAATCATTTGGGCTTAGCTTTGGTATACAAACTTGCAAAGGTTGTTCTGGTTTAATGCTGCTAGATGTGTGTGTAATACAATATAAATTTTTATATAAGCCTGACATTTTAAGTTGAATGACATATTTTTGCTAAGCACCGTTGTGTGTAACATGTATTCAACAGAACGTGATGGAGCATTGTTAAATCTATCAGTTTCAATTAATTGTTAGGTGTTGTTTTGGGCTTACAACACACCGTTGCTTGATATTCATAACGAATTTCCCTTGTTAATGGCGGGCCATTTGTAAACTTCAATAACGTTTTGAAAAGCTTGTTGTAGGCAACAGTAAGAGCAGGGCTTAATATTGCGTGGTAAATTGTGTTCATAATGTTTTTTGATTTGCTAGACAGCTCGTTATTTAATACCCCCAAAATTATCAATGAATATTTGATTGTGACTTTGAGCACACGTTGACTGAGTATTCCTTTATATTTCAGGCTACAGTGTTAACAGTCTTGTCAAGTAAAGGTCCACGTGCTATTTAGTTAGTCGATGAACTGGATAAGTGAAAACGGAATGATCAGTTTTACAATTTCTTCAATGCCCATATTTGACGGTGGACCTATTGATGTCTTGAATGAGGCAAATCCGGTGAAATATCTAATTCCGTGCAATGCCATTATAGCCATTTTACATTTTAATTTGCAAAACTGTTTAAGTTGTCCATTGGAAAAAATGTGTTATTTAATAATGTCACATTATATATAACAGCATCTGACAATTATTTTTAAACTTTTAGCAGCCTAGTATTTAAATAAATTTTGTACGTCTTGATTTATTTTCTTTCATTTTCTCCAACTCTTTTTAGTCGAGTTTTGCCGGTTATTTCTTCGTATGTTCCATTTGCAATTAATGTGCTTCATTCCTGTTTGTTCTCTTCTTTTTCTGGCTAAATGTGACTAGTTTTGTCGTCGATAAATTCCAATTCATTTTGCTGTTGTAAGTTATCCGTATTTTGGGGGGCTATTTAAACAATGGAAAACGATGGCTTAAGGTGGTTACAATTTTGAGCTGAAATAAACTAAAAGTCCTACATATGAAGAGGATGATATGGTAGATGCACAAATTCAAACCGATGTTGAAACCACTATAAATCTTGCTAGCAGTTTTCAAGAGCAAGTTGTTGTAGTTCAAAATATTAAATAAAACGAAATTAAATTGAAGGAACTATTCAAAAATGTTGGTTATCTTATAGACACGGACTTTGTGAGACAATACGCAAAACATATGCAAAGAGATAGTAATTATATAATATGTATGAAATCCAGAGGAAGATACGGTACTGTAGTTAATGTAAGGGTCACTCAAAATGGTGGTACGAATGAGTAATTAGTTAGTTCAATAGAGAGAGAAGCCAGATGATTCTATTTTATAAAATAACTAAACAGTGAGGATTTATTATACAGACAAGATATTTTTACTTCCACCTTAATGCAGCACTTTTGGGATAACTTAAAAAGACCTAGAGACACAGAAGAAACGCAACCTATATATCAGAGTGAACCTACTTCCCTCATAATAGATTAATTTTGAGATAGTTGGAAAAAACCAAGAGACACAAAATAAACGCAACCTAAATATCCGATTGAACCTATTGTTGCTGTACAAAGGCAAACCAAAGTATCTGAAGAAATAGAGACGAAAGAGTTTAATCGTTCAAGCCAACGAATTAGCAATGAACTAAGACAACTGGAAACTGAAACAGATAAATTGTTAAATGAAATTCAAATAGCATGTCATTTACCTGCAGATCAAGAACATATTGTTGGAAGGTCACCTACCCCATAAGAATACCAAATTGCCAGATAGTTATTTTCCAAACAAGAAGGAGAAACGAAAGGATATGAAGAAGTTGTTATAATTGCCGGTTCAAAAAAGAATTCAAACATTACGTCGAACAGACAAAAGGACTTGAAGAAGTAATTGAGAAAAAAAATTGTTGACCGTAAAAAAAAAATGTTTTACAATATAAACTAGAAAAAGTTAAAATTATGAGGTTAGAATTAATTGACAACAGAATTTTTTTTTAATGTTTGCAGGTTCAACATGGAAAACAAAATTAAACAAATAATCAGAAGGCAACTTCCTGTATGGTAAAGGCTAAAACCTTTTTTTTTTTTTAAAGGGCGTTGCAATAGCTGGAATAACTACAGAAACAGCAATGACAATATCAAAAATTGCTCTATCTATAGCAAATGTGGTAAGAAGTACTGCAACTGGTTGTGAAGGAGGTCTACCGTCTCAACATCCGACGCCAGGTGAATAATTGTTTAACAACATGAAAAATGAATTGAACAATTTAGCTGATTATTGTTTGGTTTGGCAAAAAAAGCAGCACTAGAATGGTCTATAATTATTGGTGACGTAATAGGTTGTTTATTCAAGAGTGCTGTACACATCGTTTCTGTCCTTGCTGAACATGCTATTTTACACATTTGAACATCAGTAGGTTTGATACAAGTATTGTTAATCAAAGGTGTGAATAAAGCATCTGGAAAATTAAGAAGTTCACATCCCGTTTTAAAAAATAAACCACAGCAGCAGAGAAAACAGTTAAATCAAAATCAAATATTGTTTATTTCGTTGTTGATATTGTTTTCAGCGTTTCTAAATTACCATGTTTCATCGTGTCAGGTGCAACATGCGCTGGAGGCACAATAGAATTAGCAAGAACTAACATTAGGAACGGCAGAGCCAGTACGAAGCATAACAACATCGTTGTCCCAAAGAGACAAGCCTTGTTCCAGAGCAACACGGTCGTCAGAGTTATTTTAATCTGAATAATTTGTAACAACTTTTGATTTTGTTTTGTCCTCTACAATTTCTTGTCGTATTGACACAGCTGGTTTATCAGTCTTTGGAATACCGCTCTTTGTTACCTCGATATTGATGTTAGGTTTTAGCCCAAATTTAAACAAGTCACTGGAGTTTTGTAAACTTTTGTTGTTGTATCCTACGATACTACCCATTTCCATAACCAAGTCACCCGGTAACAAAAGGATACCGTAACTACCAGCAACATAGTTCAATTTAACTTTTGAACCTGATATCCCATCTTGCAAATTTACCACGATGTTTTCGTCTGTGTTATAACCTTGCTCTCCTAAAATGACCAGCTCCATTGGCTTTTAACAGTTATACTGTACAAACTAACTCTGCAATAGCTATTCAGTTTTCAACTTGAGCGCCTAAAATACAGATTACATACATTACTATAATCTGATTAAACCTTGAATTCCTTAATATATCAGACCATTACTCTCTTCCAGAAAAAAGTATGAGCCGCCTGCAGGTTCTTCTTTGTCTGTCATACAATTCATTTTATCAGATAAGAATGTTCTCCAGTATTCAACAGTACCTTCTTTATAATTATATTTACATTTATAATCAGCCACCAAACAGTAGGTGCAGGCTCCACAAAACATTGGTGCACAGTTTTGCATCATTAGTTTGTAATGGTATTTCACATTCAGACAGCAGTTTTTTTTGCAAATGGAAGTAAACGTGAAATTGTTTACTGAATTAACTAACTGTGGCATTTGTTATCTGTCAAATGCATTTAAGAAATCACACAACCAGATGTTACCAGCCTCACATCCCAGTTTAGCTGAGTCTGCCTAAGTTTCATGTCACACTGTGATCTGTACAGTTTCAAAGAATCATTACTGTCAAAGCTTATTGTGTAGTTTTTCAAGGTACCACTACACTAATCGAGCCAATTCACTATTATTGTTTCGTATTGTAATCCATAAGGAAATAACTGATATATTTTCTTTGGTTGTGGACTGGAGAAGAATGTTACTTGCAGTCAATGGAAAGCAGCATTAAAGCCTAAAAAGACAATATAATGTTTATCGAGTTCAGCGTCTGGGTTTATGCATAGAATGACAAATGTGTGATCCGGTCGGTTCCAGAAAGGCCACTTGCCGTAAAGATTGTAGTTACTTCATTAAAATGCAAACATGTGTAGAAAACGTAGTATAACCTGTACCTAGGTTTTGATATGTTGTGCCCAATTTAGTGCCTAACATAAGTATAATAGTCTTGGTGCATCTGACCTTATAACTAATGCACTTGAGTTCATTACAAATGTGGAAAAATGCAGGACATATATAAGGAACTGAGTTAATCTAGTTATAACCTTGAAGAGTTTAAAGAGGAATATCCAGGGTGAAACATTGTTTTGATAATCAAACATCCTAACGTCATCCATATATATGCATCACAAATAAATCAGCTTTGATGCATATTTCAAGAATGCAATGTTGACAAATATAAATTTCCTTTATTCAAGGTGGGAAACTCAGACGAAATTTCTTCCTTAGAAATGCATATACTGTATACATCAATATGTCAATTAGTTACACAACTTTGAATTTATGCTGACATAACTTTCTTGCATTCGTATTACTTTAACGTGTTTTATTTACTCATGAAGTATTGCTAAGGTGTGAATAGGACACATGCCAGTGGTTCCGTTCTTCCAGCTGGCTGGAACCAAGGTATTTATTTCATGCACTGACAATAAAACTTAAGCAATATTTTTTCTGTTTTGGCAAGAAGTATGAACTCAGACATTTCTTGGCCTTTTTTTATAGAAGAGAATTTGATTTGACCATTGAAGATGACACAGAAAGGTAGGGTAAGGCATACCGTGGAGCTCCTAGGATGTTCAGTTGTGATGAATACTACTACATTTTGGACTCTGAAGGCATTAACTTCTAAAATTCACCATTTACCATTCTCAACAGTTTGAATATTTTCTGATAATTGCAGATGAACATACAAATGAGTTTATGACACTCTTTTTGATTGGAAAATGTGTGTACCAATGTTAAGGCAAATACTACCTAATCAGTTTTGTATTTCTGGAAAAAAATATGGATCTCAAAACTTCTCATATTTTACCTTGGTGCACACAAGTGATATACTTTTTCAGATCCATTTATAGCGAGATTAGTGGTACCATTTTAAACTTTAAGGGGGTATCTTACTTCCTAGCCACAACCTGGGTTGTGAGTGTGGTTAAAAGTTGTGACATCTTTCATATTTTAACATTCATATATTTAAAAATATATTAAAAAACTTTACTAAAATTGTTCTTTATAGATGAAATAATGATTTGATGTAGAAATGTTTTCTAACTAGCTCAAACATTTCAAGGACTCCTAGTTTTTGTAGCAGTATGGCAATCGAGTGTACTGTGTTTGGACATTACATTTGTCACCAATGGCATCAAATGTGACTCCACCTAGACCGCTCTCTTGAAAGATAAATTGTGCTCTAGAATAAACCACACTGGAGAAAAAGTAATCAAACCTTTCAGATATGCTTCATTGCTTCTGCAGATATAAAAAGAGTACATTTATCAAATATGTGCAACATGCTGATTTTGGATATATTGTGCGCACGTTCGTGCCTAACATACGTAAGACTGTCTTGGTGCATCTGAAGTTATAACTAATGCTGTGGGTCAAAAATGTAGGAAAATTAAAAAATGAAGGAAATACATAAGGAACTGAATTTGTGTAGTGATACCTTAACACACTATGCTTATGCCTTAAACATTTATTTTTATATTTTATTTTGCCGAATAGATTTTGTTCCATTGGGGGCTGGGGTATCTTCCAAAGGTCTACTCCTTAGTATGTTTATTGTTTTAAACACACTAAACGTCTGGGGTTTGTTGGTACCAAAATAATAAGAATGCTAAAAGATACATTGACTTTTGCACTTTACAAATAAAAACATTAAATTCTTTAACAGTTTTAATTGTGTAGGGTGTTGCTATATAGCAATAGCTGAAATAATTGCAATTTTGCCAGCATTGGTGCAGCTGACTTGGATTGCTCTATGCAACGTGTTCAGTAAAACCCTTCGGGTACGTGTGAAGTAACACTAAACAGAGACAAATTACCAAATGTTTTGAATGATGATCATCTTCAAATATGGTTCAGTGTTACTCAAACACGGTAATTTTGATCGTTGTAAAAGTAAATATGTACTCATAAATATTTGTTAAATGAATCTCTATAAATACCGTCTATTCATACGTTTTTAATTCCTTTGTAGTTGAAAGCCGTATTAAAAGCGAGTGTATCTGCTTTCGAAACTTTTCTTAGTATTTGAATCTCAAGAATCGAAGTGTTAATATTGATTTATTATTTTAGGTAGAGATCTCTCAGTACATATTTAACTATTTTGCATGTGTTTCGGATGAAGGGAGATAAAACAGGTCAATAGTGTTTATATTTATTTCTGGCAAGACAGTCAGAATTAAAAGTTTATTTGTTTATCAGTTCACTGATAAAGAAATTTACGAGCACAGTGAATAAAATAATGTTCCATTCAAATGTATAATCTACTTGTCAGTTATCAGCAGGTGTTCACTCTACACCGTTGTTCCTTTTGAGCAAGTGTCTACTAATTATAAAGTAAATACAAATTCTTTAGATTTGTTTTGTCTTGTTTATGTTTTTAATAAAAATTTCAAAATTGTTATGGGTTTGGTCCCTTATGTGTAAAAATAAGTTTTCATTAAAGAAACATTATATATCTAATATACTCGCCCCTCTCCCCATTTTCTTTTTTGCTATGGGGGAAAAAGATCAGACTGTTTGGAAAGATTGCAAACTGCTTCATTAGCTAGCAGGATCACGATATTATTATAAATCCTTTTCCTCTAACATAGAAGGCATTCACATGTTACCATGAAAGTATACACATTGTTTCAAGGGAGACGACAAAGGGGGTGTCTAGAGCAAGAATGTTTGAGTCACGATCAGTTTAACCTAATGTGTTGTTTCCATGCTTTAAATGCCAGTGACTTTATGGACAACAAGTTTCGGCCTCTTTTTTCTAACCGACTAATAACAGACACGTTTTCTTCACGTCCCTCTAAACAGCATGTGATCACCGCTTGTTGTGATCCCTTGTGTTATTTATTGGTTGTTTGTCAACATTTGCTGTCTGTACCGTTCTTTCCCCGACATTTTCTTTTAACAAATAGTCAGTTATTTCAGAGAAACAGGTGGTTGCTTTACTCCAGTTGTATTTCTCGATTTCGAAGACAGATAAAAAAGGCATGAATATAAAAGTCAAATTCTGCCCAACATAATAAGATTGCAGAACATGCACCGTAAATAAGAAATGCACAGAACACAATAAAATATTCACATTGCAGAATAAAGTTTAAATAGTATAGAAAGGGTTTTTCTTTGTTTTACTGAACGATATAGAGAAGGAAGAAGTCTAAAGCATATAAAGAGAAATGTACATCATATAAAGAGGGGAGTACAGCATGCAGGGCAATTTTGAAAAAAAGGAAATAAAAAAAAACTGGTTCATCTCGTTAATCCTGATTACCTCTGGATGCGCATCTAAGAGGACAGGACTTATTGCAATTGTTTAACTTGATATGCATTCCAT
Organism: Margaritifera margaritifera; assembly: GCA_029931535.1. Classification (NCBI taxonomy): domain Eukaryota; kingdom Metazoa; phylum Mollusca; class Bivalvia; order Unionida; family Margaritiferidae; genus Margaritifera; species Margaritifera margaritifera. The sequence goes on from JAQPZY010001599.1 coordinate 1,077,840, forward strand.
GTATTTTTATTGTACTTCATATGTTGAAACTGCTGTCTGGCTTTGTTTGAGCAATTGAAAGAAAAGTGGAAGAATCGGGGCTTCCATCTGAAACTAGAAAGATTTAGAAAGTCACAATGGGCTCCTAGTGGACAAACAATTTAAGAAAGGTGTCATAAATCTATCTAAAATAAAGTGGACGTAAGAAATATATTGATATGCACGTTAGTAACTTTAAACGCTGTCAGAATATCTTGAAATATTTCTGAAGCTATCGGGCAACATCCAATCTGAAGATATAAAATCAATAAAAAAAAGGCTTATTACTCTGCCAAAAATAGAGTAGAAATTCATTCCCTATAAGACATCCTACATCTAGGAAATTGTTCACATCATATGACTACGTGATATTATGCATGGTACCTGACCTATGCTGCTTACAAGCGACTTTAAAAGTGAATATATGAACCTGATCGACAAGCCTATAACTCTGTCAAAACGATAAAGGAGAGATAACTTCTAAACGACAATTTTTCGATTATAAAACTTTGTTCAAAAAAGTTTGATTGTGAAGGTAAAAAAAAAAAAAAAAAAAAAAAAGGACGACTGAGAAAGGGACATGACTCGGTCAAAATTTGGTTGTGAAATGCGAAACCTTTAAAGGAACATTTTAATGTCAAATGTACCAAACGTACCAGAATGCCATTGAATGACATTAAAATGCTGCTGTGCTGTGATGTTACAAGTGTTGTGGACGGATGGACAGAGAAAAGGACGGACAGACAGACAGAAAGTTAACATCGGTGTCACAAGATTGTAACCAAATGGGTTTGGAGTAAGTGAAAACACCGAACACAATGCATGTGAATGAAATGTTTATGATATTGAAGTACGAGATCTTACACCACAAATTACTGATGCTTACTGATTACTGATATATATATATATATATATATATATATATATATATATATATATATATATATAAACCAAAATATAGAAAAATAATATAAAAAAACAACAACACTTGTAAGACTCGAACTTGGAACACAATGTTTATCACTTCACACGAAGCGACAATTACGTAAGACTCGAACTTGGAACACAATGTTCATCACATCACACGAAGCGACAATTACGCTGGATTATATACATAAACAAGATACCGACACCAAACTTGGAGAACAACACTCCCTCAAATGTATTCAAAGAAATCACCTGATATCAAATGTTAAATTATGACGACGTTGTCATATACAACTATTGCAACTTGGTATTCACCATAATGCAAATATGATTGCAATACAATGAACGGATCGTTTACATAACCACATGTATTGTTTAAAATTCAACATGCATAGTTTAAAATTCAAAGTTCACAGTTCGAAATTCGATTCGCTAGGACGAATTCATCCTGGGTATGCTCGACTCTTTCCCCGAACTTAACGGTTATAAGGAGGGAGTTCCGGTAACTTCTAGACGGAATACCATTATTTTCTTAACACCAAGGTGCGATACAACACATCCGTGTAGCCTTCTCTGGTAATGGCTCACCAGTGCAACGTTCCCCTAGCCACGTATCACGTCGCTAGGTTGCCAACTATATTGCGCTGCTGCCACTTATGTTGTCCAGCCGTCTTCTATGTTGCCCTGTAGCCAACAATGACACCCTGCTGCCAACAATGACACCCTGCTGCCAAGTATGATACCCTGCTGCCAACTATGACAACCTGCTGCCAACTAAAAGAAAAACCAAACTGGCTAGTGTACTACATTAAATTGCTATTATTAAACTAATAACTAAATATATACATGCGGTAAACCACATCAAATACAAAAGAAATATATACTTATAATTATCGCAAAAGAGCCCTTTAAATACATATTGCATTCAACTTTCTGCGTCATTAGAAACAGCGAACTGACCATAATCCATATCTCAAAATCCGGTATAATTTACGGAAAAAGTCTAACTATGCAAACAAGCATAAAAATTGGCATAGTAAATTCAGGAGACATTTTCTACGTATGAAAACAATTAGAAATAGAATGTAATCACAACATAAAATAACTTCATGCTTACCCCTATGGTTGTATTATACGAACTGTAAAGTAGACACTGCCTGACAAGATCTCCGAACCGTTGTGCTAGCATATAGTACATACATCCTATAAATACTACCACAATAAAAACAACAAGTGCAAGACCCAGGGTTAAACTACCGGTGCATATCATGAAATACGGGTATCTCGCTGCGAGTGATCTACAACGAGATGCAGCTATTACTCGATATCTCGTTTAAAAAATATAATAAAACTACACTAGGTAACTTTGTAAGCGCCCAAGATACATAATAATTCTCATATGACATCAAACTGTTTTCTTGCCCTAATTCCGTGACAATCGGGCTTCCACACCTGGACGTGGGTCCCTACTTACCTTTATTCAAAGTCTTGCATTGACAACATACTAGCTTACTTACTTAATGTTTTGCATTGACAACATACTAACTTACTTTCCCGAAGTTCAGCATATGCAAAACGTTTCTATTCAAAGTGAAAGAGAACGCCCAAAAGAAATTGCAGCTCATTAGGGAAAGCCGGTCTTGTTCTAGTGGTCTGGTGTATCGGACGTCGTCAACAATATCATCCAAAACATAAAAAATAAACAACAATGTAACGAACTGAAGGGCAGAATTTTGCGGAAATCATAGCATGTGGGCCGGACGTCTTACTAGGAGTTACATAATTTCGGATCTCTGAATTGGCTTCAAAGGTATTTATTCGGACATATTCGGGCCGGATACCCCGTGGCGCGCCAAGAAGGTGTGAAGAAACCTGGACCCAGGCGGAAAGAAAATCAAACGTTAGGCGTGTCGACTAATTAGGGATGAGAGAAGCTAAACCTACCGGTGGGAGGGGCTAACCCTTTAGGCAGGAAAATGTTTCATTCTTATTCGTAAACGCGCACAGACCCATCAGTGAGCGGCTAGTTCTCGATGGAAAGAGACGTATTGTCTAAGTAAAGCAGAAAGCTTATGTTGAGGAGGGAATTCTAGCTAAAAGCCACTCTGAGACTTAACTCGTAAAAAAAGGTGAATTGAACTGGGTAAACAAACTTCTAAAAAGTAAGACGGTCTCTTGGCCGAGTCTTTGTGCTTGATTTGAGTAGAGAGTTGAATATATTAGAATAATGAATCCTCACGTATAGTTGAATTTATTAGAATATTTAATCATATCATATTTTTGAATTTATTAGAGAATTGAATTATGACATGTACTTACATCTATCAGAATGTAGATTGAGCACTATGCGGAATTAGACTGAGTTGGATTTATGTGTATATGTATTTATATGTATAATTCTGTAATTCTTAGGACGCATGCAATAGGAATGGTTGCTTAATAACGATGGGTAGATTGCTGTGTCAGAACATGTCAACATGTAGACAATGTGTGAGTGTGTTACAAAAATTCATTGAGTAATACTATTCGTGCGTAGAGCACAAGGCATGTATAAGATAAGTGGAAATTTATATGTACATTGGGCCTGGTAAAATTGTTCGCCCATTAGTCTGATGGAAGGTCCGTGAGAGAGTGGTAGATTTCAAAGAATAGAGTAGGGAGACAAGGGTGTACGTCCCTTATATTTCTTCAGGAAGCTCCCAGGGTGCCCGTGAGAGTCGGCGCTGAGAGATTCCCAGGGTGTACGCAGTGACGACACCGAGAGAAAGGCCGAAGGAAGCCGAGTAGACTTCCAGGGGGTATACAAGAGGCACGGTCTAAAGAAGGAGGAAGAGGAAGGAAGGAGGAAGGAAGATACATTCGAACAGATGAGTACTTGGGACAACTCACTGAGCAGAGACTCTCTCACAATAGGACAGTAATTTCCATATGAAGAATTAAAGAGTAAAGGACATTTGGTCAACCCGGCCCATTATTGTATTATGATATATTGAATTGAAGATTTATGTATTTGAAATTCTTGCATTGATTCGTATATTTGATAAAATTGTTATCTATTCCACCTTGAGTTGTTATATGTATTTAGAGAGTCGGAATTGCTGACTGGGGGCTCGTGAGTCATTAAATTTTAATGCACACCTTCTGCAGTATTATTTATAATACCGTAGTGGATCTGCAGTATTATTTATAATACGGTAGCGGGGATGTGACAAACAACAACAATGACATCATCATTTTTGTTGTCATCTACCTTTTATGCATAATCATTTCCATCGATATATCAATTTACACATATGTGGGAAAATAAGCTTACCCAAATAAATATATAAATAAATAAAACAATATCATGGCCTAAGTTGAAATATGCAAGGGAGATTGCGGAAGTTGTAGTATGCATGATTTTACGCTGGCGATCTTGAAGAAAGAAAGACGGCCAGCTAGACCAATTGACCACAAATAAACACATAACAGCAACAAAATAACAAGGGGCGATACAAATAAACACACACACACAAACACACACACACACACACACACACATTATCTATCATTAACTTAAAAATCGATTTGATGGTATGGTCGGCAATATAATAGAAACATCAGTACAGATTTTTTTTTCCTGGTTTGCTGACATGTATCGTTGTTATATTGTAGCAAATATAGTTTTATCGTCCACGAGTGAAATAATGCGGGTATAAACTTTCGGCACATAACAATATTACTCCAAAGTATCTATCAACTTATGCAGAAAATACTGGACTTTCAAAAGCTTTGATACAGAATCTAAATAATGGCACCACCAATCTGCCGTTGCGGCAAAATATATAATAATAATAATAATAATAATAATAATAATAATAATAATAATAATAACTATTGTTCAGGATGATGTAGTTTTATGCCTAAGCAAGCGAGACCAGAATTCCTAGTATGCAAGAGTACAAACTTCAGGCATATAATAATATTGTTTCAAAGTTTTAGTTGAATGCAGTGACTGATATGGAAGATACAATCTGACTTTCAAAAAACATTAACACGAAATCTTAACATTGAGGTCTACGACGCCGTCGCCGCCAGAAAGTAATACATATGTCTTACCTTTCTCACCATTCACAGACGAGACAATAAATCAAATTAACATAATTTCTGGAAAAAGTATAATACAAATCTGTTTATCACACATGGATATATATATATATATATATATATATATATATATATATATATATATATATATATATATATATTTCTCATGCCAATAATGTTATTGCATATTCGTTTAAGCAATTACTTTATTGAATAAATATTGATAATCTCTCTTTTGTTATCAAGTTATTTAAAAAATTTACTATGCTTGTTTGTTTGAACAATTAAGGTTATGCATCATACTCATACAATAAAATGGGAGACAAATCATGTAGGGTTACTAACTCAGTCGTCTCGGTTCACATACATACATACATGCATTCATTCAACCATCTATACACATACACACATACATATAACGTAATGCATTTCGGAACGAAACTATTGTTAATCTTCAAAATTTAATAAACGAAAGAGAAGATATAATTAGTTCACATAATAATGCACTTAATAACAGAACATAGTTTTAACTACTTCTGTAGGATTATTCAAATGGGTGCATTTTAGAACCGTATAAGAAGCATACAGAGCTATGTAGATCTCCATAGTTTCCAAATTATGACGCAGGGGCTAAGACCTTAACGGTAGGAATGGACTCCAGGATCAATGCCAGTTACAAGTATAGCTTTATCTTTCCATGCCAAGTAAATTTACATATGGTTATTGGGTCGGGATCTCAACAGTTTCCAAATTATGACCCAGGCGATATGGCCCTGGTGGTGGAGATAGACACCGCAGTCAATATCATTTGAGTGCATAAATTTGTCTTTTCATGCTGAGGCAATGTATAAGATGGTTACAGGGTAAGGATCTCAACAGTTTCTAAGTTATGACCCAAAGGCTAATTTCCAGGAGGTGTGGATTTACACCCACTGTCAATATCAGTTGCAGGTATAAATTTTACGTGTCATGCCTAATAAGTGTATATAAGGTTAAAGGGTAGGACTCTCAATAGTGTCTATGTTATGACCCAGGGCAAAGTTCTTTGGGATAGGGAAAGAGCCCGAAGCATTTACCCTGGGGTCCCAGTCGGACACGCATTGACACTTGGGCCATTGAATATATACATTGATTCTAAGACGTGTGAGACATACAACCCGACAGTAAGTTTAAATTTACGGAAAATTACCTACACTCCCTAGCTCCAGCACAGGGTCGCTATCAAAATTCAAAGTGTGTTGACACAAGCTACATCTATAGAGCATCTCTGGCCCAAGTTTAATATGTCCAGCTAGGAGTTCAAGGATAATAATAATAATAATAATAATAATAATAATAATAATAATAATAATAATATTGTATTTATTTATAATACTTTCTTGCATATACATAATACAAAGACGCTAGAATCGAAGTTAGGTTATGCAACATGCTCATTATACGCCATTTTAATTAAAGGGGCGACAAATCGCTGATGATTGTTAATTTCACCGCAATCTACATACATTCAACTCTGGTTAATAAGAATCTTAGCGGACTGCAGAAGGTATATAATATAGTTATATAGGAATGAACGGCACATCAGCATTAGCTATATAGCTCCGAATAAAAGTTAAGTTCTTAAAATGAAAACATTTTTTTTTAATCTTCAGGAAGTTAAATCCTTCAGTATAAACGTAAACATGTTGTCATATGAGATAAAAGATAAAAGGTATAGATGTACAGAAAACAACGACTAAGAAAAAATATAAAATCCTTAAAATACGGGATAACATTTTTAAAAATATAAACCACATGATTTTAAAAAGTCACAGATTTTCTCCGGTGGTACATCATCAAAACACTTCGTAACTGAGTTCTCCTTGAAGGGTAAAGGATCATGAATTCAACAAGAATGTGTTCTACTGTCGGTGAACGCAGGCAATGTATGCACTCCGGTCATGGTTTACCCTTCAGGATGTATGCATTGGTTAGGTATCGAACCACTAATTATTATACAGGCAGAAAACCAGTCTACTGGTGGGGTTATAAAAACTACAGTACTAAATATTTTGAGATGCACCCAATGGCCAGTAAATGGGTTTAATTTTCTTCCGTTATACATTTCATAAACTTTAATCTATGTGCTATAGTTGACAACAACATATGTACTTTTATTTTAATATCCTTTATTTAATTTCCTACCGACAAAATAGCATATGGACTCCTGGTGCGAGGTTATGTTATGAGGTGCAGACCAGGGAGTACCCCTTTTTAGGAGTACGAGGCTCAAGAAAATGCTGCGAAACACCCGTATTTCAAAGCTGAAAACAATATACCTAACTCTTATGAATGAAAGCATGCGTCGTTTTTATGCCAACCTAATTAAGAAATTATTTTTATTTTTTAATATATTAACATTTGAGTTCTATGGGAAATGAATTAGTGGTCAGATGCCGTTATGAATGCGTGTGCTGTACGCGAGAGGCACAATACCGCCTTAGCTCTGCGATCTGTTCTATACAAGGATGCCACTCTCCACCGATGGGTTTGATGTTCGAAGCTTGCTTTCGTTCCACATGTTTTGTCAAGTATATATAGAACATGCTCATTTATACAATACTTGAAGTCACTATATGGAATCCTCCTTTTCGAAATGGGTGACAGCATGGCGACTTTGGTTCTGTTCATCAACCCGACGTAGGCACCAGTCACATCATCTCGAATGTTCACCCCTGTGTTTTCCATGATTTCCTTTGTCACTTTCATAGTCTTCCTTTTTGTTTCCATATTGCGGAATTTATCAAGGAATGGCTTGAGCTTTTGAGGGTTTCAGGTTATTCTCTGTATGGCTATTATGTCATTATGGGTAAGGGAAATGTATCCTTTTTCTTAAATAGTGTGTGACAAAAACCGATGGAGGTCTTCCTCTTTTTTTTTCTGTTTGAGTCCCATTACTTGTATGCTTGTTTTTCTGGAGTGTTGTTCGTTTCTGTTAGTTGCAATTTGGGCCTCATCTACCTTCTTTCAAGGCCCCCATGTGTTCCTGAAGGGCAGTAATTTTCTTATCTTTTTCTTCAATTTTATCTCTCAAGATTTTATTTTCCAATTCGTAAGAGTCAAATTTTTCCTCACCATGTCTCAGTTTTTCTTCTATGTAGCTTTTTTTTCATGATTTACACTGTTCATAACTTTAGTCACAGTATTCTCCACTATATTGTTAATCTCTTCTACTTTTGGCAATCCTTCCAGTATATTTTTTAGACATTTTGTTTCCGACAAAATGTCACATCTTTCTTCCTCTCCGCTAGCCTCTGATCTTCAAGTGCGATTCAAAAAGCTCTCTAGATATTTCTTTCCACCAAGTGAATGACGTTTAACTTCATCGCTTTATTTTTCTTTCTCTTTCTCTTTCCTGGGCGGCATTTGCAATGGATATATTTTGAGTGAAGTACGGTAGTGTGAATTCAAGTAAAACGGGTATAGTTGGATTTTATTCTTCAAATTTTGTAAAAAATGTTTGGCTAAAATACTCAAAATGCTACACTGAATGTAGATATATCTACATAGTTAATATAACATATTTGTTACCCTATGTTGCCCTGTCCATCCTAATCAGGGTCATCTCTATCCATGATGTTTAAATGCAACTTTACCTGCGTGTCGCCATACCGGATGCCCCATTCACTTTATTGTTAACTTTTATATTTCTTGCAGTTGGTGTCATCAAAGTCTATTGTCCTAAATTCATACCAGATGCAACTGTATAGAGATACTGTAGCCATTTGTTTATATTATTTATCACATTTTGGAAATTGAGTTATGATGACTTGTTTTATAAATATATTTTCTGGAGGCGGTCTTGGGTAGTTCCTCTTTCAATTTCCTATGAATAATATTTATGTTTTAGCATGATTTATCTATGATACTGAGGCCTTCCGAAATTTGTGTATTATGTCATTCTATACGTGCATGAATGCAGGGTTGATATAAAGTTGGTGCAGTCATTTGCATATTGGATCATTTTAAAATATCATGAACTAAATTCTGTATTTTTTCTCTCTGCCTGTATATTACTTCTTATTGTAATACTTAAATCCAAATGTCTGGAGAATTTTTTAATATAGTTGTGTTCACATTTTTTAAAAGCTTTTCCCTGATCTGTTAAGATCATATCCCCGTTTTCTCTTTTGTGTCTAGATAGTCTATTACTGATTTAACAAATAATTTGTTTACTATGCTTCTTTCCTTCTCCCCGGGGCCCCGGTGGCCGAGTGGTCTAAGGCGCTCGTCTTTACCGGACACTGCCATCTCACCTATGTCCTCGTGGGTTTGAGTCTTGGGCTCGGCCAATGTGGTTATGTGAGAAAGCTTGCCAGTAGCTTCCCGTGGGTCGGTGGTTCTTCCCTGGATTTTTCCGTGTTTTCCCTCCAGCAGATATACTGGCCGCCATGTATAGCCTATAGCCGCTTTCGGAAACCTAGTTATCTCCCTTAAAACACTCTCACGTGTATGGTATTAACTATTTCCGGTAGGTAGTCGGGCTTTTGTACAAGAAGATAACTGCTATCATCACTAACGAATTCCTTCTTTCCATGTGTTTTGTATTTAGTTATGTTAACACTGACGTAGTGCTGTGTGATTTCTAACGCCACTCACAGTATACAGTTAACCGTTTGTAAAAGAACTTTGATAAACGGTCTACATACAGTTGTATAACGTGATCACAAGATTGTACGTGTACCTGAAGAATGGAAAACCAGCTGCAATACATGAAAAAGAAAGAATTGCAGAACTTTTTGAGAAAATGTGGACAGCCAACATTTGGAAATAAACCTGAATTATTGGAAAGAGCTCGTGGAGCAAAATCCCTCGGATTAGATGTAACTGACGAATCCAACAGCATGCCCATTTTGAAAGATACAATCCTGTCACCACTTGGGGAAAATCTGCCGCCGCCATCGGAATTAAAGACAGGATGGTTATCGGATTGTAGCACGTTTCCAGACTTCACAGATAAGGACCTCTACAACTACCTAGTATTAAGTAGACACAGGACTTTTGATGAAAACCCATTATCAGCTAGAAGACAATTGAAAGCAAAGGTGTTTTACCAAGAAGGACATGTCCAGATGATTATGTACCATCAAATATCAGAGAAGTGCTCACATTGTTTTGTAAAATGTGAATGCCTCCCATCCATTCCAACGAGGGATAGAAAGAAAAAGCCTGCTTACCAGACATGGGTGTGCTTGTCAAAAGTTACTGGCCGAGTTCATACAGCAGAATGCAACTGTGTGGCAGGGTAAGTACATGTATCCTTACAGCAGGATGATTTATCCAAATATACCCATATAATGTCCAATTATGAGTCAAATAATATATAAATACATGTGTATGTATGAACTAATTACTATTATTATTTTTTTTTATTATTATTATATATGATGCATTAATTCTTAAAGTAAGTGTGGCTTAGAGTGTCAATGAATGAGCAATATAATGTTAACAATCATTTTTTGTAGTGTTCAGTTTCAAGCTAAGGCAAATGAACTGAGGTATGACTGATGTAATTTGAAAAATACATGCTTCTTTCTGATGGAAAAAAACCTAATTTATCTGCAATTTGTTTCAGGGCTGGGGAATCCTGTAGCCACATTGCTGCCTTATTGTATGGTCTTGCAGACATCACAAGTCAGAAATCTACTGGGAAGATTGCACCCACTTCAAAAGCATGTGAATGGATAAAACCCCGATCTAGGATTCTATCACCCAAGAAGTCACAGGACATGGTATTCAGTAAATTCAAAACCGTGTCGATCAAAGTACCAGTTTGCGATGTTAATGCTACAAAGACTGTAGACCTTACTAATGCGACAGTGGTGAGTTTTCGAGATAAACTACAAAATGATCACTGTACTTTAATTAACGAGCTCACAGAAGGGCAAAGTGACAATTTGTTATGGACTTCAGCCCGTTTTGGACGCTTGACAGCTTCTATTTTTGGAAATATTGTTCGAAGGAAGCCTGATACACCACCTGAAAACATTATCAAATATATTATTGGCTACAATGTGCATTTTAGTGGAAGTGCTGTATCTTGGGGCAAGAAGCATGAGAAGGTTGCCATTGACAGTTACATGGTGAAAGCCAGGGAAATCCACCCCCCTCTCACAGTTAATGCCAATGGACTCATTGTGAATGAACACTACCCACATTTAGGGGCAAGTCCTGATGGTCTTGTATACTGTTCACACTGCAGTCCATATCATGGTGTGCTTGAAGTGAAATGCCCCTATCGTTTTCGGGACATACATCCACTCGAAGCAGCAAAAGAGGTAAACTTTTTTTGCACGCTTAATTCAACAGGAAAGTTGTATTTGAAACGCACACACGCCTACTACTATCAAATACAGGGGCAGCTTGCAATTACCAAACGTGAGTGGTGTGATTTTGTTGTTTGGACAAACAAAGGTTTAGAGTGTGAAAGGATCTATTTTGATAACGATCTATGGGTTAGTGTAATCTTACCCAAGCTAAATGCATTTTTCTGCAGTGCTGTACTACCAGAACTATTTTCAAACAGGGTAAAAAGAGGACTGAAGTTGCATGTTGTGTGATGATGAACATCATAAATCTTATGTGAAGTAAAAATTACTTGGCAGTGTGGATATGGAATTCTTCTACTTAAAATTAACAGTCATCTGCAGGAGATAACAATTTCAGTTGAAAATTTAATGTTTCATTTGTCTCTTATATTTTAATTCAATAAAATACTTGATATTACTTGACATGTATAGTAGCATTTTAGTTTGATAATTCCCACCAAACTCCAGTTTCACAAGTTGTTCAAACTTTCTCCTCAAATTGAGATTTGATATTTATCTTGTTCCTGATACTTCATTAGCAGTCAAGATGGTAGAAAGGATGACAGTAATATATATAATTAAGTCATATTATTCTTGGAAATAGAGTTGAATTCCTAAGATTTTAGGAAATTTGAAATTTCACCAGAAATAAAACAATACTGCATCTGATGCAGTTCCTGTGATTTCTTACTAGCTCTAATCCAACATCTAACAGAATGACGTTACAAACTGAAGGATATTTTCATAACAACAAAAAAAATCCAAGTGAAAATAAATAGTGAAATAAAGCCAGATAAATGAGACTAGACTGTAATAATGAAAATGAACTTTGTCCGGCATGTTTATAACACTACAAAAACATGAAAAACTTTTTTGATTTCCTTTATTTACCCTTGAATCAATGGAGGAAGTAAATTGCATAGTGCACATATAACAAACACTCGTTCATGCATTGATATAGGCACCACACCTTGAATAATCCTGAAATTTTTTATTCGTTCAATTGCCCGTTCAACATGAATACGAAGGTTAGCAATTCGCCTTGTTGTTTCCACTTGTCTCTTACTCAACTTTCCATTTCTCTTGGTTGGGGGAACAATAAGATAAATGCCTTTTGGAGTAACCAAATCTGCAATGACAAAGCCTTTATCTGCCATAATAGCATCCCCAGGTTCACATTTGGCTATGAGTCCACTTAATTTTGTTATTTCTTTATCGGAAATACTTCCAGCCCAGAGATCTGACACATGGGTGATTGTACCATTTGGACTAATACCTATCAACACCTTCCATGTCATATGTGACTTGTAGTCTGAATACATTCTACTCTTATTACCTAATGACTGTGGCGTCTCTGTAAAAATCTCCGTACAATCTATTATAACCCTACAATTTGGATATAACCTCTTGAAAGACTCCGGCATATTATTTTTAACAGTTGCTCTATCAGGCCATGCAACAAGAAAGTGTAAATGTTCATACATTATGTCTAACCACTCATTAAATATTTTGCTGCATGTGGATAATGATATATTAAACCTCCGTGCTAAATCCTGAGTCAGCAAACCTAACCTAAGTCTCATAAGGACCATCAGAAACTCGTCAACATCTCTAAGTTTACGTGGTCTGCCTCCAAGGTCTGGGTTGACTGACTTTCGCTCGGACATGATATGTTCAAACAATAAGTAGAAATTGGCTTTGTCTGGAAGTCCAGTATAAAATGTCACCTCCTCATTAGTAAGATCCTCAATAACAAGCATAGGGAGATTAACACTTGTGTCAGTATTCACCAGTTTGTTTGTTGAACATGCACATGAATTACTTTCATTCCAATTTGTTTCAGTTTGTGATTCCTTTTCACTTTCCTCTGTCTCACACTGTATTTCCTTGTTACGTACCTTTGAGAGATCACTTACATGCACATTACCACAGTAATCATGAAACATGACAGAAGTGTCCAATTGAGAAAAGCTCTCGTTCAGAATACAGCTAGTATTTTCAGCCTCTGAATTACTGTCTGTAAGTTCAGCAATATTCCTTGTGTTTTGCCCATGGTCTGATTCTGAAGAATTCTCTTCTGTTTCTAGGCATGCTGCATCATGTGATGACATATACTGAAAATGAAATTAATCATAATCTTATAATTTAATGAAAATTAAAAGAAATATCTATACAGATTAAATGAACATTTTATTAACCAACACTTTTGACTGTCAATATTTTAAAATGTGAACAAGCGAACAAGAGAGAAGATTTACTTATAAAACATTTTCTTTATTATTTGTGGGGGTGGGGTTAATTACAAAATTTATTAGAGTTCAGATTTGTAAATACTCATACAATGGGAAACATTTATGTCAGAGAAATTACAAAACAGAATTGTTTTATCCCTTTACAATAGTATTTAAAATAAGCATCATACAACAATTTACATCTGTGGCTATATATTTCGGGGGGGGGGGCGGGTACTTTCGTCATTCTGACAGTTCGCGAAAAAAAAAAAAGCAAAGACACAAACAAAAACTTACATTAGTCGTCCTAAATACCCTGTGGTCGAACTCTGACGGTAACGGATGCTCCTTTGTTGGTCCACTTTTGGTGACGAAATGTTCTGAACATAAACGGGATCAAGTTGTTGGTCTCCAGTTATTTCGGCTCACATGACTTACCCAAATGGATCTTAATCTTTTTTGCCCCGGGAATCTGTGTAGTGTTACTTTTCTGCCATTTATCTCCTTTCCGCTGTAATTATGACAGTGTGTGGCCGAACAATAAAGTTTGCCCATGGCGAGAAATATTTAATTCGATTTCTTCTGCGTTGCAATCAGCGAATACCAACCACTGGCATACCTACCGGAAATGCTTCTAGCGTGACCTCCATACACTAAAGAGCTCCGAAATAAGGGGCAGATAATGAGGTTACCGAAACGGGCTATCATGTGTTGAAAAATGGCGTTAAACCCATAAAACCAAACCATCCTTCTCCGCAATTCTTTGATTTATATTGACAATTTGGTTCATTGTTTGCTTTATTCTTGTTGACAGGATCTTGATTAATTTTGTATAACCAACATTTAATAGCAAAATAGGTCTACAGTTCTTACGATCTGTGATTGTTCCCATTCCTTCTATATATTAGGGATATAGTATCCTCCCTCACGGAATTTGAAATTTTCATCTAAGAAGATATTGTTTAATACTATCTTTAATGATGATATCAGTTTTTTCCCTGGTGATTTTCGCTTGAACATTTGGTCAATAGTTTTAAATATCTCCATTTCATTTATGATGTTTTCACATATTGCCATACTTTCTGTGTTTTTCTTTTCAAAACCTATATGTAGAGCAATTGTCTTCTGTTTTATGTTGTTCCACATCTTCATATGTGTATTTTGGCATAGCGTTTATGGTGATTTTGGAGGATTTCCTTATTTAGGTGTTTCCCTTCTTTCAGTATGTTCCCCCTCCCCCATCCCACCCCCTTTTTCATAATAACTATTTGATAAACTTTGATATATTTATTGGTAATGTGTTTAATTTAATACAGAATTGTTCATTTTCCATATCTCTTGTCCCACATTTGTTTTTAATAACTTTGTATGTAAGTTCAACTTGGCAATTGTCAGATAGTGGTGTTAGAATTACTTTTGTTGCTCTATGTTGCTTGTATAGCTTGTGTAAATATAGAACTTGTCTAGTCTACTGGCTTTGATTGTGGTTATTATAATAGTATATGTATGTTCTTTCAATCCCATTTTTCTCCCGATACGTGTAAGTCTAGTCATTCCCCATTTTATCGTGTCGTCTAATGCCGAGATAAAATCTCCTATAATAATAGTTTCCATAATATATGAGTTAACGTATTCCATGATATTTCTAAAGAGTTTTTAAAAATTATAATAATATGAAAAATTCTTCCTGCTCTTTTGTGGTTCAATTCGTATTACTTACTCTTTTGTTTATTATGACTTTTTCTCCTGAGTGTGTATTGTTTGGGCCTTTATTTGTGATGAACATGACATTTAGTTAGTCCTCTATGTATGTTACTAGATTGTCTGTGATTTTATTGATTTCTTGTATTATAGCTATATCGTAATCTTTACATATTTCAATGAGTTTATTTGCTTTTTAAAAATGAATACCATTTGTATTTAGGGACAGGGTTAGAACATAATATCCTGGATATAGGTTTTGAAATATTTATTTGTTTAAGTCGTTTTTATGGATCAAATTTATGTGAGATTTATTTTTTTCTTATTAGTATTAAGGGTATTTTGAACTTTGTGATTCAAATGACGAGAAAGTGAAAGAATTTCGAACTAGAAGACCTTAGATGTAAAAAGACAGGTGACGGACAACAAGTTTCGCATTGTTTCTAGTTTTTATTTAATTAAAATAATGAAACATTTGTGTGTTTTGTCTTATTCCTCTTTTTCATATTCAACCTTGTATCCTTGAAACATAATGTAAACTGCAAAACTCATAATGCTGCTGAGACAGCATGGGAGATACGGTAATGATGGCTTGATTTCTGGCACGTGCAGACCAGTTTGTAAGTGTTGCACGACCACATGCATAATCTTGGGAATGCATCTAGGTTAACAGATTTACGCAGATAAGTACACCGCTCCTCGCACGGAAAAAAAATCATAATAGAGGAGACAAATTTATAAGAGATAAACGTGTTCAAAAATCCACTATAGGTTTATTCTAAAATCTTATACAAAATGGCGGAGGAGCCTATTAAACGTTATTTATTAATAATAATATGCAATAATCAAATATGGCTACTACTTGCTCGAGTGCGCATTACGACGCTACAGGAGCATTACGAATACAGATCTGATATCATAACATAGGGTTCTAGCTCCTTGTTTATAATCATTGTTTTATTTATTTATTTATTTATTTATTTATTTATTTATTACACAGAAAAAAATAGAAATGGGGGTAATTTACTGGCAGAGACTTGAAAATAGAACACGATAGATTAACATTTATTAACGTGTATAGTCGAAATTCAGATGATCCTACTTTTTTGACAGAGTGGAAGAAATAATGGAACAGTTTAATAATCCAGTCAATATGTATGTGGTAACTTCAGCTTACTATTGGATCCGACTTTGGATTTTGAATTGTATGTAAATGTCAATAACCTAAAAGCTAGAGAAAGATTAAATAAACTAATGGAGGATCATAATATTATTGTCTATTATTGAGTACTTACTCCACATCTACGAAGATACACTTGGCGTAGGAAAAATCAAATAAGCAAGCAATATTAGATTGTTTTCTTATTTCTGAATGTCTAACAAACTTAGTAAATGACATAAAAATTACATCAGGTTACAGGTCGGATCAGTGGATTACTACCGTGAACTACAACCTAATAACTTTACACACGGAAAAATATTCTGGGAATTTAATAAAAGTCTTATAAAGGATCTGGAGTATGCTACAAACGTGAAAGATACAATTAACAGAGTGAGAAAAAACCAATATGCACTACCTGTTTATAATCTTGATGAACTAAATGATATAAATGTGGCAGATATCCAGTGTAGCATTGATACTCGTCTATTTTTAAAAGTTTTATTAATAGAAGTAAGTGGCACAACTATCTCATTTGCTAAATATAAGAAAAAAGAAGGGGAGAAGATGGGGGGAAAAGTCTAGCTAATGAAATTGGTAAGTTAGAAAAAGACTTTCATGCATATAGTAGAGGAACTGAAAAAAGAAGAAATCAGTTCCAGATTTAAAGAAGGATAAACAACAAGGGTATGCGATTAGAAGTAGAGCTCAGTGGATTTGAGAGGGCGAAAAACCATCCAAATAGTTTCATGCCTTAGAGAATAGAAAATTTATAATCAAAACGATTAGTAGAATAGAAACTTCAGAGGAAAATACTTTATTAGATCAAAACCAAATTCTCAATGAAATTATAAATCTTTACATTAATCTCTAATCAGAATCAAGAGATATTTTAGATGTTGACTTGGACCAATTACTAAATGAGTTTAATATCCCAAAATTAACAAAACAACTATCTGATACCTTGGAAGGAGAAACACAACTAGATGAAATACTTAGTGTACTTAAAAGGATGAAGAATAACAAATCTCCAGGCTCTGATGGACTTATGGTGGAATTTTTTTATTGTTTTGGAATGACTTAAAATATTAAACCTTGAGATCAATTAAGAGCAACTTTATTGTTTTCATATAAGGCCATTGCACCAAGTACAAAATTATACAATGAAGAAAATATATAATTGGGGTGGACACACATTGGTATTTTCTAAGTCTACAGTATAGTGGTAAGTGATATAATCACATACATATGACGTAATATACATAAACTTTGGTGTTTTTGTGATTACCGCATCAGATTTATTACAAAGTAAATTGCAAAATATTTCATAAGCTGGGTATTCGTAATAATACTTTGGAAGAAACTTAAATCTTAATTCTGAGTATTTTGAGCATTTTAATAACAAATGGAATTCATCTTTAATTTCCCAGCTGTCACATATTAACAGAATCTACGTGCCCTATCGACAATGTTTTGTCTACATGTAACTATATGTATAGGAAGTTCTCCTAATCTAAAAAAGTATATAAACCGTCTTATTTCGTTCTTTTCAACAACAGATAAGTATTTTCCACATTCTATAAGGCTTTTATAATTCCTATATTTCTTTAATGGGGTTGATCCATTTACTTCTTCGTGCCATTCTTGCAAGTTACAACCCATTAACCGTTGTCTAAATTGCACAATAAATAAATCAAGATCGCCAATATCCTGTGATATCCACACAAAACCAAACCCATATTTACAAATTAACTGTCTAATATAAGTTGCCCAAGTTATTATTTCGCTATCATCCAGTGCCTTTAACATCATGTGGCATTTCCTAGGATATCTAAAGCTAGGCATATGCAACAATTTATACCAATATTTTATATATATAATATAATAGTCAATATACATATTATAACGTCCACATTAACCAAGAGCTCCCATGTTTGAAGGTTGTCTTCCAAGAGACAAAAACAATTTACAGAACTGTGGATTGAATTTCTCTACAGATTTTCTATTCTTGTATCCCCAAATCTCTTGATGAATAGAGGAGAATGGGCATAATACGGACATCAAATAATTTGAACACAATATTTGGTGATGAAGATCCGAGTTTTCTTATTAATTTTTGACTGGAATTAAAGCTTTATTAGCTTGTATAAAAGTTTTTCAATTGCTTTTGTCCAATTCAATCTGCTAGAAAATATTACTCTTAAATAGTTGTAATAAGTTACAATTTTGATATCATTTTTACGATAAGACAACTTTTCAAACTTCTTGAGTCTACCACCGTTTCTAAAAACAATGATATTTATCTTATCCACGTTTACAGTAAGACCCTATTTTACACAAAAGAGCTCCAGTGTGTCTATCTTTCTTTGTAATTCTAAAACAGTATCACCAAAAATACACAAGTCATCAGCATAAAGTAACAGAATCATATTTTGTAATTCATTGTCAACAAAGATTCCAGTTCAACCATTTTCATTCATATTAGTAATAAATCATTTCAAAACAAGGAGAAAAGAAGACGACCTAATATACAACCTTGTCTCACTCCAAGCTTACATTTAAAATATTCACTTAGTTGCTCTTGAGAAGTCTTTACAGCTGATTTAATACCTGAATATATATATTTTTAAATAGCGAGTATCCTACCATGCACACCATAATGCATACCACAGCCTCTCTCTGTCCACTGAATCAAATGTCTTTTTAAAATCGACATATAAGCAATTGAATCTTCTTTTATCGAAAGATATTTCTGTATTACACATTGCAATACAAAAATATTATCTGCTTTCAAATAACCAGCCTGGAATCCCGCCTGTTCTTCAGGTATCGTATTATAGTTGGTGGCCCAAGTATTAAGTCTTTCATTTAAAATTGTAGTAAATAATTTACCGAAAGTATATAGTAAAGTTATTCCTCTATAATTGTTTACGTCACAGGGTTTGCCTTTCTTAAAGCGTGGTATCATTAAAACCCTTTCTCCAACTATCAGGAAAGGTACCATTGTAGAAAATAGCGTTAAAGAGAGGTGTTAAATTACGTACTCTGATATCTTTTTTGCACTTTAAAAATTCTCCAGAAAGCCCGTCTTCACAAGGTGATTTGCTACTCTTAAGCACAGTTAATGCTTTCAATACTTCATTCTCAGATATTTATGAGTTGAGAATCTGATTTGTGTCATCGTAATTGCATATATCACAGATAATATTGTCATGATTTTCCATAATATTTCTAATAAATACTACGAAGTTTGGATATAATTCGCCTTTAAATGGATTCAGTACGCTGTTAAAATCACTCGAACCTTTCCAGATTTCATCCCTTTATTTGGGCATTTCAAGCAAGGTACTTTTATATATCGAATTTATAAGATCCCAACAATATTTTGCCTCATCACATGAATTCTCTAATTTGTTATACCGAGCTTTGATCCAACATTTCTTTTTATTTCTGCAGACTTCTCTATATTTATTTACGAGTTGCAGAAACGTTTAATAAAATTCCCTTATACCTGTTTTCCTCAAATGGTTTAAGCGAGTGTATTTCCTCTTTTTCAAATCCACGCATTCCAAATCGTACCAGGACGCTTTAGGTATATTTGATTTTCTACAATCTACTTTAAAACTATCTGCTGCATTATATAACATTTTTAGAAGCATGTCAAGAGCCTGTTCTATATCCTTTATTACAGTGCTTAAATAATCATCAGAAAACGACTCCGTGAGTAGCAATCTTAAATTAGTCACATATTGTCACATATAAATTCTTTGCATTTTCATTCCACTTAAAGTGATAATAGGGTTTAGTGACTACATTTATATCATCCAGAGCAGTTTTATTTTCATATAAAATTTTGATTGAAACTATGATCGGTAAATTATCCGATTCAGTCCTAGTTTGACGAGTGAGTCGTTCAACATGTTTAAACAAATCTGACGATAGAATTATATAATCTACTCGGCTCCTTCCCCAGTTTGCAAGGCATGTACAATCTCCCTGTTCATCACCATCTACTCTACCGTTTAAAAAATGATTACCAAATGTACAGCACAACTGAATCAAACCTGTACCAAATTCATTCACCTCCGTATCTCTCGATTTTCTAGACTTATCAAAGTTGTCAATCTTATAATGTACAAAATCGAGTGATGGAACTAATTTTAAGTCATCATTAATTATATAGTCATCTATACAAGTAGTTCTAGAATTAAAATCACCAGTTAGTAACCAGTATATTTCATTTTCAGTGTCGTTTAAAATGCCAATCAAACTGATTTCTAATACTTCAATACCATTAGAGCACCTGTCATCGCATACACGTGAACCTGACGGGGGAATATAGATACAACCTAGCATGACATCATGCCGAACCTCAGATAATTGCTTGTTCAGTAAGATAAAAATACAGTCCCTATGCTCAGTGTCAACATGTTTCACGTGATTAAAAAATGATATTTGCACGAGCACTGCAACACCACTGCGGTCATCAATAGCTATTTGGTTTACTACGCACATATCATAGATCCATCACATTTCCATACCTCAGTAAAACAAATTATGTCATAGCATCTTACAAATGAAATTAAATCAAAATTATACAACTTTCATTTTATGCCCTGTATATTCCAAGATAGTATTTTGAAGTTATATTGGGATTTAGTATTGTCTGAGTATGATTGATAAAATTTGTTACTTATATTTACGAAATTACATGAATCCCCATAATCAACAATATTAAACTGAAAACTAGTTTAATGGCTATTTACTGATTTCTGATGACCACTGTCAATTCTGGACCGGACATGCCTCTAATCTTTGGTACGTTCAACAACACGCTGTTGGGAAATATCGTATGTGTACACTTTGTCCTTAGCATAGACTGTGTCGAATCTCAACCTTCCTATGATACCATCCTTCTTCAAATCATCTAAGAAATTTCTTAACTCGTTACGCTTGTCCCTTACCACATGCGAAAACTTCACTAATTCCTATTCCCGTGCCCGTCAATTCACGTACTCTGCATAAAAAAGAAGATTTTGTCCTTGTGTCTTAGAAATGTCACTATAATACCGTCACCTTTAGCCCTATGTGCGCGTTCTATCTCAATGTCTTCTTCAATCTTAAGATTGTTCTTAATCACTTTGCGAACTTTCTGTTCAAACTGATCCCATGTCTCCTTCCACTTTCCTCTCTTGATTCCAAAGGACACTAAGTTGTTTCTTCTGGACTGGTTCTCTAGGCCGTCAACCTTGTCGTCCAGAATACTGGTACTCAATTTGGCCTTTAGGGTGGCATTTTCCTCCTCAAGCTCCTTAATTTTCTTATTAGATCAATTAACAAATCGCATGATAAACAACAACTTTTAATCAGTCAGAGACAAGGTATTATTCTTTGTTTATCAAAAGAATATTATTAAAAAGTACAAAAGGATGTAAAGATATATATATATATATATATATATATATATATATATATAACGCTTAATAATAATAATAATAATATTATTATTATTATTATTATTATTATTCTAAGACATCAATCAACACAAAAATGAGAATCGCTGTCTTTTAATTTTAACTCAGAGATATGGAAACTGATTTACAAAATTGTATGCAAGCATCAGAGACTCTAAAATACAATGGTTCCAGTATGGAATACTTTACAGAATATTACCTGTAGAAAGCTATTTAAACAAGATAGGTGTAATCCAAAATAATCTATGTAGTTTTTGTAAAGAAGAAGAAGAAACAATTCAACATTTGTTTTGGGAATATATTAATATTAATGAGTTTTGGTCAATCCTGTTTGAATACTTAATGCAAAATACTGGATTACATATTACATTCTCACGTCAGCAAATCAATCTTGTTGACACATAAAAAAAGAAAAATTAAAAAGCTCAGAAGCACTAAACTGTATAATTTGTATTACTAAATATCACATATACTGCCGAAACAAGAATAAATAAGTTGAATTTGCAAGGTCTGATTAAAATTTTAAAAATGTATTATCTTTCTGAATTTTATATCGCGAAGAAAAAACAATTTAGTTACAAAATTCTATGAGAAATGGAATATACTGAGTAGAATTGTTCCCGACAATAATTATCAGAACAGCTGCCCTCTTCATTAATCTTACCCAGGCTACACATTTTCGAAAGAACCCTCCCCTCCCCCCATGTTTATCTTATATATTTACGTCATGACTTGATAACTTCCTATTCTTTTTTCTTCTTTTGTTGTTGCATTTTTTAGACCTCAGACAATAGTGGATTTGGATTTGAATTCGATGAACTAATTTTTATAATCTGCAACCTAATGAATAGAAGTGATTCTCAATATGCTGTTTTTTTAAACGGTGAGTGCAAGGCTCCGCAACCTTGGCACCGTACATGTCTGGTGTAATAAAAAAAATTAAAGCAAATTTGAAATTTGAACGTGTATATGGAATCGAGGGGTACACCAACCATCCAAGCAAGCATTACACAAAGAGAAAACATAACGGGTGGGGGTGGGGTGGGGGTGAGGGGGAGGTATTAAACAAACCAAAGATAAATTCTAGACAGCATTCAGTACAAATTAATACACTAAGAAGGCAAATAATATTTCCTGTGCAGCTGTAGGCACTTATTGGTCTCACACTGAAAAATCCCCAGAAATTTGCAACAACAAAAAACTTATAATGACATTAAACCTGTCCTTTAAATTGAAAAAAGCCAGCAAAATCTAATACTCAAATATAGATCAGATGATACGACTTGGGAGTTGTCAAAAATGAAACAAAAAATATATAATTTTTCAAAAACTTGAAAATGAGAAATTCCAACACAGAGTAGAACTGAAACATCTAAATGTCAATTGGAAATTAATCTGGCAAAATCTAACAACAATCCAAAACACCAGAAGATAAGCATGATTATTATTCTACACACCTGATGAATGGTTAACTTGTGTAATAGCAAACAGAAAGAAAAAATTAAAAATATACCAAAACGCCCATTATGTAATAAATATCAAGACTAATAGACACGTTTAATAACGTCATGCCATAAAAGAAAACACAAAGAACAGAAATATGCAAACTCATCAAAAGCAAATATAGACAAATAAACACACACAATCTACTACACACTGCAGACATAAACAAGAAAGGTATATACAAGAAATTGACAGAATATATTCATGAAATCACGGATACAGATACACACCTAGAAATAACACACCGTATATGGAGTACATCACCACACGGGAAATATATTTATTAATGACCTATGCTTTATTATGCTTGATCATGTAAGATAATGACCCCCTCCCCCCACCAAAAAAAAAAAACACACACACACAAAAAAAAATTAAACACCTTTTAGGAATTTAAGAGATCGCCAATATATGACTCATATTTAAACATTCGTACACATTGCATGCGTATCCATATGTAAGTGGAGAAAAAATAAATCAACGAAGCCTTTTATTTTTACAAACGAGACTAAAAGAGAGAGCAAAGACGGATATAATAGTTTCTTATTGGTAACAAAAATACAGCCATTGTGGGGATTGCGGTCAGCTTTAGGGGAATCAGCACGCGCTCGTCTGCTGGCCCGAGCTGGGCTGTTCTCCACCCTCAGTTGCTGGAAATCTTACCGTCCCATAATTGGGATTCTCTCCAATATCTCAATATAGAAATATCAACAATAAATACAAACACAATATGTATGTACAAAGCCTAGATGTAATGATAACATATTAGTTACGTAAGACGGAAGAGGGAGACGATATAACCACTGGGGGTCGGGATGGCAATAGCATTCCCCCAGGGGAAGTAGGTGGTGCTTTCCTTGCCGGGCCACCCCACCTTCATATGCTAGAAACGCCAAACCCCAGTGAGAAAACAATAGGATCCCATATCAAATATGTATACTAACTCAAATACTTAGATATGAATACCATATAATACAATGTAAAGGCTGGATCCTAATAGTTGAACCAACAATTTTCACTTAATTTAACTGTGTGGGAACAAGTGTGTGTTGAGTGAAGTGGATGGAGCAAAATTCCTACCCCTGCTTTACACACACATATCCTATGCCCAGCACAATGAGAAAATATATAATTAAAAAATTAAAAGACAACTATATATATTTCATTGTTATAAAACATGCATCAATAAGAACACGCAAACACACACACACACACATATATATATATTTATGTGTGTGTATGCATGTGTATGTGTGTGTGTGTGTATAATAAGTCTTAAAAAAATTGCACACATTGAGCACACGTCAAGATAATGTCCTTTTTGGACAGGGGGTCTCTAAACCTAGGGAACCCTTGCACAGAAAGATATATAACTAACGCACTAACAACACGAAATTGAGAACAATAAGTCAGCACATCACGACAGGAAAAAGCACGACACCTAGCAATAATATAGATTAGCAAGCATATCCCAGTAAAGAAGTACATGCACCCGTCATGCAAGCACAAAACTGCACTTAATTCAACAACAGATTATTACTACAGACAACACATTTGCACGACGCACTAAGAGCACCCCACACATTAAAGGGTACAACAATAAAATAGAATATACCTTAAGGGCAAAGGTTATAAACAAATTACCAAATTCTGTCTTTACCACTTATGTAAGAAACCTTGGTGATGACGGTCCATGTCCTCGAGTAGGAGAGAGAGCGCAGCTGTTGGAGCAACCGAAAATAGGGGCAGAGACATAGAGGGCTAAAAGGCAAGGAAACTCACTTACTGGATTTTATGCCCGAAGGATGGGAGTACTAGCCTAGATATCCATACACTTCTTGATCATATTAGATAGAAAAGTATGGATTGAACCAAACCAAGTGTATCATTAAATTAAAAACTAAAAGCAATCCCAAGGAAAAATCTGTTTTTGAATTATTACTTTCTTTTTACAGCAAAAATACTGTATATATCAATAAGCTTTGGGATAGACAGGGAAAACAGACATAGAAGCCTTTGTATTTCTGAAAATGGGGGAGGGGGTGCATCTCAAAAGTTATATCCACTATGAATATGCTGAATCGGGGATGCGAGATGTCACTCCCCCAATCCTCCCCACCCTACCCCCACGCCAAAAAAAAAAAAAGAAACAAAAATAAACAAAAACAAAACATAAACGAATATTTGCTCACGTTTTTCACTCTTTTGGAATTTTTTTTTTTTTTTTTTTTTTTTCCTTAAAGCAAAATATAATGGGGTCTAACAGCTAGTTTGGTTAAACGGTTATCAGTAAAGTTTTAACGCGAGTTGTATGTACTGATGCTATGTACATGTACCTCCCTAGGAAAAGTGTCAGACGCAATTTAACTTCGTAATAGAATCTTGTCATTTGAATTTCACTTTGTGTTAAATGTCAAAATATTCATCATATTTGAGGTGACGGGAGTTAAATACTTGTTCGTATTAACCGAAAATTATTATTATTATTATTATTATTATTGTGTGTACTTATCAAGTAAAGCTTTTATTCGTATAAATCATAGTCCTTAATAATCAGAAATCCGTATTCGTGTTTGTGTTCAGTTGAGTAGCATTTACATACATGCATACATCTATCGATAGATAGATGGATATATTTCAGTATGTAGTTCGTTAGAAAGGTCTGCAACCATATAAACTGCTTTCGGATACAAGATGTAATCCCCTATTCGATCCCCAAACAACTCAATTACTCGCATAATCAAATCAGCTTCTTCTCTTCAGTTGCAAATTGTTTCCATGATAAAGTGTCCATCCTTAACTATATAAAAACAAACCAGCTATACTATACTTGATACTTTGTACAAGACTATGCAACAGTGTTTTTTTTTTTTTGTTTTTTTTTTATGACTTGTTTATTTACTGGGAAATACAGATATATTTAATTTACACAACTGCTGTTTTCCTTGGCTGTAACAATAAAGTGACACTGATGTTTAGAAAAAGACAACAAATAAAGACGACGTCTTCGCATAAAATACCATGAAAATGCTATCAAAATCGGACGAAAACTTCCCGAGATATAGTTTGTTTGTTGCTTTTTCGTGGAGGGGGTGATAACCTTGGCAGCATTGAACATTGAAATTGAAATGATTTAAATTAGAATTTTTAAAATCTCAGCATTTTATCTGACGGACCGTGTTCATATATCACTTGATACGGTTGAAATATTGTGACTACGGAGAATATATTCAAAATAGCATTATCTCGTTGATCTCACAAGAAACCTCGATTTTTTTTTTCTTAAAATTAAATTGAACCTTCCATTTTATGAGTGATATAAGTATTTGTTTTATTTCTTCTTATTTGCAATATTTGTTACTCTAGAGGTATTTTGTTGAAAATTAAAGAAAATGAGGATGTATTTAGTACTGTAAAGGAATGTTTAAAATTGGATTACTTCATCTGTGACATCATTATAATCAGGAAAGGATAACACGTTTGTAATGATTGATCGCCCCTAATAAACATTAAAATGCTCATAGATTGCAAACTACTCATATTTTGATCAAAGTTTCAATGTTGTTTATGTTGAGATATCCTCTTTATTTTCATTATGTTTATTCCAAGATTTCAAAGTAACTCTAAACTTACAAATGATGTGTGTGTGTGTGTGTGTGTGTGTGTGTGTGTGTGTGTGTGTGTGTGTGTGTGATCTGTAGGAAGTGGTGTCTTTAAATGACACTCTCCCCCTTAACTGGGCTATCATTTTGCAAGAACCCCAGTTCCAAAAACCATAAAAACGAAATCTAATATGCCTATTTTTGTTTTTTAAAAAAAAGCATTTATTAAAATAGACCCCAATTTCACCTTTTGCTTCGATACGTTCTCGCATCGAAACATAACAATATCGTACTCCGACCGCTAATTTGGATATCCTATCTACGCGCATGCGTCTCTTCTGTTTTCCTGCTATGGCTCTAAGCGAGCAGGACAATATTCTTGATATCCACGTACAGTTAAGTGTTTTATATGTTTTTGGTTTAATATACGTTCATTTCATAACTTGAAAATCATCAAACTATTTCGGTATCGTTTTTGATCGGTTCAAATATTCCCGGCTAAAAAACACTTCCCAGGCGCCATATTGAAATTTGAATAGACTTCGTCGGTTGCAGTCTGTAAATAAAAAAATATATGGGCAGAGTATTTATTAAAATGCATTAGATGAATATTTTTGTGTAGGACAATAGAGATCATAATTCTCATGATGAAAGTTGCTAGCACCCACCACCCAATCTTCCAACTGTTAACCAAAATGTGAACTTCCCTTCCTATCTCGTGTCCACGACTACGCTGTGATCGATGTTTATGGACCACATCACGAGTTATCGATGGAGAGGTGTATTTGGATTTCATCAATAATCATGGATCATGTGCTGTCGATTGGTGATCAAGTTTATCAAAATCAGTAAGACATTTCTGTCAGTGAAATTTATCTTCTTTTGCTTCTTTGACAATGAGTGCACTCTACTCAGTAAGTTTGGGATGAACTCAGTTCAGTCTAAAATCAACCATAACGATCTTTGATCTTTATTTCTTTGGTCTCTTTTATGCACCATACGGGTGCCATGGTGGGTACTTTATTTGCACCAAAAATGAAAAATAAGGGTCATTGGCGCAAGGGCACAGCCTAGAATTAACCCTGAGACAGTGACCATGAATGTTGAAATAGTTTAGCCGAAATGAATAGCCGAACATTAGAATCAAAATATTGTTGGCACATTTTCGAATAGAAAATCAGCATTTAAATATTTGTGTTTTCCTCGTTAGTGGTGAAATCTACAATCAGACTCGGAAGTCGACTATGCCGACAACAGGCACTCCTTTCTGTCAGTAAAAAAAGGAAAAACTATCGATAACACCCACTCCACTTCTTCGAAACAACACAAGGTGTCTAATTTGCGCAGTTCAATATTTTGACCCCTCGCCAATTCCATGCCAATTTTTTACAACATTAGCATGTTTAGCCACTCATAACTTATATCGATGTAAAGGATATATTTCAAACTCCCCTCCCCCATGTACAATTTAAATACTTGCCTGGTCATTTGCGGGGCACTTTTATGTAAAGTTTCACTGCTGTTTCATCTCTTGTCTACTTGGATCAAGTTTTGAGGGTATATAAAAAAATGGTAACGTCACTTGTTGAATAGGCTACTTTCTGTTCTGATTAGTGGTTATTGTTTACCCTGTACTGGAATAGATTAGCATGAACCTGTACAACAAATCAGTTGAAAGTGGCTTATTCACTGCATGACATAAAAAACATGGTATAGAACAGGGGCCATATCAAAGACAACAAATCCTTTCAGCAAAGTAACTTAATTGGGAATTTGTGCACTGTGGCGGCGCGAGGGGGGGGGAGCAATTGCCTTCGGGCGCCATTTGAAGGGGGGCGCCGCCGGGAACTTTTTTTCAGCTGAAACTTTCATAGTATTTCACCTCACCTTAGAGTAACGAGGGCAATTCTTGACAAAAGTTATATGGGGGTGGGGGGGTGGGGGTGGAGGAGGGAGGTTGGCAACTGACATAAAAAAATGTTCTCTGTGGCAAGGTAGTGGCGCCACTAAAGAACATTGCCCCCGGGCACCTCGAACCCTCTCGTCGCCACTGTTTGTGCACCATTGGATTCAATTATTACAATCCTCTAATTCAGTCTAAATTGGATTTTGTACATGTTGAACTTAAGAAATGAATCATCGACTGTGTGCATGAATTTTTAACACCAGTCAAGTTACACTGAAAGTCAGTTTATGCGATTTTCATGTGGATACAATTTATGTACAATTTATTTATAAATAATCCCCGCATTTAGCTGAACAAGATACACTGTCTTTTTGCTCATAGTGCATTGTCAGTACACATTTTGGTCACACTGAGTTTGAAGATAAAGAGGGAAAACAGCAGCTACAATCATTTGAATTTTAATCTGAATCCAAAAGAACATTTACTCACGACCGCTTTAATATCATTAATTTAATTTAGATGACTGATGTTTACAGTGTTTTCAGTGCAGCACGGTTGCAGGGTAGTGGGAGTTGTCAATAATACCACGGTAGAATTCCCCAATATATTGAACAAGGAAGAAGATATCATTGATAGCGTTATTATCATCAATGAATACTCAAATTCTATCCGAATAAATGTCATAGATATTAGAATAGGAAAATTTGGTATTCATTTCAGCTCTGTAGAATATTAACACTAGAAAGAATGATGATGAAATATGTTTTACATCCCAGTCAGCATATACTAGTATCAGGATTATTTAGGCAAATGCCAGGCAAACACGGATGAAAGGGAGATGAGAATAAGTAATAAGGACCATTCAGACGTACTGAATTTGTTACGCCATGCAGTGTTAGATAGTATCGTTTGGGGTGTAAATCACAACACTTTTATAGATATCCAGATATCTGCCCTCAGATGTAATTATATATGTACTTGGAACCATTCCAATGCATTTAGGATTAGAGAAAAGAAAACTCATGTCTTGCAAATGTTTCCTTTAGAATTCGATGTAAGCATGTTTGCGTTGTAAGTATAATTAAAAAACACTCATTATATGTCATGGGCCGGGTGGTGTCCTTTTCATCTCCAAATCAACTCTAGGGTCAAGATCAAGGTTAATGTGATTTGATGTCTTTGTTTTAGTAGACGGCTTGAGCAGATTATTGGTAAGATCCTTGTTCTTTTTAAGGGATTGGATGATAGCAGCTTTTTAAAATTACATTGTCTTTTGCTTTTAGTATAGATGCAACATCTACAGGAGGACATCTGTGTCGTTTTGTGAATGATGCTGCAGAAAGCACAAATTCATGCAATGCACAAATGAAGTTGCAAGAACGCAACCCTTACCCAAGACTTTGTCTCTTTCCAACCAGAAATATTGACAGTGGTGAAGATATTAGATACGACTCTGGGGATGGAAAGAACTTGTACTGGCGGAATAAGGTAGCACATTCATATTTATCCCCTTTTCAATGAAGATGTGTGAGATATAGAAAGTTACATCTTCGTATGTTCGTCATGTCTCTGTACAATATCGCTTGATGCAGTTATGGCATTTTAATGAAATTTTTTTATTCAAGTTTATAACCACAAGATCTGAGTTTGATGGCCATTGTCCTCCCATTTTTTAAATACATGGTTTTGTTCAACTTGGAACTACAGAAAAACATTTGGCACAGTAACTCCTTGTGAGAAAATGGTTCTTTGCAGTATCTTCGGTGTTCATTGGTTTTTATGCTGGTTGATACACACAATGAATCGAATGGTCATCTTTGTGTACCTCATATTATTGGTTATACCTCAAGTTGCATAAATCATGGTATCTGCTCAGCATCTGCTCATGTGGTAATTGTTATACACTGAAAATCCCTCAAAACCAGACATTCTGTTATCGATATCCCCTCAAAATTGAAATTGTATTTGGTCAATCGGCGATGTCAACACTTGGTTAGGTTTTCAGGTCAAAGTTATTTCAGCTGTCATAGTTTCCGAACCCTTTGAGGGATTGCTTTGTATTTTGGACTTGAGCTTCAATAGGCAGTACCCATTTAGATTCTGACCCCTATATAGGTTCTCTTGCCTAGGGACAAGGGCAAGATCACTTGAAAACCTTGTTAATTTTTCAGTTACATTTGTTTCAGCTGTCATAATGCCTAAACTCTATAAGGGATTATTTTTATATTTGGATTGTAGCTTCACTAGACAGTAACTATTCAGATGCCCACACAACTTGGGCCTAAGTGTTATGCATCAGGAGTAGCGGACCTGCCCCTTGATCCATATGAACATTAATGTGTATGAGGAGTTGACTTCCCACTTGCATCTGTCAAAGGCCTCTGGGTCAATTTCCTGGGGTAAAGAACCAGACACTGGGTTATAACTTGCAACTATTAATGACTCCCACTCTTTAACCACATGCATGTATACAATTGATGAGTATGAGATGAGTTCGTACATGCATTGGTAGTACGTGAAGGTCATTTAGAATCTTCGTTAAGTTGTGGGTTCAAGTTTTTCCTATCAAAAGTCTGATGGTTTGTGATGGCTTCTGAGCAAGCAAGACACCTTATTTGACAGAATTCTTGTTAAATAAAAATATCTAGTATAATTTAGTTTCAAATAATTTCCAAACTAAGTTAAACTTTTGAATCACAATATAGCCCTCTGAAATCTCATTAATACAACATAATTTACCAGAAGTTAGCTACGTTAGAGAATTATGGTAAGCACATTTGCTCAAGATCATAACAACATTAAAAAATATGCTGACACTGACATTAGTTTAGCTGTTTACAGGAACTTACACGTGTAAGGAGCAGGAGGTTCCTAAAAGCACTGAACAGCAATATCAGATGAAATATCCAACAGATGCTCAACGCAAAGAGATGGGTGATGAAAATTCATCAGATGACTGTAGTACCATAATCATTGGTATGGGATCCTCTTACCAACCTGGAATTATAATCCAGACCACAAATACTGATGAATCCAAAATGCATGCTTGCAGTTTCTCTGGTAAATTAGTGGGGACAATTGCACGTCATTATGAAGCATGTCATTCAGATCAACTGGAGGTTGCAAGCATACTTTTACTTCCAAATAATTCAGAGGAGCACAGTCAAGGTTGTAAAGTGCTGTGCAATGAAGGTGAATTTAAGCATAACTTAGACATATATAAAAAAAAGTAAAGGAGTGTTGATTCATAAATATAGACCATCGAATAGTGTTTTCACTGGCAGAAGACATGATGCATCTGAGCTTGTTCCTTGTCCTTCTTGCAAAGGTTTATATTGCAAAAAGGAACTGGCAGAACATCAAACAAAGTATTGCATCACCAAATTTTCAGAGAGTGTCAAGAGGAAAAGAAATGCCGTGAAGGAAGGGAAACAATTGCTTCCCATTACTACAAATATGACATAAACATTTTACTCTAATGTAGTGAACAGCATGAAACATGAGGAAATATCAAAAATAATACAAAAGGACCTTCTCATAATTAGCTATGGCCAGTGCCTATAGAATAAAAAAGGGCAATGAAGAGCACACAACAAATTTTTGTTTCAAGCAAAATGCAAGAACTTGGTCAATTCTATAAAGAGCTAGAGGACTTAGAACATTAGAAGAATATTTTGATTCAGGACATTCTGAATCAGTCACGGAGAGTATGAAAAAATGGCAGAATATAGTGAAAAAACTAATGGATATAGAAAACCAAGTATTGCTTTGAAACTATGATATTCTCTGAAGAAATGTGCCCAAATAATTCGAAGCGAGGGGCAGAAAGAGAAAAATCAGCTAAAAATGGAAAATCTAAATAGATTTATCCAGTCGTATCTGCCATCAAATATGATTCATTATTTAAATTAGAAAGGCCTTTAAGCAACGTTTTTTTTAAAAAACCTGCGGAACAGAATTTGATCAAATTTGACAGAAAGTATCTTGACATGAAGACCTATCAAGTTCATGCAAATGATGCCGGTCTGCCTTCAACAATGGCCACTTTTATTAAAAATAGAAAACCCTCTCCGTGAACAATTGTTATTTTCAAACTTTTCTCGAGGCCTGCTTATTCATGTTCAACTAAACTTAGTACGGAGCATCCTGGCATAATTGCCTTTAAAGTTTGTACAAAACAATAATGTCAATCAGCCATTAGGTATGGATGCCATTGCTACAAATAGAAAAGCCTTTAAATGACTCCTCCTAAAATAATAAACAAAATTTGAATAATATTTGACAGAAAGCATCCTGGCGTGAAGACCTTTCAAATATGGCCACCTTTTCTAAAATATAAAAACTTTAAGCAATTTCTTCAAAACCACTGAGTAGAATTTGACCCAACTTGACAGAAAACATTTTGGTATGAATACATTTCAAATTTGTGCAAATGATGCTGGTCTGCCAGCAAATATAGCCACCAATATTAAAAATCGATAAACCTTTAAAATACTTCTCAAAAGCTGCTAAACAGAATTTGACCAAGCTTAATAGAAAGCATCGTGGTATGAATACATTTCAATTTGATACAAACGATACCATTCTGCCATCAAATATGGTCGCCATTACTAAAAATAGAAAAACCTCCTTTAATGATTTATAAAAATTAACTCAAAAGATTTTGACCAAATTTGACAGAAAGCATCCTGGCATAGAGGGCATTTAAAGTTTATACAGCTTATACTGACCGACCATCAAATATAGTCACTCTTAATAAAATAGACAAACTTTTACATGATTTCTTCACAAAAAACACTCAACAGAAATGTGATACAAATTGACAGAAAGTTTTCTGGTATAGAGGGTTTTAAATTTTATACAAATTCTGCCAATCTGTTATTGCTACTCCTCCTAAACCACTTATTGGATTTTTATAACACTTTTGTAAGACAATCACACTAAAGTCTAGTTGGTCCTAAATGAAAATTGGGTCTGTCACACATCCAACATGGCTGCCATAATGCCATGTAATCTTGAAGATCTAATTGCTACTGTTATAAAAGAATGGTCAACATGAGGTTTTCATTATGTAGCTGGTCCTAAATGAAAGTGGTGCTTATTCAACTTCCAATATGACCGTCATGGCAGCCATACTGAAAATCGTGTTGCCCTTCTATAGAATGAAGAGTTTAATCAGTTTGGGGTTTTCGCTACATCATTTCTTGCATTATGTAGTTAGCTAGGGTTGCTTAGTTGGTAGAGCATTAAACTCGTAATCCAAGGGTCATGGGATAGATATCCACCCAGACTAACCTGCGTCGGTTGCCTCGATGTATCCTTGGGAAAGGCACTTACATTAAGCTCCAGTTTCCTTGGCATGATATAACCAATGATGTGCTAAAAGTGCCGTTATAATCACCAACCAAAATGAAAAGGCAACATGTAGTACTGATTCAAAATTCAATATGAATGGCATGGTACATATCTTGAAAATCTTGTTATACCTTCTCCTTCAGGACAGATGATTGTATAAATGTGGAGTTTTATTACAACACTTCTTACAACATGCAGTTTTTCCTTAATAAAAATGCTATTCTTCTTATGTCGAATATGGCTGCCATGGTGGCCGTCTTGAAAATCTTATTATTGCAACACTCCAAGAAGAAATGGTTGGGGATGTTACTTTATTTATTCATTTTTTAAAATAACCTTCCTTTCCAGTGTTGAAGAGTTACATCGATTTGTAAAACAACACGTGTTGCAAATGCTATCTAGAAAGATTTTTTGTGTGCATCAAACAGTAACTTCAGCTTGATTTTAATTCCATTTTATTTTTTCATGTATAGTATTAGATGAAAGTATCTTGAAATTTGTAGAAAATCTTATATTTCCAATATCACAAGTAGCAACACACAGAAATAATATTGGTTTTGTCTTTATTACGACTATTATCTCTTGCAAAATAATGCAATTCATTGTACATGGAAATAAGTTTCGAAATTTTGTATGAGCTGGTTTTTTTTATAATTTTTTTAAATTGGAGGATTTTACCTTGACCAGCTTGACTGTTAGTAGCTTGAAAACTTTTCTTCGCAACATTCTAATGTACCTGTCAGAGTCTCAGTCTAAGTAAAATTATACAAGTGTTGTCCCAATATCATCAAAAATCTTCAAAATACGTGTCGATCTGGGACTTTTGTTATTGTAAGTATTAACAAATTATGTTTCATTGTTACTTTATGTAAAGGCCAAATAATAAACTGTTTGATGTGCAGCTTAATTATGCAATGTCAAAAAGTAGAGAAAAACATAGACTTCAAAATTATAATTATATTATGCAAAAGTGAAGGCACAGTTTGGGATCTGAACGTGTACTTGAAATGGGACCTAATTAGTGAGTTTGCGTAAAGAAACATTTATTGATTATGATTGACATGTTAATACTAGTTTAAGGAAAGTGCAATGAAAAGATTAGGCAGGATTTGTGAGACAGTAAGACATTAGGAGAAGAAAGAAACCAGTTTTATCAAACTGTAGTTCGTGTGACATTTAACCTTTTCTTATGCCACCTATAGAGAAGAACTTTTAAATAGCCTTTTTCAATTGTACTTTCTTGATTGTACTGCTCAATATGAAATGGTATTGATTCTACTTAATTAATAATTAGTTATGCAGGGGTGAAAATTTTAAGGATCCTCTTGTTACTGTATTGGTCATTTTTAGTTCATAAGGCCAAGTGAGCTCAGCGTATAAGTCATACGTTCATTGTTTGTAGCCCATCGTGAATTGTGCGTCGGCCATCAACACTTGCTTGTTACCACACTAGAGTCCATATTTCTGATTCGATATCAATCTAACTTGGAATATTGGTTTATCTTGGATGAGTTCAGTAATGAGCAACATCCATGCATTTTAATGAGGTGATCTTGCAGTTGATTGGTGAGCTTTGTTACGACTCTGCAATATAGATTTCTGATCCAATTTTGATAAAACTTGGAATATATCCTTGTATCATTGAGGTTGCAAATGAGTTTGATAATGTGTGAGATCGACGCATACTAATGATGTCATCATGCATCTGATTGGCTAAGCTTGTTACCACTCTTAAGGCCACATTTCTAATCCGATTTTGATGAAACTGGGACAATGTGCTTATATCATCAAGATCTCAGATGAGTTTGATAATGAGTGAGATCTACACATATTAATTAGGTGATCTTCCGTTGGATTTGCTAAGCTAGTTGAGCCACTTGATGTCATATTTCTGATCTCACTTTGATCAGACTTGAAATATGGGTTTGTATCATAAAGATCTTGGATGGGTTTGATATTGAGCGAGGTATATGCATATTAAAGAGGTGATCTTGCATTTGATAGGCTGACCTTGTTACCACTCTGGATGCCAGATTTCTAATCCAGGTTTGATCAAACTTGAAATATATACTTATATCACCAAGATCTCGGACAAGTTCAGCAAGATCCATGCATATATTATTGAGGTGATCTTCCATCTGATTGGCCGAGCTTGTTGCCACTCTCAAAAACATATTTCTGATCCTATTTTGAACAAACTTGAAATATCCGCTTATATCATCAAGATCTTGGATGGTTTTGATAATGAATACGATTCACGCATATTAATGATGTAATCATAGATCTGATTGGCTGAACGTGTTGCCACTCTGGAAGCCTTATTTGTGACCCTATTTGATCAGACTTGGAATATATGTTTATATCATCAAGATCTTCGACTGTATCAATAATAAGCGAGATCCGTGCATATTTAAAAGGCGATCTTGTATATGACTGGCTGAGCTTATTACCATTCTAGAGGCCATATTTGTTTTATCAAAATTGGAATGATGGGCTTATATCGTCAAGATCTTGAACAGTTTTTAAAGTACGATCAACACATTAATGTCAGAGATATCAAATTGGCTGATCTTGGTACCACTCTTGAAGCCATATTTTTGATCTGGTGGGTTTATTATCAAGATCTGAATAACTTCGATTATGAGCAAGAAACTGTGCATAGTAATTATGCCTTTATCTTTTGAAAGAACTTTTATCATAATATAATACAATAGGTAAAATCAACATGATAGAAAGTTTGGGAGATAGTTTGCATAGGATGTGTTCTTACAATACTACATAAACCTGCTTGGTGAAATGGTTAACTGTTATGTTATGTAAGCCAGGTGAGCGATAAGAGGCCCACTTGAGCCTCTTGTTAAATCGGGATTGACATGTGACATCGTAATGTCAAACACATAGGTAGTAAACTGACGTTGGTGTGAGAATCATATTAACCAGCTTTGGCAACATAAGCGAGTGGATTGTTAGATTATGAAATATATTAGTCCGAAACGTTTTTCCCCATATTATCAGTTCTCTGGTGCAATTTCAGTATGTCTTTTCAAATGTTTAGGTTCAAATGATGAAGTTTTGTTTAACAGAAATTGATTGCAAGTTGTATATTATTCCTTTAAAATTACTTTAAAACAATGAAGTATTATCATATGATTTACAAATTGATGCATTATGTAGTATGTTATTAAAGGAGTAGAAGTTTAATTATTTGTATTATTCATAATCATCTATCCATACACCACAGAAATTTGAAACTATTATTGCTGTAAGCAGGTTGTTAGTTCTGTTCGGCAAAGATCAGAGAGTTTATGTGAAAGTGTGTTGTCCATAAACAATCTGTATTTGCTACTTCTCTTTTCACTAAGTCTGATGTCTATGTAGCTTTATGGGAAACACCTTCTCATAGTCTGTTTGTGCATTCCAAGTTTTTAGCTCACATGTGCGAAGTACAGAAGATCTTATATTATATAGCATCCCCGGTGTCAGAAGTATCATCCACAGTCAGGTTAAGCAAATTGTAAGAATTGTGTTTGCCTCCCATTAACTCAAGGTTTATGCATTACATCTTTATGGAACCTGGTCAGTCTTGATGATTGTAAGATTCTGAACCGACTGAGGGGAGAGTAGATTTCAGTGATATACTTTTGTTGCAATTATAACTTTGTTGTTTAAAGATTAAGCTGAGTGTTCGAGTTTTTGTGACCTGGATTAGCTGCAGTTGTAGACATGATACCTCCAGGGAGCATGGTCAAGGCGTGCCTTGCATCAGTCAAAACCTCGCCAGAGAAAATATGATCACAATGACCTATTTTCTTTGTTAACCTAAGCATTATAGTTGCATGACAGAACTTAAGTTGTGTACATGATATCTTCATGTAATTGGATCAGGAGGGTATTCCTTACATTATTCAAAACCTACCCGTGGGAAAGTAAGTCATATTTACCAACTCTTATAAAACCTATTTGTTGTTTACAGGTTAGCCTAGGTGTTAGTTTTTCATTTTCCTGGCATAACTTAAGTTGTAGGCATTATGCTTAATGAAATTGACTTGGAAGCTCTTTTGCATCATTCTAAACCACCCCAGGGGAGCATAAGTTACAAAGACCTACTTTTTCTTACACTGATTACTTTATTTAGTTTCCTGGCATAATTTAAGTTTTAGGCATCATAGATTTAGTCTGAGCGTTCCATGCAAAATTATCGACCATGCAAATGGAAGGACAATCACATTTACCCTCTTTTCTTACACTAATTACTATGTTGCTAACAGATTAAACTAAGTGTAGACATGAAAGTGGAACTTGGTGAGAGTGTTTTGGGATAATGTTTAACATCCTGCCATTCGTACATTTAACCTTGCAGTTAATGTTTCTGCATTTCATCTAATATACTAAACTAGGTTGAAATACGATTTAGACTCCTTTTTCGATAATATCTTTGTTTTCTGCAAAACTCTGAAAATGTGGACATTTTTTTATCTAATTAGTGACGTTATATTAGGTTCTATTGATATGCATACATGTGATTCTACCGGCGGCAGTCCAAAAATACCGTTTTAAAGGCAGTCTACCGCACATACCGTTTTGTAGTCAAAATCTACCACTATTGAAATTAAAAGATTTTTTTTTACAAATTAAATAAAAAAAAAACATCACGGTATTTTGACGCGTTCTGTCAACACATTAGAGAAACCAGTCAGAACCAGTCTACTGGCGACCGGAAATGTTCCACCAGTACAACGACCAGTGCGATGATGTGTGGCAGAGTAAAAGGATTAGAATTGTTAAAGGATAGCTAACAAGTGTACACAGGAAGCTGTTAATTAATTACCTTATTGTTGTAATTTGGGGAGTTTAAGGCCAAATGCGGAATGGGTTTCTTTAGGTGTTATAAATAACAAAGGGATTA
The DNA here is from genome assembly GCA_029931535.1 of Margaritifera margaritifera. Taxonomy (NCBI): domain Eukaryota; kingdom Metazoa; phylum Mollusca; class Bivalvia; order Unionida; family Margaritiferidae; genus Margaritifera; species Margaritifera margaritifera. The sequence continues at coordinate 1,117,055 of JAQPZY010001599.1, forward strand.
AAAGGTGGTCTATGATGTCATCTGAGCCTTTGATGAAAATCGGCCGACCTCTGGCGGAGGAGATAAAACGTAGAGACCGACCATAAAAAATGATTTCAGCAGACACACTAGAGTATTGGTAAGTATTTTGATTTTTTGTCTTGTTTAATTGTTAGTGTTTTGTTCAAGATGTTTTAAGACAAATATTTTCATGTCAAGAGGCCGCAACGTGTGCTTTCTGCCAATGCTAAGAAACCGCCGGATAAGAATTATTACAAGTTCAACGTTGCTTGGATATCAGAGTTTAAGAGTGTGCAGGCGAGTAGCACAGGTCCTGAGTTTGCATTATGTGTTTCAAAGGTATGCATCTTTTGTATTTCATAAACTCTTTGAAGTTTTCATGCACATAAATTAAATTCAAGTCCTAGATAAAATATATCAGTTAACAATATGTTGCAAGATAATTACTTTTAAAGTTGAGATAAATTATTCATAAAAGCATAAATATATTATGTATTTTTTCATTGTTTATATAAAGTCTAGATCAATCGTTATTTTTTTTTAAATTTATAGTGGTGAAACTTGACAAAATATTGTTGGATCTGAGCTACGAAGAGATAGAAGCCCTTTACAATGAGGCTTAGGAATATATCCTAAGTTCAACAGGAACTTCCTCCTCAGGGTGAATAGAGCTTAGAGGAGTATTGGAGAGCAGTCAGCAACCTTACAAACCCAGCAACAGGAAAACTGAAGTTATAACTTCTTTGCAGGCTGAGCATGGTTGTCCTGTCGTTGACACATTCTAATGCTGATACAGAGAGGACATTCTCCATTCTTCACAAAATACAAAGTGATTCAGGTGGAAATCTGAACCAGAGAACTACTGAGAGCCTGTTAAATGTGAAGCTTAATAAGCACAATGAATGTCATCAGTGGTCACTAGACAGTGATCTTGTGAAGGAAGTTAAAAATGCTATTGGATTTTATATTTAAAAAATCTTTGCAGTGAACTATAGAATAAACAACTCTTCCTTTTTCATTTAATTGATAATATACTGACTCATATTAACTATTACTTTAACATTTTCCATCAGAATCTAAATCAGATTCATGTTCAAAAGAATACATATTATATAAAAAATGTACTTATGTTTACAATCCCCTTAAAACACGTACAATTTATGCCGATAAAAAATCTATTGGTTTAGAAGCCAATCTACTGATCAAAAGTTTTGAATCTACTGGTTTGAAATCCTATTTCTGTCACATGTATGGTTATGTGATTCTTTTCTAGAATTTGGCAGCAGTCGTCCTGAACCAATTTTGTTACTGACATTTTTCTGTCAGTTTGCAAACAAAAAAGATCACTGGAAAAGCGTCTAAAACTTATTTTGACATTGTTTATCCAGCTTGAAAAGCAATTGCACCACCATCACTGCATAATATACCCATCAGTGGAAGCAAATGTTTGGCTTGTGGCATAATCTAATGAGAAATTGAAGGTGGCTAAATAATGCCAATACATAATAACATAATAATATGTCCCATGATGATGAAGACCTAAGTCATTACATAATAATACCGCGAAAATGGAGAATATGAAACTCCAGTTGATGAAACACACACACATGTATATATATATATATATATATATATATATATATATATATATATATATATATATATATAACCGACTCTCCTACAGTTAGTCGAAGTAAGCAAAATCTCGTAAAATAACATATTAAGTCGCAAGTGCGAGAAGACTTTTTATTTCAGTAAGATTCATATGAGTTATAATCCTTTGAATTTCACAATAATTATATAGATATAACAACAATAAGAAATTTTACAAAAATACGTAAGATATTTTTTTCTGCAACCCAATGACTTGTACCTAGTAATAGCTGAAGATATACAGTGGCGTCTTACTGAAGATCCGTATCTTGGGCGAATTATTAATTTCGTTAGAAGATCGTTATTTCTGCACAACTTAGACAAGATGCTCAACAAATAATCCTGCTGTATTCAAAGTAACAGATTACGAGGTTTTGCTATGGTAACATCCACCATATGTAATCAAGATCACTACTGGTACAATTTTGGATAAAATCTGTTCATTGTTTTGATATATCGTCGCCAAAACATCTTTGTTAAAACAACTTTGTTTTCGTTAGCATTCTCTCTCTCTCTCTCTTTAAGCTTCTATACAATATTCAGTAAAAATCCGTTTGTAGGACATCAACTACCGAGGGCGAGGAAGAACACTGCTCCTGCTAGTCCTGTAATGTAAGACGTAGACCCTGATATGTATGACAGGGACGGGTCAACGTCTTACTACTAACACAAGCGACAAGCGGTGTTGTATAGCGTGTTCCCCACGCAACCCCCCCAAAACTGTGTTGATACTGATGGAAGTTATTTTATGATGTCATCTATTCATAAAAAAATGTGCAATTTTGCTCCATACATATCTGTTCTGAACACACAAGCGAAGAGTTTAGAAATTTACCGGTATTGTAGCCACGAAATTCAACATGGCCACAAGACATAGGGTTGTGTTATTCCACGTGGATTTACAAGTCGTCAAACATAGGATTTGATCCGGAAATATTCTGTACATATCGCCAAAAGGACCCTTCGACCGACGGTAGCTCAAGAGACGTGAGAAATACCGGTAAGTGTCTACAATGTACACCAATGTGTTACGTACAGATTTGTCTGCAAATAATTCCTATATATTATGAATAGGTGACATAAAGCCCTCAAAACGTCCATTAGTATCAGCACAAGTTTGGGTGGCTAATTTATCGGACTAGCTCCCCGGTCGACTGATCGAGGAACTAGTGGCCAAATTTGCAGCAATATCTCACATACTTGGCAGTCATTATTGACACTGTTGCACAGACTAAAGTCTAATTGCTTCAGTTGGAGTATACTCACACTGATCTCTTTTTCCTGACGGAATGAAATCCTGGCACAAGCAAGTGGAGGCTTTTCAAGAGCCGTTAACATACATTTCGGCTGGTTTAAATGTGATGGTAGTTGATGAATGCCGAGGTCGGTTAAAATGGGGTAAGGTTCTTTAACGAAACGGATCTATCTAATCTCTTTCGTCAACATTAGTGTGCATCTCTTGCAGATCAGTCACCTTGCAAATTTAAATTTCTTTGGTTATCATGAAACAACTTATAAAGTAGTTGTGCTTCAACTGAGAGAATGAAATAAAAGAGACGATATTGGAAGAAAGGTGTAATAAAAAAAAATGAAAAATAGATCAAACTAAAATACTAAAAAGCCAAGCATTCAAAAACGATTCTTATAGCAAAATGAAAGAAAATGAATGGATCATGTAAGCAATGTTGGAAAAAAAAAAGAAATGATGAAGGGAAATCAATGAAAATGAAACAAATCAGAAGAAAAAAATCTTCTGAAGGTTATAGAGCGTTTAAAAAGGAACAAATCTGACCGATAGGTAATCATACAAGTAATTATGAAAGACATCAGCCACAAATATAGCCTATAGCCGCATCTTTGTCAGTGCCCGAGCAACAGTGTAGACCCATAGGTTTATTGTTATTCCGCCAATGTTTATATAGGTCTAGATAATACAACATACAGCGCGACCTATTGGGTTTTTGGCACTGATTTAAATAGTTCGGACATATGACCCAAGAAAACGAACACACACATACATATATTATTTCGCACACAAAAAAAAAAACACCTGCAATAGTTACAAATATCTTGTATGTGTGCCACTGTCCATAATTTACATTTCGCGAATACTGCGTTTCGAGAAAGTAATGCCCGACTTATACGAGACTACACTGATTCACAAAGGTGGAGCAGACAATTCTTGCAACTTTGCGCTCTAATGAATATAAGGGATCGACTATTTAATTTACGCGGGGCGGGGGGTGGGGTGGGGGTGGGGGTGCTGGGCTTTTCTTTCGAGCCGGGATATATATTTTTTTTTCTTTTACCTTACAATTATTATTTTTTCAACTAATATAATGGATATACTATTTTTTTTTTTTTGGTTCTTGTTGTTGCTATTAATCAGAGCAAGAAGGTTATTGTGAAGCTATATGAGAGCCGTCATTTTTTTCCCCAAAAAAACATCCCAGAACCCCCCCCCCCCAATTAAATGATCCGTCCCTAAACAGCATGCATCAGTTCTCACTCTTAAAGGTGTAAATGCAATTTTAACATTTCAAATCGTAATAAATAAGAAAATAACATTTTTTGGAAAATATACACATCTCAGCAATCGATAGAATGTAAACTGTCTTTTTTATACAAAAAGCAGCTTATAACACGTACTCTCGGACGGCACAACTAGTAGAGATCTTATGAGGTATAGGCAACCGGAGAACCAGAATCCCTTGGCCATTGATGGGAGAAAAGGAACCTTGCACATGGCGGCATCATCGAGCTACTGTGGGTACCAGACGGGTGAAAATCAAGTCAGGTTTGCATTCTTCCAGATGGAAGGTCCTAAGTCTCAACTGGTCTTTGACTCTGTTCTCTCTCTCTCTCTCTCTCTCACTCTCTCTCAGCTGGTGCGACATCCTGGCACTCATCCTGACTCGTGACATACAGCTAATGGCACTATATGGGATTGGTAACATAACTTGTGTGGGCTAAAGTCAAGATATGAGAACGAGTACAACGCAGATAAATAAGCTTTTACTTTGGATTTGGACCGTCGGTTGACTGAACGCTACTGACTCATAGTCCTTATGGGTTGTTCTATTCGGCTGATAAAGGAGTTTAAATGGTTAAAAAAATAATTTAAGGAATTGTTTTATGTATTTGTTTCATTTCTTGTAATAATTGTTTATACACGATGACGTAAGCTCACTTTCGTTACTTTATAGGCATCTTGACATGAACAACAATTTAGAATATAAATGTGTGTTAAAGTTTCATGCTCCATGAGGCGACATCCTGCTTCATTATCGAAATAGCCAGCATCCGTTTTACAAGTGGTCCTACCATCGAGTGTCCGTACTTTGTCAGATTCACATTACCAATTTAATAGCTGAAAACAGGAAACGAAACTGAAACCCTGATTATATGGCTCGATGTGATAAGTTGTAGATCCGTGCAGGTCATGTGTCAATAGGAGATAAGTGTCTTCACAAAATATATCTTTCTGAAAGCATAAGTCAAGGACGAAACAAAACCTTATAACTTAAAATAAGCGGGAACTCAGTTGAATGAATTTGAATTATTCAAAAGCAGCACGTTCGATGCGCTCAAATGTGGTAAGATAGAGATAATACAGTACAACAAAGTTCGGTTACACTATGATACAATGTCACAGCCAAACGAAATAAACAAAATAAATACATAAATAAATAAATAAATCATACACTAGAAGTACAAACTACCAGGATGCGTTGATATTTTTACATTTCACTCAGTATTTGCGAGATTGCTTGAATGTTTTACTATCGATGATATGAAATTGCCAGCAGCATAACTTGATCTGTATCTCCATCTACAAGTTAACTTGGGAGTAAATCTCTATTTCATAAATATATTTAGATAGTGCTTGCCTCCCTAGGTTAATATGTTGACTGCTTGCATCACGTGGGTGTGCTAAGTCAATGACGGGCAGTAACTCGGCAAAATATGTCAAAATCGTGCTTGATCTAGCAATTTATCCAAGATCTTGTTAAATTGTAAATTCACTGTAAATTTGGTTGGAATTATTAAAAATGTAGTTGCTTAAATATTCACAATTCATTGATGTATTTTACGTCCATGAAGGGCAATATCTTTGCATAAAATAAAACAAATTGGCGGATTGTACATTCTATAAATGAATCTTTATAGTATTTTGTTATTACAATCAAAAACGGTGCTACCGGAGCATTTTATAAGTAAACCCGTTATACGTCGATCAGGAGCCATTACTTAAAACAGCACACAAATCTCAAAGTTATTTTCAACGATTTTAAGAAAGAGCTTGACAGATAATTTGATTAAATTTAGAACAAAGAAAAGTTAATGCCTACAGCGTTTAAAAGTTGTTAGGTTGTAAGAAATTCGGGGATCAAAACTCCCGAAAAAGATCAAAATATGCCAGTGACTGAATCTACGATTTTATGAAGATGAAACTTGAACGCATATTTGGTTTAAGCAACATTAGAATGCCTGATTGCTAACACGCCGTTCGATTGCCTGTTTTTAGACAAATATTGACCATAACTCGTAAAACGTGGTCCAAATTTATTGATTATCAAATTCATCTAAATCTATGATTCGTTAAAGCTTTACATCGATTTGGGTGCAATCAAACAGCAAAAAATGCGACTAATGTTCAAGTATCCACATGGCATTTGGCTGTCGATTTGATGCTGATCAAGTGCCATAACTGTAGGAAATGTAAGGTCAGTGTGCTCTTGATTTCTTTCCTTGGGCTGAAGTAATATACGGTGTTTGACAAATACAACAAAAACAAAAAATTAGGACGCTGGAGGGGTTTCAGGTTTGCTCAATGACGGACGTATGGACGAATGGGCTTAAGAAAGGACGCAGTAATTTCCTAAAGCACGGACGAACGGTGTAAAAATGGAGGGAAAAAAGCAAAAAACTATAGAATATTTTAATGCTCGCTCCACCCCTTGCGGTGGACGACGAAATGCAAACGAGAACCAGGCACACGTAATGCATAGAAGACATTTTGATTAGAAATGAAGATGAATATGCTCTTGTCTTATTCAAACTTGAAGCATATTTAGTGTTCCTGACACAACTTGCATTCGAAATATATATTTTCGATAATAATATGATCTCTCTGACTCCTTGTGTATCTCAGCCTGTTTGTCTGTATGTGTCTGTGTCTGTGTCTGTCTGTCTTTACTAAACTTTACTCCTTAGTTTATACTTCATATATACCTAAATGACTTTCCGAGATCTGTGTTAAACTTTTGTAAGTATTTACATGTATCCATTGGAAAGATTGCCTTGTCTAGAGGTGCGATTGTTTCCACAATTGATCACTAAAAATATTTAAAAAATCTAATTACGAATATTTTAAAAAATAATGAGCCTCAATTTAGTACGAGTACCTTTATCTAAGTTAAATGCGGACATAATGAAGAATTAATACAGATGTATGTATCGGAATCAGATGTGATTATATTCAAAAGTGCCCTGTCTGTTAGCAATGGTTGAAGCGGAGTGCACTTTATTTATCGCTATACTCGATACGTTTGACGTTGTGAAATGCTGCTTTAAATAGCGTTTAAGTTGTTACGACTTCCTTTTGGATTTTGTACCATGCATATGCTTGAATATATGCCTGTTTTTGAGTGAAAAGAGGAAAATAATACAAACAACAGGATAATTCTGTAATAGGTAAGCTTCAAATCGATCATTTTCCTTGTCTAACTGTTGCATAGAGTATTTAAAATGGCTTTCAAATGATCTTTGTGTAAAAAAACAAATTTTTTTATTTTGATTACAATCCGTATAAATCTCATATGCTGCATCTTGTATGAATTTCCAATCATTTATATTATTGAAGTTTATTCTTTCTATATTTTTTTCCTTTTATATGTCAGCGAGTACTGACTGCTGCTGTTAACAATTAGAGACTGACTAAAGTTGCTGAAAACTTATTGGTAATTTAAGGTGTTTACAGCTTATGTGAAAGTTGTGTTTTGCTACTGAAAAATGGTTTAAGACGAGGCAAACGGTGGGCACATTGCATGTTTTAACCAATTATAAATATTAGCGTCCACCTCTTACATTGTAGGACTAATAAATGTACCGGATTAAAAACGACCACGACCAAAATCATAAATGTAAAATACAACTGGGCAAATGAGGCGTAAAGAGTAATATGTGCATGTATCTGGTACTGTTCTAATGCTAAAATACTTTCCAAAGATGAAGATTATACACATTTGGAGCACAAACTCCTTGGCCCCCTGCCCAGGCAAGACTTCAATGGGTTTTGTCTTGGTTTGGTGACCTACATTTTTACGAATACGATAAATGCAAAATGATCGGTAGATACAATGAAGATTACATTATTGCACCACTCTGTAAATAAAAACGTCGCTCTTCTTTGATAAAGGAGAAGTAACAGGCATAATAACTTACCATAATCCACAATTAATGAAATACACATTTTTAATCGAATCGAAACGACGCCATCTTTGCTGTACCTTCACTGTACTTTACCCGGTGGGGGCGCTAAAAAAAAGATGTATGTGCGATATTTGGACTCTTGAAAAGTGTATATCTTTACAATATTGTATATGTCTGCATATTTATACGGACGATACGCTAATTTAAAAACAAATATCAATGTATTTCTGTATGAACAATATTAGGCAAAGATATAAACCTATTTTCACCGAAACGCAAAAATTGGGCATTCAACATAATGTACTTTTGTTTTACATTAGTTAGATATAGCCCCCCTCAACTTGTAAAGCAACATTTTAGAACATTTGGAGCTTCATTATTGGAAATAGAGTTGATTATTGTTTTTCAGGCCAGTTGGATTGTTTCTAAACAAAATTTTTCCGATCGAAAAGAAGAAAAGAAAATTAAATCGATCCTGAAATATTATTAAGCAATCTTTTTTCGACCCAATACTCGCTTCGACAGAATATCCGTTTCTTCTACTCAAACTTTGACTAACTGTTGACGGGTCGGTAATATATATATATATATATATATATATATATATATATATATATATATATATATATATATATATATATATATATTTATCAGTTATCTCCCCAGGGCCTTTTACCGTAGCGGGCCCACTACGCTATTGTTTCCAACCCCGACAACCCCCGATGTTTTAGAAACTGCCGCTACGCTAATTCAAAGCCCTGTTAATCAAATAACACCTGTTCTTACCTCTTCTTGTGTATTTTATTAAGATAATCCAGGATAATTACTCACTAACTTAACCATTATCTTTTGTACCTGGCTTGCGCGACTGCTGGTGAGCAACCTTTGGTGCGGGTTTCGTCTGCACAAACATAATCACGTGATTGGCCAGTGACGATGGAGTCTACTGGTAGTGTGTTATATATACATACATGTGATTCTACCGGCGGTAGGGCAAAAATACCGTTTTAAAGGCCGTCGCACATACCGTTTAGTAGCTAAATCTACCGCTTTTGAAAATTAAAAAAAAAAAACACGGTATTTTTACGCGTACTTTTTATACATTAGAGAAACCAGCCAGAACCAGTTTACTGGGTACCGGAAATGTTCCACCAGTACAATGACCGGTGGAATGATGCGTGACAATGCAATAGGATTAGAATTGTTAAAGAACAGCTGACAGGTGTACACAGCAAGCTGCTAATTGATTACCTTATTGTTGGAAATTGAGGAGTTTAAGGCCAAATGCGGGATGTTTTTTTTTTTTTTAGGTGTTATAAGTAATAAAGGGATAAAAGGTGGTCCATGATGTCTTCTGACCCGTACAGAAAAATCTCACCAATTCACATGAGCTTCTCATAAGCTGCACATGAGAACCTTGTTGGAAACGTATGCAAATTGGGTAGATTTTGCAAGCTCATGTGTTTTGTTAGATCTTGTGAGCCATTGAAAAACTAACCAGTTTTCTCATGTGCAGATTTTTCTCACGTGAGAATTTGAATGTTCTCATGAGAAAGTATAACTTGGAAAACATTTTTTCCCCTTACATCAAATAGGCGCCATTTTAAAATTGAAGTTGGAACTGTCACAATTTAGCTCGTTAATTAGGGAAATTTCACTGCAAGCAATACCAATACATGCGCAGCAACTGATCATAGAAACCAGGAGATAATTTAAAATCATAGAATTATCATGTTGGTGAGTAAAACCAAGAAAGTATTGCATTTTGCCTGTTTATGTGTACAGCAGTTTGGCTGCCGCTTTAGCAGTTTTGCCCCTACGATTTAATACGCCAAATAAGATGACCTTGTAATCTTGCTCCTAATAATTATTGAGACGATAATTTTTCAGATCATTAGTATTTACTGCTGCGCCTGCCAAACTGCAGTTCTCGATGCAATGTTGTCAGTTATTGACAATAGGGTGACGAGATTAGAATCCTCGAAGTGCCATGGTTCATGCCCTCAACGTTAATTTTAACCATATTTTCACGTTTATATTATAATATTGGGAGAAACTATTGAAATCGCCATAGAAAGTGTTCAACTATACCTGCTTCATTTATTCATCGTTATAAACTCTCCAAATTCTTTGCGAGCTACCGTTTTTCCGAGCGTGTCTAAATTTGTCTATTGCCGGAAATATATCTATGGTTCGTGCCCCTGAAATAAAGGCCACGTGACGTAAGATTGGAATGTGACAATTAGGTCAATGTTTACTTTAGAAATCGATCGTGTATGATGTCCCTGTATTATTAATATTTGCATATGTAATACAAATCATTTCTTTCAAACGCATATTGACTGCAATTAAACACTTATAAATAATGATGGCAAAAATATGTAAAAAAAATATGATGCATTTTGTAATTTTTTTTGAGCTGTCTGATAAAATTATCATATTTAAAGATACTGTAAATTTTTAACAGATTTTTTTTTCATGCTATTTCATAACAAAGATTTTTTTCCCTTATATTAAAATATTTCAATGAAAAATTTTATACTTATATATAGTTTTTCATTGGATTTATTTTTTCTAACATGATGTAAGAAGTGCATGTTATAATGACTCAATTTTTACATTGCCTTTGCATTCTAAAAAATCTCTGTCTTGGGTTTCCTGCTAATCAAAAGATAAAGAAAACCAATATGTGAACAGTGTCCCTGGCTTGAACAGCTAACACTCACTCCAGGGCCACAAAGTGTATGGCATGAGTAAACTTTGCCATTTTCATTGTGTTTTTTTCATTTGATTTGTATTACGTCTTCAAATATGTCTTAATCAGCACTTACTGTCACTGTCAGTGAATGCTAGTGACCCAGTTTATTACATCAGGATCTTAAAACAAGCGTGTGAGGTCACGACGAACATGGCACACGAATCAAGGATGAAACGAAGTTAAGATGGTTGACGATAAATTACAAGCAAGCTTGTTAATCTCGAAGTCGTATACATGTAGGTATGTTTCTAATTTTTATGCTTTTAATTTTTCAAAGAATATGGCAGTGGATCTATTTCAACGATTTTAAGGTGTAAAGTGAGTAATTTCACATTGCTTTTTTTTAATGACGTAAAGTACCAAACGTTTGACAGATATAATGTTGCAGCTTTCAAACAGGATGGTCATGAAGAACAGTTACAAATGTTTCTAAGATTTGTGAAGTGATTTTCGAATGTTGAATTTAAAAAAGAATGCCTTTGACAAACAGGTAAATATCCACATTTGTTGTCCAGGTTACATACAGTAGTACATGTTGCTGCACGTAATCTATTTCAGTGGAAAGTACCTGAATCAGGATTTTATTCTGAGAGGATTTGTTTAGAACAGGTGGTTCAGTGTAATTCAAATGACTAACATTCTTGTTTTTCACCTAATAGTGTACGATTTTAACAGATGGGGAAGGGGAACCTTTAACCATCTGACAACATAACCCTTCCCCAAAATCGATCTCTATATGGAAGTGAAGTAAAAAGTGTTTAAACCCATACAGAAAAAAATTTGAAGATTTTCCACATATTCAAGAAAGCGGCTGTGAGAGATTCCTTTGACTGAAGAGCTTACCTTTCTGTGTAGCACATATTCGAGAAAGAGGCTGAGAGATTCCTTAGACTGAAGAGCTTGCCTTTCTGTGTATCAGCCTGAATTTTATGGAATCTTTCCTTAATAATACATTGGATATGATCTAGATCATACATCCACTATGTCTCCTTAATTTGCTCCGCGTGCAACAATTTTGCAAGGCATGCAGTATGATTAATTTAAAAAAGACAACGTAACAGATAATGAAATATATTTTGTGTACAGAGTGTTTTACAAAAGAAATTGAACAGAATATCAGTACATCATGGTACTCTATTGAGAGGTTTCATTTTAACGAAATTTTAAATGTTATGATAGAAACTATTGATATACTGCACAAGTGTACAAAAAATTTTTAACTTTGATAAATAAAGTTTTAAGCAATTATGATAAATATTGTTTCAAACAATTATCAATTTGTATTCATTCCTTCCATGTTGTTTCCTTTGATTTATTCAGATTTTAGGAATCCCCAGTGAAACTGTATGATTAACAGCAAACAAGCTGGAGTATGTGTAATGAGTTGTAGAAAGTGTGCATATGTAAAACAAGATACATGGCTCAAAATTAGGATTTTTTTCACTAACCCACAGGATCACCAAAATAATATTTTTATTGATACTGTCTAAATTTGACTGATCATGCTAAAATCAAACAGAAGCCAGTTTAGTTTCTAATTCAACATTTATTATTCATTAACATCAACTCAAAACAATAACTGTATTTAACCAACAACAAAGTCTTTCATGTGTCACACTTCAGCGATTAGTGTCCATTTTCCCAGCATTTCTGGTACTTTCTTACTCTCTTATGTTCATCAAATATGTGATTGTGCTCCCTTGTCATATAATTTTTGCCACTTCGGTGGCAGCTGCAGACATTGCAAATACTTACACATGTTTACAATTGTCAGTGCATAATGCACTGAATGTTTATCAACAACGATATAAATATTAAAACATTGTTTGGTATAATTTTGGATTATTCATTGAGTCAGTGAAAGCAACCTTTTTCGATTGGTCACTTCTAGCCTGAGACCCTATACCTTTTGTTATCATCAGTAATGAAATTAGTGCTTGGATGTAGTACACCTAGCTAGTTTCATGTGCGTGAAAACCAATGCTTTAACAATAATCACACTAATTTGCCTGATGAGTGAATAAGTGTTTTATATCTGCCCATTTGTGCCGCGAGCATTTATTGTTACAGAATGCATGCGATATAATAATTATAATAATTGAAAATCGTTATTTTATCACATATTTATATACTGATTGTCTTTTTTCTCATGTGAGAAACCTTACAAAAACATCCATAATTGAACTTGAATATGCTCATCTACACTAGATTTTAATATCACTTTGAAAATCTCTTTATTGCTGCTAAATAATTTTTATTATAGGAACTTGGTTCTTTTTCATTCTTGTCAAAAATATTTATCAAATACAAATCAAATCCTATTCATTTTGTACATTTCCGTTTTGGCTTGATTGTTTCTTTGTTTTCAACAGTTAGTTACAATATACCATTCATACTTAATTTGTGTTTGTGCATTTAACTAGAGTGTATGAGCTTTGTACTCATCCATTCACATCCCTGAGACAAATACATTCCAAATCAAGGCTCCATTTAAAATAAATGAATTAATTCATTAAACAATAATCCATACACATTGCATTCATTTTAATTTTAAATTGAAATGACGAGTGCACCCGTTTGTTCGACAGAGGTCAGCCTTAAATTGTACAGTAAGACTTCCATAAACTGATTCCTCTGTAAAAATGCATCCTGTAAAGACTGACCACATTTTGGCCTCAACTACGATATTTTGGAAATATTAAGATTGGTCTCCTTACTAACTGGGATAGACTATTCGCACAGCCGCCGAGTACCTTATTTGGAAAGACTATTAGCATTGCCGCCGTATACATGATCTGTAGAACCTATTTGTACGGCCGCCGTGTACAACAACTAAAGTAAAGCTATTCGCACTAGCCGAATCCACAAGGCATACCTAGTAAGTGACGGACGTTTTCTTATTTAAGAATTAAAGCTGTCAAACAATCGTACGTTTAAAGGTATACTCATTTCGTCATTGATAACCTTTAATGCCATGTTTGCAAGTCATTGTAGTCAAACCGGTGCAATGATGTATGTTTCTACTTTACTCCCTTCAGCAATACAAATTGAAGAAGATCTAACACCAGTCATAACCATAATACCTTGCAGAACATTACTCACAATAACTTGCAAAAATAGCTGATTTTAGCATGTTACCGTCGTCTGCTATAGTTTTAACAGAACTAAACGAACTGAACGAGTTACCAAACGACCGTTTCTGTATCAAATATTCCTTATCTGTGCTCGTAAAAAAGTGTTGCGGATCGCCTTTGCTACAGTGGGTATACGGCAGCCGTGCGAATAGTCTTTGTAGCAGTTAGTACACGGTAGCCATGTGAATAGACACTTCCAAAAGATATATCCTTATATTTTCACATGTGCAAATACAAGATTTCCCATCATGCCATGCGACTCTTGATGATGTGTGCCTAAGGAAGTTATACTTGCAGCAAGATAAACGAACACTGTTTTTATTAAAACAAATAAATAAAAACTAAATTACATTTCGGGCATGAAAATTAATTTTTGCCGAAGAAATCTGACTCGACGCTGTTCGCTTATCTAAGACGTTATTTCCTATTGACTACCTTGACAACAACGTTAACAATCCGGTGTGCTGCATTGCTGAATCGGGCTTTGCTTTGTGATCAGACAGGGTAAATTAGTTTGCAAAATATAAAACATATAACAGATTAGGTCATCTAAAACCTGCAGCTCTCTTAAATCGCTGATATGTTTATGATCAGCATATGAATACGCTTGAACTTACGAACAAGTGGTGTGGTGGGGTGCTGACCAATGAGCTTAAACTTCCTTCGTTCGATTTAGGGGCAAACTTGATATATAATAAAAAGATTTCTTTTCATGCGTAAATACCGAATAAATTTCATCTTGTGCTACAATGAAACGATATATTTTAACGTGCAACTTCGCCAAGCGTTAAAATATCACGCTTTGGTACCACACGATGAAATACATCCTGCATTAAGAAAGAAATAAAAATATCCTCTATACACGTTTCTTCTTTTTTCAAAATGTGTACTTACTCTTAAATGAGATTTGCTTCAGGTCAAAGCCCTTGAGTATGAAATTGATGGAGGATAGAGTGACTGATATTAAGAATACATTTTCTTTCTTTTATCAAGAGATATACCTAATGACCGTAAAATATCATCTTCCTAATCTCCATTTTTCTTTGAACAAAAAGAGGAGCAACGTTGTAAGTATATTAATATATGTGATGATCTCTTAATATAGAACTTTTCTGCTTTGACTTGGTTATTTGCACATGTACTCCGTTTTGCAGGGCGACATGTACGTTTCAGCTAAATAACCTAATAAACATTGGAATTATTGAAAAGCTTTCAGGGAGACGTTTCTGAATTGCAGGAAATTTTCCATAAAACGTCAAAAAATAAGTTTTCATTGGCTTTAAGAGGCTGTCCGTAGTTTCATATTTTAAGTGTCTGAATCCGGGATTATCCTTGATATCACCTGATAGAATGATGATATCGTGAATAAATTCAATTCTAAATTGTAGTTTGTCAATTGTTATCTAAATTTGTAATTGATTTGGGTTAAAGCAAGCCATCATTTTACTAAGTAGTAAATATGAGTCGTTATGTCAGTTTATTTGTTACTTGCATAGCTTCAGTTTATATTTGTTTAGGTTTGGTTTAGTGTCATGCTGCTAATGCTCTACAGCAATTGCTTTGCGTTCTGTCAATGTTTCTTGTAAATTCATTTAAGCTTTGATTTTATGTGCCAGCTTAAAGTTTATTTTAAGTTTTACTTTAAGTTGATTCATACTGTTGATTTCCTTTGCTACTGTAAGTAAAATATATGGATTGTTCGTATAATTCTCATGCTGCTGCTTTTGTTCTTTATATAATCAGTAAGAGGAGTCCGTCTTTGTTGCATTTGCCAAATCCATTTTTACCAATGACGCCTGCCATGGCTGGTAATCTGTGCCAGCTATTGCATTTAAGTCACCAAGGATGCTGAGCTTGTATGCAATTGGTAGTTCTGCTATAAGACACTCCAGGTCTTCATGAAATTTGCTCCTGATCTCATCTGGGTTGATCGTGGTGGGTGCATGGTCGCTTATGCTAGTTGCATGTCTTTTTCCAGACAGTGGGAGTCTCATTTTCATTAGTATGTCATCCACGCCATTTGGGAGATTTGTGAGCTTGCTAACAAGCTGTGATTTGATGGGAAACCCAACACCAGCTTCACGTTGCTCTTCTTTAATTCGTCCACTTTAAACGAAGGTGTATTCGGCTCCTACTTTGGTGAGTTGTCCTTCCTCAGCTAGGCAAGTTTTACTAAGGGCTGCTATCTGGATATTGAATCTTGTCAGTTATATACAAACTAGAGCTGTTCTTCTCTCTGGTCTATCTGCTGATGTACTGTCCATTAGTGCGCGTACGTTCCAGGGCTCCGATGATGAGTTGCGTCAACTTTGTCTTCTTGTTAGGTTTTCGACCACTAAAGTGGTATCCCCGTCAGCCGCGAAGTGCTTACCCATTTTAAGGTGAAGCAGGCAGTGTTTAGGGCACCTTTTTTACCCACTTCCTCGTGCTTCGGAGGTGGGCAGTGTGATCCTAACACACAATGCGACATGAAAGGAAACTTCCATGGTGATGTCTTTCACAAGCATTTTTTTTAGCTCGGCATTGATAGCAACTCTTTTCACTTTCATATGAAACGAGACGAAGAAACAAACAGGGACAATCATTTGGGCTTAGCTTTGGTATACAAACTTGCAAAGGTTGTTCTGGTTTAATGCTGCTAGATGTGTGTGTAAAACAATACAAATTTTTATATAAGCCTGATATTTTAATTTGAATGACATATTTTTGCTAAGCACCTGTTGTGTGTAACATGTATTCAACAGAACGTGATGGAGCATTGTTAAATCTATCAGTTTCAATTAATTGTTAGGTGTTGTTTTGGGCTTACAAAGTTCCAACACACCGTTGCTTGATATTCATAACGAATTTCCCTTGTTAATGGCGGGCCATTTGTAAAATTCATTAACGTTTTCAAAAGAATGTTGTAGGCAACAGCAAGAGCAGGGCTTAATGTTGCGTGGTAAATTGTGTTCATAGTGTTTTTTGTTTTGCTAGACAGCTCGTTATTTAATACCACTAAAATTATCATTGAATATTTGATTGTGACTTTGAGCACACCTTGACTGAGTATTCCTTTATATGTCAGGCTACAGTGTTAACAGTCTTGTTAAGTAAAGGTCCATGTGCTATTAGTTAGTCGATGAACTGAATAAGTGAAAACGGAATGATCAGTTTTACAATTTCTTCAATGCCCATGTTTGATGGTGGACTTATTAACGTCTTGAATGAGACAAATCCGGTGAAATATCTAATTCCGTGCAATGTCATTATAGCCATTTTACATTTTAATTTGTAAAACTGTTTAAGTTGTCGATTGGAAAAAAATGTGTTATTTAATAATGTCACATTATATATATAACAGCATCTGACAATTATAATTTAACTTTTAGCAGCCTAGTATTTAAGTAAATTTCGTACATCTTGATTTATTTTCTTTCATTTTCTCCAACTCTTTTTAGTCAAGTTTTGCCGGTTATTTCTTTGTATGTTCCATTTGTAATTGATATGCTTCATTCCTGTTTGTTCTCTTCTTTTTCTGACTAAATGTGACTAGTTTTGTCGTCGATAAATTCCAGTTCATTTTGCTGTTGTAAGTTATCCGTATTTTTGGGCTATTTAGACAATGGAAAACGATGGCTTAAGGTGGTTACAATTTTGAGCTGAAATAAATTAAAAGTCCTACATATGAAGAGGATGATATGGTAGATGCACAAATTCAAACCGATGTTGAAACCACTATAAATCTTGCTAGCAGTTTTCAAGAGCAAGTTGTTGTAGTTCAAGATATTAAATAAAACGAAATTAAATTGAAGGAACTATTAAAAAATGTTGGTTATCTTATAGACGCGGACTTTGTGAGACAATACGCAAAACATATGCAAAGAGATAGTAATGATATAATATGTATGAAATCCAGAGGAAGATACGGTACTGTAATTAATGTAAGGGTCACTCAAAATGGTGGTACGAAACAGTAATCGGTTAGTTCAATAGAGAGAGAAGCCGGATGATTCTATTTTATAAAATACCTAAACAGTGAGGATTTATTACACAGACAAGATATTTTTAATTCCACCTGAATGCAGCAATTTTGGGATAACTTAAAAGACCTAGAGACACAGAAGAAACGCAACCTATATATCAGAGTGAACCTACTTCCCTAATAATAGATTAATTTTGAGACAGTTGGAAAAGACCAAGAGACACAAAATAAACGCAACCTAAATATCCGATTGAACCTACTGTTGCTGTACAAAGGTAAACCAAGTATCTGAGGAAATAGAGACGAAAGAGTTTAATCGTTCAAGCCAACAAATTAGCAATGAACTAAGACAACTGGAAACTGAAACAGATAAATTGTTTAATGAAATTCAAAGAGCATGTCATTTACCTGCAGATCAAGAACATATTGTTGGAAGGTCACCTACCCCATAAGAATACCAAATTGCCCGATAGTTATTTTCCAAACAAGAAGGAGAAACGAAAGGATATGAATAAGTTGTTGTAATTGCCGGTTCAAAAAAAGAATTCAAACATTATGTCGAACAGACAAAAGGATTTGAAGAAGTAATGGAGAAAACAAAATTGCTGACAGTAAAAAAAAATGTTTTACAATATAAACTAGAAAAAGTTAAAATTATGAGGTTAGAATTAATTGACAACAGAATTTTTTTTTAATCTTTGCAGGTTCAACATGGAAAACAAAATTAGACAAATAAGCAGAAGGCAACTTCCTGTAGGGTAAAGGCTAAAACCTTTTTTTTTTTGAAAGGGCGCTGCAATAGCTGGAATAGCAACAGAAACAGCAATGACAATATCAACAATTTATCTATCTATAGCGAATGTGGTCAGAAGTACTGCAACTGGTTGTGAAGGAGGTTTACCGCCTCAACATCTGACGCCAGGTGAATAATTGTTTAACAACATGAAAAATGAATTGAACAATTTAGCTGATTATTGTTTGGTTTGGCAAAAAAGCTGCACTAGAATGGTCTATAATTATTGGTGACGTAATAGGTTGTTTATTCAAGAGTGCTGTACACATCGTTTCTGTCCTTGCTGATCATGCTATTTTACACATTTGAACATCAGTAGGTTTGATACAAGTATTGTTAATCAAAGGTGTGAATAAAGCATATGGAAAATTAAAAGGTTCACATCCCGTTTTAAAAAATAAACCACAGCAGCAGAGAAAACAGTTAAATCAAAATCAAATATTGTTTATTTCGTTGTCGATATTGTTTTTCAGCGTTTCTAAATTACCATGTTTCATCGTGTCAGGTGCAAAATGCGCTGGAGGCACAATAGAATTAGCAAGAACTAACATTAGGAACGGCAGAGCCAGTACGAAGCATAATAATATCGTTGTCCCAAAGAGACAAGCCTTGTTGCAGAGCAACAAGGTCGTCAGAGTTATTTTAATCTGCATAATTTGTAACAACTTTTGATTTTGTTTTGTCCTCTACAATTTCTTGTCGTATTGACACAGCTGGTTTATCCGTCTTTGGATTACCGCTCTTTGTTACCTCGATATTGATGTTAGGTTTTAACCCTAATTTAAACAAGTCACTTTAGTTTTGTAAACTTTTGTTGTTGTATCCTAGGATACTACCCATTTCCATAACCAAGTCACCCGGTAACAAAAGGATACCGTCACCACCAGCAACATAGTTCAATTTAACTTTTGAACCTGATATCCCATCTTGCAAATTTACCATGATGTTTTCGTCTGTGTTATAACCTTGCTCTCCTAAAATGACCAGCTCCATTGGCTTTTAACAGTTATACTGTACAAACTAACTCTGCAATAGCTATTCAGTTTTCAACTTGAGCGCCTAAAATACAGATTACATACATTACTATGATCTGATTAAACCTTGAATTCCTTAATATATCAGACCATTACTCTCTTCCAGAAAGAAGTATGTGCCGCCTGCAGGTTCTTCTTTGTCGGTCACATAATTCATTTTATCAGCTAAGAATGTTTTCCAGTATTCAACAGTACCTTCTTTATAATTATATTTACATTTATAATCAGCCACCAAAACAGTAGGTGCAGGCTCCACAAAACATTGGTCCACAGTTTTGCATCATTATTTTGTAATGGTATTTCACATTCAGACAGCAGTTTTTTGCATATGGAAGTAAACGTGAAATTGTTTACTGAATTAACTAACTGTGGCATTTGTTATCTGTCAAATGCATTTAAGAAATCACACAACCAGATGTTACCAGCCTCACATCCCAGTTTAGCTGAGTCTGCCTAAGTTTCATGTCACACTGTGATCTGTACAGTTTCAAAGAATCATTACTGTCATAGCTTATTGTGTAGTTTTTCAAGGTACCACTACACTAATCGAGCCAATTCACTATTATTGTTTCGTATTGTAATCCATAAGGAAATAATTGATACATTTTCTTTGGTTGTGGACTGGAGAAGAATGTTACTTGCAGTCAATGGAAAGCAGCATTAAAGCCTAAAAAGACAATATAATGTTTATCGAGTTCAGCGTCTGGGTTTATGCATAGGATGACAAATGTGTGATCCGGTCGGTTCCAGAAAGGTCACTTGCCCTAAAGATTGTAGTTACTTCATTCAAATGCAAACATGTGTAGAAAACGTAGTATGACCTGTACCTAGGTTTGATATGTTGTGCCCAATTTAGTGCCTAACAAAGTAAAATAGTCTTGGTGCATCTGACCTTGTAACTACTGCACTTGAGTTCATTACAAATGTGGAAAAAAGGAACTGAGTTAATCTAGTTATACCCTTGAAGATTTTAAAGGGGAATATCCAGGGTGAAACATTGTTTTGATAATCAAGCATCCTAACGTCATCCATAGATATTGCATGCATCACAAATAAATCAGTTTTTGATGCATATTTCAAGAATGCAATGTTGACAAATAAAAATTTACTTTATTCAAGGTGGGAAACTCAGACTAGATTTCTTCCTTAGAAATGCATATACTGTATACATCAATATGTCAATTAGTTACGCAACTTTGAATTTATGCTGACATAACTTTCTTGCATTCGTATTACTTTAACGTGTTTTATTTACTCATGAAGTATTGCTAAGGTGTGAACAGGACACATACCAGTGGTTCCGTTCTTCCAGTTGGCTGGAACCAAGGTATTTATTTCATGCACTGCCAATAACATTTAAGTAATATTTTTTCTGTTTTGGCAAGAAGTATGAACTCAGACATTTCTTGGCCTTTTTCTATAGAAGAGAATTTGATTTGACCATTGAAGATGACACAGAAAGGGAGGGTAAGGCATACCGTGGAGCTCCTAGGATGTTCAGTTGTGATGAATACTACTAAATTTTGGACTCTGAAGGCATTAACCTCTAAAATTCACCATTTACCATTCTCAACAGTTTGAATATTTTCTGATAATTGCAGATGAACATAAAAATTAGTTTATTACACTCTTTTTGATTGGAAAATGTGTGTACCAATGCTAAGGCAAATACTACCTAATCAGTTTTATATTTCTGGAAAAAAATATGGATCTCAAGTTAGTGGTACCATTTTAAACTTTAAGGGGGTATCTTACTTCCTAGCCACAACCTGGGTTGTGAGTGTGGTTAAAAGTTGTGACATCTTTCATATTTTACCATCCATATATTTAAAAATATATTAAAAACTTTAGTAAAATTGTTCTTTATAGATGAAATAATGATTTGATGTAGAAATGTTTTCTAACTAGCTCAAACATTTCAAGGACTCCTAGTTTTGTAGCAGTATGGCAAGTGAGTGTACTGTGTTTGGACATTACATTTGTCACCAATGGCATCACATGACACTCCACCTAGACCGCTCTCTTGTAAGATAAATTGTGCTCTAGAATAAACCACACTGGAGAAAAAGTAATCAAACCTTTCAGATATGCTTCATTGCTTCTGCAGATATAAAAAGAGTACATTTATCAAATATGTGCAACATGCTGATTTTGGATATGTTGTGCGCACGTTCGTGCCTAACATACGTAAGACTGTCTTGGTGCATCTGAAGTTATAACTAATGCTGTGGGTCAAAAAATTTAGGAAAATTAAAAAATGAAGGAAATACATAAGGAATTGAATTAGTGTAGTGATACCTTAACACACTATGCTTATGCCTTAAACATTTATTTTTATATTTTTTTTTGCCGAATAGATTTTGTTCCATTGGGGGCTGGGGTATCTTCCAAAGGTCTACTCCTTGGTATGTCTATTGTTTTAAACACACTAAACATCTGGGGTTTGTTGGTACCAAAATAATAAGAATGCTAAAAGATACATTGACTTTTGCACTTTACAAATAAAAAATTAAATTCTTTAACAGTTTTAATTGTGTAGGGTGTTGCTATATAGCAATAACTGAAACAATTGCAATTTTGCCAGCATTGGTGCAGCTGAGTTGGATTGCTCTATGCAACGTGTTCAGTAAAACCCTTCGGGTACGTGTGAATTAACACTAAACAGAGACAAATTACCAAATGTTTTGAATGATGCTCATCTTCATATATGGTTCAATGTTACTCAAACACTGTAATTTTGATCGTTGTAAAAGTAAATATGTACTCATAAATATTTAAGTTAAATGAATCTCTATAAATACCGTATATTCATACGTTTTTAATTCCTTTGTAGTTGAAAGCCGTATTAAAGGCGAGTGTATCTGCTTTCGAAACTTTTCTTAGTATTTGAAACTCAAGAATCGAAGTGTTAATATTGATTTATTATTTTAGGTAGAGATCTCTCAATACATATTTAACTATTTTGCATGTGTTTTGGATGAACGGAGATAAAACAGGTCAATAGTGTTTATACTTATTTCTGGCAAGACAGTCAGAATTAAAAGTTTATTTGTTTATCAGTTCACTGATAAAAAAAATGTACGAGCACAGTGAATAAAATAATGTTCCATTTATATTTATAATCTACTTTTCAGATATCAGCAGGTGTTCACTCTACACTGTTGTTCCTTTTGAGCAAGTGTCTACTAATTATAAAGTAAATACAAATTCTTTATATTTGTTTTGAATTGTTTATGTTTTTAATAAAAATTTCAAAAATGTTCTGGGTTTGGTCCCTTATGTGTAAAAATAAGTTTTCATTAAAGAAACACCGTCTAATATACTCGCCCCTCTCCCCATTTTCTTTTTTGCTATGGGGGAAAAAGATCAGACTGGATAGAAAGATTGCAAACTGCTTCATTAGCTAGCAGGATCACGATATTATTATAAATCCTTTTCCTCTAACATAGAAGGCATTCACATGTTACCATGAAAGTATACACATTGTTTCAAGGGAGACGACAAAGGGGGTGTCTAGAGCAAGAATGTTTGAGTCACGATCAGTTTAACCTAATGTGTTGTTTCCATGCTTTAAATGCCAGTGACTTTATGGACAACAAGTTTCGGCCTCTTTTTTCTAACCGACTAATAACAGACACGTTTTCTTCACGTCCCTCTAAACAGCATGTGATCACCGCTTGCTGTGATCCCTTGTGTTATTTATTGGTTGTTTGTCAACATTTGCTGTCTGTACCGTTCTTTCCCCGACATTTTCTTTTAACAAATAGTCAGTTATTTCAGAGAAACAGGTGGTTGCTTTACTCCAGTTGTATTTCTCGATTTCGAAGACAGATAAAAAAGGCATGAATATAAAAGTCAAATTCTGCCCAACATAATAAGATTGCAGAACATGCACCGTAAATAAGAAATGCACAGAACACAATAAAATATTCACATTGCAGAATAAAGTTTAAATAGTATAGAAAGGGTTTTTCTTTGTTTTACTGAACGACATAGAGAACGAAGAAGTCTAAAGCATATAAAGAGAAATGTACATCATATAAAGAGGGGAGTACAGCATGCAGGGCAATTTTGAAAAAAAGGAAA
The DNA here is from genome assembly GCA_029931535.1 of Margaritifera margaritifera. Taxonomy (NCBI): domain Eukaryota; kingdom Metazoa; phylum Mollusca; class Bivalvia; order Unionida; family Margaritiferidae; genus Margaritifera; species Margaritifera margaritifera. The sequence continues at coordinate 1,140,912 of JAQPZY010001599.1, forward strand.
TAAAAAAAAACTGGTTCATCTCGTTAATCCTGATTACCTCTGGATGCGCATCTAAGAGGACAGGACTTATTGCAATTGTTTAACTTGATATGCATTCCATGTATTTTTATTGTACTTCATATGTTGAAACTGCTGTCTGGCTTTATTTGAGCAATTGAAAAAAAAGTGGAAGAATCGGGGCTTCCATCTGAAACTAGAAAGATTTAGAAAGTCACAATGGGCTCCTAGTGGACAAACAATTTAAGAAAGGTGTCATAAATCTATCTAAAATAAAGTGGACGTAAGAAATATATTGATATGCACGTTAGTAACTTTAAACGCTGTCAGAATATCTTGAAATATTTCTGAAGCTATCGGGCAACTTCCAATCTGAAGATATAAAATCAATAAAAAAAGGCTTATTACTCTGCCAAAAATAGAGTAGAAATTCATTCCCTATAAGACATCCTACATCTAGGAAATTGTTCACATCATATGACTACGTGATATTATGCATGGTACCTGACCTATGCTGCTTACAAGCGACTTTAAAAGTGAATATATGAACCTGATCGACAAGCCTATAACTCTGTCAAAACGATAAAGGAGAGATAACTTCTAAACGACAATTTTTCGATTATTAGACTTTGTTCAAAAAAGTTTGATTGTGAAGGTAAAAAAAAAAAAAAAAAAAAACTGAGAAAGGGACGTGACTCGGTCAAAATTTGGTTGTGAAATGCGAAACCTTTAAAGGCACATGTTTATGTCAAATGTACCAAACGTACCAGAATGCCATTGAATGACATTAAAATGCTGCTGTGCTGTGATGTTACAAGTGTTGTGGACGGATGGACAGAGAAAAGGACGGACAGACAGACAGAAAGTTAACATCGGTGTCACAAGATTGTAACCAAATGGGTTTGGAGTAAGTGAAAACACCGAACACAATGCATGTGAATGAAATGTTTATGATATTGAAGTACGTGATCTTACACCACAAATTACTGATGCTTACTGATTACTGATATATATATATATATATATATATATATATATATATATATATATATATATATATATATATATACATAAACCAAAATATAGAAAAATAATATAAAAAAACAACAACACTTGTAAGACTCGAACTTGGAACACAATGTTTATCACTTCACACGAAGCGACAATTACGTAAGACTCGAACTTGGAACACAATGTTCATCACTTCACACGAAGCGACAATTACGCTGGATTATATAGATAAACAAGATACCGACACCAAACTTGGAGAACAACACTCCCTCAAATGTATTCAAAGAAATCACCTGATATCAAATGTTAAATTATGACGACGTTGTCATATACAACTATTGCAACTTGGTATTCACCATAATGCAAATATGATTGCAATACAATGAACGGATGGTTTACATAACCACATGTATTGTTTAAAATTCAACATGCATAGTTTAAAATTCAAAGTTCACAGTTCGAAATTCGATTCGTTAGGACGAATTCATCCTGGGTATGCTCCACTCTTTCCCCGAACTTAACGGTTATAAGGAGGGAGTTCCAGTAACTTCTAGACGGAATACCAATATTTTCTTAACACCGAGGTGCGATACCCCACATCCGTGTAGCCTTCTCTGGTAATGGCTCACCAGTGCAACGTTCCCCTAGCCACGTATCACGTCGCTAGGTTGCCAACTATATTGCGCAGCTGCCACTTATGTTGTCCATGTTGTCCAGCCGTCTTCTATGTTGCCCTGTAGCCAACAATGACACCCTGCTGCCAACAATGACACCCTGCTGCCAACTATGACACCCTGCTGCCAACTATGACAACCTGCTGCCAACTAAAAGGAAAACCAAACTGGCTAGTGTACTACATTAAATTGCTATTATTAAACTAATAACTAAATATATACATGCGGTAAACCACATCAAATACAAAAGAAATATATACTTATAATTATCGCAAAAGAGCCCTTTAAATACATATTGCATTCAACTTTCTGCGTCATTAGAAACAGCGAACTGACTATAATCCATATCTCAAAATCCGGTATAATTTACGGAAAAAGTCTAACTATGCAAACAAGCATAAAAATTGGCATAGTAAATTCAGGAGACATTTTCTACGTATGAAAACAATTAGAAATAGAATGTAATCACAACATAAAATAACTTCATGCTTACCCCTATGGTTGTATTATACGAACTGTAAAGTAGACACTGCCTGACAAGATCTCCGAATCGTTGTGCTAGCATATAGTACATACATCCTATAAATACTACCACAATAAAAACAACAAGTGCAAGACCCAGGGTTAAACTACCGGTGCACATCATGAAATACGGGTATCTCGCTGCGAGTGATCTACAACGAGATGCAGCTATTACTCGATATCTCGTTTAAAAAATATAATAAAACTACACTAGGTAACTTTGTAAGCGCCCAAGATACATAATAATTCTCATATGACATCAAACTGTTTTCTTGCCCTAATTCCGTGACAATCGGGCTTCCACACCTGGACGTGGGTCCCTACTTACCTTTATTCAAAGTCTTGCATTGACAACATACTAGCTTACTTACTTAATGTTTTGCATTGACAACATACTAACTTACTTTCCCGAAGTTCAGCATATGCAAAACGTTTCTATTCAAAGTGAAAGAGAACGCCCAAAAGAAATTGCAACTCATTAGGGAAAGCCGGTCTTGTTCTAGTGGTCTGGTGTATCGGACGTCGTCAACAATATAATCCAAAACATAAAAAATAAACAACTATGTAACGAACTGAAGGGCAGAATTTTGCGGAAATCATAGCATGTGGGCCGGACGTCTTACTAGGAGTTACATAATTTCGGATCTCTGAATTGGCTTCAAAGGTATTTATTCGGACATATTCGGGCCGGATACCCCGTGGCGCGCCAAGAAGGTGTGAAGAAACCTGGACCCAGGCGGAAAGAAAATCAAACGATAGGCGTGTCGACTAATTAGGGATGAGAGAAGCTAAACCTACCGGTGGGAGGGGCTAACCCTTTAGGCAGGAAAATGCTTCATTCTTATTCGTAAACGCGCACAGACCCATCAGTGAGCGGCTAGTTCTCGAGGGAAAGAGACGTATTGTCTAAGTAAAGCAGAAAGCTTATGTTGAGGAGGGAATTCTAGCTAAAAGCCACTCTGAGACTTAACTCGTAAAAAGAAGTGAATTGAACTGGGTAAACAAACTTCTAAAAGGTAAGACGGTCTCTTGGCCGAGTCTTTGTGCTTGATTTGAGTAGAGAGTTGAATATATTAGAATAATGAATCCTCACGTATAGTTGAATTTATTAGAATATTTAATCATATCATATTTTTGAATTTATTAGAGAATTGAATTATGACATGTACTTACATCTATCAGAATGTAGATTGAGCACTATGCGGAATTAGACTGAGTTGGATTTATGTGTATATGTATTTATATGTATAATTCTGTAATTCTTAGGACGCATGCAATAGGAATGGTTACTTAATAACGATGGGTAGATTGCTGTGTCAGAACATGTCAACATTTAGACAATGTGTGAGTGTGTTACAAAAATTCATTGAGTAATACTATTCGTGCGTAGAGCACAAGGCATGTATAAGATAAGTGGAAATTTATATGTACGTAGGGCCTGGTAAAATTGTTCGCCCATTAGTCTGATGGAAGGTCTGTGAGAGAGTGGTAGATTTCAAAGAATAGAGTAGGGAGACAAGGGTGTACGTCCCTTATATTTCTTCAGGAAGCTCCCAGGGTGCCCGTGAGAGTCGGCGCTGAGAGATTCCCAGGGTGTACGCAGTGACGACACCGAGAGAAAGGCCGAAGGAAGCCGAGTAGACTTCCAGGGGGTATACAAGAGGCACGGTCTAAAGAAGGAGGAAGAGGAAGGAAGGAGGAAGGAAGATACATTCGAACAGATGAGTACTTGGGACAACTCACTGAGCAGAGACTCTCTCACAATAGGACAGTAATTTCCATATGAAGAATTAAAGAGTAAAGGACATTTGGTCAACCCGGCCCATTATTGTATTATGATATATTGAATTGAAGATTTATGTATTTGAAATTCTTGCATTGATTCGTATATTTGATAAAATTGTTATCTATTCCACCTTGAGTTGTTATATGTATTTAGAGAGTCGGAATTGCTGACTGGGGGCTCGTGAGTCATTAAATTTTAATGCACACCTTCTGCAGTATTATTTATAATACCGAAGTGGATCTGCAGTATTATTTATAATACGGTAGCGGGGATGTGACAAACAACAACAATGACATCATCATTTTTGTTGTCATCTACCTTTTATGCATAATCATTTCCATCGATATATCAATTTACACATATGTGGGGAAAATAAGCTTACCCAAATAAATATATAAATAAATAAAACAATATCATGGCCTAAGTTGAAATATGCAAGGGAGATTGCGGAAGTTGTAGTATGCATTATTTTACGCTGGCGATCTTGAAGAAAGAAAGACGGCCAGCTAGACCAATTGACCACAAATAAACACACAACAGCAACAAAATAACAAGGGGCGATACAAATAAACACACACACACAAACACACAGACACACACACACACACACACATTATCTATCATTAACTTAAAAATCGATTTGATGGTATAGTCGGCAATATAATAGAAACATCGGTACAGATTTTTTTTTTCCTGGTTTGCTGACATGTATCGTTGTTATATTGTAGCAAATATAGTTTTATCGTCCACGAGTGAAATAATGCGGGTATAAACTTTCGGCACATAACAATATTACTCCAAAGTATCTATCAACTTATGCAGAAAATACTGGACTTTCAAAAGCTTTGATACAGAATCTAAATAATGGCACCACCAATCTGCCGTTGCGGCAAAATATATAATAATAATAATAATAATAATAATAATAATAATAATAATAATAAAAATAATAACTATTGTTCAGGATGATGGAGTTTTATGCCTAAGCAAGCGAGACCAGAATTCCTAGTATGCAAGAGTACAAACTTCAGGCATATAATAATATTGTTTCAAAGTTTTAATTGAATGCAGTGACTGATATGGAAGATACAATCTGACTTTCAAAAAATATTAACACGAAATCTTAACATTGACGTCTACGACGCCGTCGCCGCCAGAAAGTAATACATATGTCTTACCTTTCTCACCATTCACAGACGAGACAATAAATCCAATTAACATAATTTCTGGAAAAAGTATAATACAAATCTGTTTATCACACATGGATATATATATATATATATATATATATATATATATATATATATATATATATATATATATATATATATATATATATATATATATTTCTCATGCCAATAATGTTATTGCATATTCGTTTAAGCAATTACTTTATTGAATAAATATTGATAATCTCTCTTTTGTTATCAAGTTATTTAAAAAATTTACTATGCTTGTTTGTTTGAACAATTAAGGTTATGCATCATACTCATACAATAAAATGGGAGACAAATCATGTAGGGTTACTAACTCAGTCGTCTCGGTTCACATACATACATACATGCATTCATTCAACCATCTATACACATACACACATACATATAACGTAATGCATTTCGGAACGAAACTATTGTTAATCTTCAAAATTTAATAAACGAAAGAGAAGATATAATTAGTTCACATAATAATGCACTTAATAACAGAACATAGTTTTAACTACTTCTGTAGGATTATTCAAATGGGTGCATTTTAGAACCGTATAAGAAGCATACAGAGCTATGTAGATCTCCATAGTTTCCAAATTATGACGCAGGGGCTAAGACCTTAACGGTAGGAATGGACTCCAGGATCAATGCCAGTTACAAGTATAGCTTTATCTTTCCATGCCAAGTAAATTTACATATGGTTATTGGTTCGGGATCTCAATAGTTTCCAAGTTATGACCCAGGCGATATGGGCCTGGTGGTGGAGATAGACACCGCAGTCAATATCATTTGAGTGCATAAATTTGTCTTTTCATGCTTAGGCAATGCATAAGATGGTTACAGGGTAAGGATCTCAACAGTTTCTAAGTTATGACCCAAAGGCTAATTTCCATGAGGTGTGGATTTACAGCCACTGTCAATATCAGTTGCAGGTATAAATTTTACGTGTCATGCCTAATAAGTGTAATAAGGTTAAAGGGTAGGACTCTCAATAGTGTCTATGTTATGACCCAGGGCAAAGTTCTTTGGGATAGGGAGAGAGCCCGAAGCATTTACCCTGGGGTCCCAGTCGGACACGCATTGACACTTGGACCATTGAGTATATACATTGATTCTAAGACGTGTGAGACATACAACCCGACAGTAAGTTTAAATTTACGGAAAATTACCTACACTCCCTAGCTCCAGCACAGGGCCGCTATCAAAATTCAAAGTGTGTTGACACAAGCTACATCCATAGAGCATCTCTGGTCCAAGTTTAATATATCTAGCTAGGAGTTCAAGGATATTATTAATAATAATAATAATATTGTATTTATTTATAATACTTTCTTGCAAATACACAATACAAAGACGCTAGGATCGAAGTTAGGTTATGCAACATGCTCATTATACGCCATTTTAATTAAAGGGGCGACAAATCGCTGATGATTGTTAATTTCACCGCAATCTACATACATTCAACTCTCGTTAATAAGAATCTTAGCGGACTGCAGAAGGTATATAATATAGTTATATATGAATGAACGGCACATCAGCATTAGCTACATAGTTCCAAATAAAAGTTAAGTTCTTAAAATGAAAACATTTTTTTTTTAAATCTTCAGGAAGTTAAATCCTTCAGTATAAACGTAAACATGTTGTCATATGAGATAAAAGATAAGAGGTATAGACGTACAGAAAACAGCGACTAAGAAAAAATATAAAATCCATAAAATACGGGATAACATTTTTAAAAATATAAACCACATGATTTTAAAAAGTCACAGATTTTCTCCTGTGGTACATCATCAAAACACTTCGTAACTGAGTTCTCCTTGAAGGGTAAAGGACCATGAATTCAACAAGAATGTGTTCTACTGTCGGTGAACGCAGGCAATGTATGCACTCCGGTCATGGTTCACCCTTCAGGATGTATGCATTGGTTAGGTATCGAACCACTAATTATTATACAGCCAGAAAACCAGTCTACTGGTGGGGGAATAAAAACTACAGTACTAAATATTTTGAGATGCACCCAATGGCCAGTAAATGGGTTTAATTTTCTTCCGTTATACATTTCATAAACTTCAATCTATGTGCTATAGTTGACAACAACATATGTACTTTTATTTTAATATCCTTTATTTAATTTCCTACTGACAAAATAGCATATGGACTCCTGGTGCGAGGTTATGTTATTAGGTGCAGAGCCGGGAGTACCCCTGTTTAGGAATACGAGGCTCAAAAAAATGCTGCGAAATACCCGTATTTCAAAGCTGAAAACAATTTACCTAAATCTTAGGAATGAAAGCATGCGTCGTTTGTATGCCAACCTAATAAAGAAATTATTTTTATTTTTTAATATATTAACATTTAAGTTCTATGGGAAATGAATTAGTGGTCAGATGCCGTTATGTATGCGTGTGCTGTACGCGAGAGGTACAATACCGCCTTAGCTCTGCGATCTGTTCTATACAAGGATGCCACTCTCCACTGATAGGTTTGATGTTCGAAGCTTGCTTTCATTCCACATCTTTTGTCAAGTATATATAGAACATGCTCATTTATATAATACTTGAAGCCACTATATGGAATCCTTCTTTTCGATATGGGTGACAGCATGGCGACTTTGGTTCTGTTCATAAACCCGACGTAGGCACCAGTCACATCATCTCGATGTTCACCCCTGTGTTTTCCATGATTTCCTTTGTCGCTTTCATAGTCTTCCTTTTTGTTTCCATATTGCGGAATTTATCATGGATGGGCTTGAGCTTTTGAGGATTTCAGGGTATTCTATGTATGGCTATTATGTCATTACGGGTAAGGGAAATGTATCCTTTTTCTTAAATAGTGTCTAACAAAAAATGATGGAGGTCTTCCTCTTTTTTCTGTTTGAGTCTCATTACTTGTATGCTTGTTTTTCTGGAGTGTTGTTCGTTTCTGTTAGCTGCAATTTGGGCCTCATCTACCCGTCTTTCAAGGCCCCCATGTGTTCCTGAAGGGCAGTAATTTTCTTATCTTTTTCTTCAATTTTATCTCTCAAGATTTTATTTTCCAATTCGTAAGATTCATATTTTTCCTCAACTTGTCTCAGTTTTTCTTCTATGTAGCTTTTATTTCATGATTTATACTGTTCATAACTTTAGTCACAGTATTCTCCACTATACTGTTAATCTCTTCTACTTTTGGCTATCCTTCCAGTATATTTTTTAGAGATTTTATTTCCGACAAAATATCACAGCTTCTTCCTCTCCGCTAGCCTCTGATCTTCAAGTGCGATTCAAAAAGCTCTCTAGACATTTCTTTCCACCAAGTGAATGACGTTTAACTTCATCGCTTTATTTTTCTTTCTCTTTCTCTTTCCTGGACGGCATTTGCAATGGATATATTTTGAGTGAAGTACGGTAGTGTGAATTCAAGTAAAACGGGTATAGTTCGATTTTATTCTTCAAATTTTGGTAAAAACATATTTGGCTAAAATACTCAAAATGCTACACTGAATGTAGATATATCTACATAGCTAACATAACATATTTGTTACCCTATGTTGCCCTGTCCATCCTAATCAGGGTCATCTCTATCCATGATGTTTAAATGCGACTTTACTTGCGTGTCTCCATACTAGATGCCCCATGCACTTTATTATTAACTTTTATATTTCTTGCAGTTGATGTCGTCAAAGTCTATTGTCCTAAATTCATACCAGATGCAACTGTATAGAGATACTGTAGCCATTTGTTTATATTATTTATCACATTTTGGAAATTGAGTTCTAATGACTTGTTGTTTTTTAAATATATTTTCTGGAGGCGGTCTTGGGTGGTTCCTCTTTTAATTTCCTATGAATAATATTTATGTTTTAGCATGATTTATCTATGATCCTGAGGCCTTCCGAATTTTGTGTATTATGTCATTCTATACGTGCATGAATGCAGGGTTGATATAAAGCTGGTGCAGTCATTTGCATATTGGATCATTTTAAAATATCATGAACTAAATTCTGTATTTTTATTCTCTCTGCCTGTATATTACTTCTTATTGTAATACTTAATGTTTCTATCACAATAACATACACTAACATAGACAAAGCACATCTTTGTCTTACTAATCTGTCCATACTGAATTTTCTGGTTTTGGCTCCATTGATTTGTACTAAGGAATTGACATCATTATACAAGATATATGCCCCATTTCTTACATTTTCTCCAAATCCAAATGTCTGGAGAATTATTTAATATAGTCGTGTTCACAACATTTTTTAAAAGCTTTTCCCTGATCTATTAAGATCATATCCCCGTTTTCTTTTTTTAGATCGAGGTACTCTATTACTGATTTAACAATAATTTGTTTACTATGCTTCTTTCCTTCTCCCCGCGGCCCTGGGTGGCCGAGCGGTCTAAGGCGCTCGCCTTTACCGGACACTGCCATCTCACCTCTGTCCTCGTGGGTTTGAGTCTTGGGCTCTTCCAATATGGTTATGTGAGAAAGCTTGCCAGTAGCTTCCCGTGGATCGGTGGTTCTTCCCGGGATTTTTCCGGGTTTTTCCTCCACCAGATATACTGGCCGCCATGTATAGCCTATCATGTGCTGAAAAATGGCGTTAAACCCATAAAACCAAGCCATCCTTCTCCGCAATTCTTTGATTTATTTTGACAATTTGGTTCATTGTTTGCTTTATTCTTGTTGACAGGATCTTGATTAAAATTGTATAACCAACATTTAATAGCAAAATAGGTCTACAGTTCTTACGATCTGTGATTTTTCCCGACCTTTCATATATTATGGATATGGTATCCTCCCTCATGGAATTTGAAATTTTCATCTAAGAAGATATTGTTTAATACTATCTTTAGTAATGATATCAGTTTTTTCGCTGGTGATTTTCCCTTGTACATTTGGTCAATAGTTTTAAATATCTCCATTTCATTTATGATGTTTTCACATATTGCTATACTTTCTGTGTTTTTCTTTTCAAAACCTATATGTAGAGCAATTGTCTTCTGTTTTATGTTGTTCAACATTTTCATATGTGTACTTTGGCATAGCGTTTATGGTGATTTTGAAGGATTTCCTTATTTAGGTGTTTCCCATCTTTTAGTATGTTCCCCCTCCCCCATCCCACCCCCTTTTTCATAAAAACTATTTGATAAACTTTGATATATTTCTTGGTAATGTATTTAATTTAATACAGAATTTTCATTTTCCATATCTCTTGTCCCCCATTTGTTTTTAATAACTTTGTATGTAAGTTCAACTTGGCAATTGTCAGATAGTGGTGTTAGAATTACTTTTGTTGCTCTATGTTGCTTGTATTGCTTGTGTAAATATAGAACTTGTCTAGTCTACTGGCTTTGATTGTGGTTATTATAACAGTATATTTATTCTCATTTATTATAATAGTATGTGTATGTTCTTTCAATCCCATTTTTCTCCCGATACGTGTAAGTCTAGTCATTCCCCATTTTATCCGTGTCGTCTAATGTCGAGATAAAATCTCCTATAATAATAGTTTCCATAATATATGAGTTAACGTATTCCATGATGTTTCTAAAGAGTTTTTAAAAATTATAATAATATGAAAAATTCTTCCTGCTCTTTTGTGGTTCAATTCGTATTACTTACTCTTTTGTTTATTATGACTTTTTCTCCTGAGTGTGTATTGTTTGGGCCTTTATTTGTGATGAACATAACATTTAGTTAGTCCTCTATGTATGTTACTAGATTGTCTTTGATTTTATTGATTTCTTGTATTATAGCTATATTGTAATCTTTACATGTTTCAATGAGTTTATTTGCTTTTTTAAAATGAATACCATTTGTATTCAGGGACAGGGTTAGAACATTATATCCTGGATATAGGTTTTGAAATATTTATTTGTTTAAGTCGTTTTTATGGATCAAATTTATGTGAGATTTTTTTTTCTTTCTTATTAGTATTAAGGGTAATTTGAACTTTGTGATTCAAATGACGAGAATGTGAAAGAATTTCGAACTAGAAAACCTTAGATGTAAAAAGACAGGTGGCGGACAAAAAGTTTCGCATTGTTTCTAGTTTTAATTTAATTAGAATAATGAAACATTTGTGTGTTTTGTATTATTCATCTTTTTCATATTCACCCTTGTATCCTTGAAACATAATGTAAACTACAAACCTCCTAATGTTGCTGAGACAACATGGGATATACGGTAATGATGGCTTTTATTTCGGGCACGTGCAGACCAGTTTATAAGTGTTGCACGACCACATGCATAATCTTGGGAATGCATCTAGGTAAACAGATTTACGCAGATAAGTACACCGCTCCTCGCACGGAAAAAAAAACCCATCATAATAAAGGGGACAAATTTATAAGAGATAAACGTGTTCAAAAATCCAATATAGGTTTATTCTAAAATCTTATACAAAATGGCAGAGGAGCCGTTTAAACGTTATTTATTAATAATAATATGCAATAATCAAATATGGCTACTACTTGCTCGAGTGCACATTACGAAGCTACAGGAGCATTACGAATACAGATCTCATATCATAACAGAAGGTTCTAGCTCCTTGTTTATAATCATTGTTTTATTTATTTATTTATTTATTTATTTATTTATTTATTACACAGAAAAAATAGAAATGGGGGTAATTTACTGGCAGAGACTTGAAAATAGAACATGATAAATTAACACTTATTAACGTGTATGGTCTTAATTCAGATGATCCCACTTTTTTGACTGAGTGGAAGAAATAATGGAACAGTTTAATAATACAGTCAATATGTATGTGGTAACTTCAGCTCAGTATTGGATCCGACTTTGGATTTTGAATTGTATGTAAATGTCAATAACCTAAAAGCTATAGAAAGATTAAATAAACTCATGGAGGATCATAATATTGTGGACTATTATTGAGTACTTACTCCACATCTACGAAGATACACTTGGCGCAGGAAAAATAAAATAAACAAGCAATATTAGATTGTTTTCTTATTTCTGAATGTCTAACAAACTTAGTAAATGACATAAAAATTACATCAGGTTACAGGTCGGATCACTCGATTACTACCGTGAACTACAACTTAATAACTTTACACACGGAAAAATATTCTGGGAATTTTATAAAAGTCTTATAAAGGATCTGGGGTATGATAAATATGTGAAAGATACAATTGACAGAGTGAAAAAAACCAATTTGCTCTACTTGTTTATAATCTTGATGAACTAAATGATATAAATGTGGCAGATATCCAGTGTACAATTGATACTCGTCTATTTTTAAAAGTTTTATTAATAGAAGTAAGTGGCACAACTATCTCATTTGCTAAATATGAGAACAAAGAAGGGGAGAAAATGGAAAAAAATCTAGCTAATGAAATTGGTAAGTTAGAAAAAGACTTTCATGCATATAGTAGAGGAACTGAAGAAAGAAGAAATCAGTTCCAGATTTAAAGAAGGGTAAACTACAAGGGTATGCGATTAGAAGTAGAGCTCAGTGGATTTGAGTAGGCGAAAAACCATCCAAATAGTTGCATGCCTTAGAGAATAGAAAATTTATAATCAAAATGATTAGTAGAATAGAAACTTCAGAGGAAAATATTTTATTAGACCAAAACCAAATTCTCAGTGAAATTAGAAATCTTTACAGTAATCTCTAATCAGAATCAAGAGATATTTTAGATGTTGACTTGGATCAATTACTAAAAGAGTTTAATATCCCAAAATTAACAAAATAATTCCTGATTCCTTGGAAGGAGAAACACAACTAGATGAAATACTTAGTGTACTTAAAAGGATGAAGAATGGCAAATCTCCAGGATCTGATGGACTTATGGTGGAGTTTTTAATTGTTCTGGAATGACTTAAAATATTAAACCTTGAGATCAATTAAGAAGAACTTTATTGTTTTCATATAAGGCCATTGCACCAAGTACAAAATTATACAATGAAGAAAATATATAATTGGGGTGGACACACATTGGTTTTTTGTAAGTCTACAGTATAGTGGTAAGTGATATAATCACATACATATGACGTAATATACATAAACGTTGCTGTTCTGTGATTACCGCATCAGATTTATTACAAAGTAAATTGCAAAATATTTAATAAGCTGGGTATTCGTAATAGTACTTTGGAAGAAACTTAAATCTTAATTCTGAGTATTTTGAGCATTTTAATAAAAAATGGAATTCATCTTTAATTTCCCAGCTGTCACATATTAACAAAATCGACGTGCCCTATCGACAATTTTTTGTCTACCTGTAACTATATGTATAGGAAGTTCTCCTAATCTAAAAAAGTGTATAAACCGTCTTATTTCGTTCTTTTCAACAACAGATAAGTATTTTTCACATTCTATAAGGCTTTTATAATTCCTATATTTCTTTAATGGGATTGATCCATTTACTTCTTCGTGGCATTCTTGCAAGTTACAACCCATTAACCGTTGTCTAAATTGCACAATAAATAAATCAAGATCGCCAATATCCTGTGATATCCACACAAAACCAAACCCATATTTACAAATTAACTGTCTAATATAAGTTGCCCAAGTTATTCTTTTGCTATCATCCAGTGCCTTTAACATCATGTAGCATTTCCTGGGATATCTATAGCTAGGCATATGCAACAATTTACACCAATATTTTATACATCTGATATAATAGTCAATATACATATTATAACGTCCACATTCACCAAGAGCTCCCATGTTTGAAGATTGTCTTCCAAGAGACATATAGAATTTACAGAATTGTTGATCGAATTTCTCTACAGATTTTCTATTCTTGTATCCCCAAATCTCTGACGAATAGAGGAGAACAGGCCTAATACGGACATCAACTAATTTGAACACAATGTTCGGCGATGGAGATCAGAGTTTTCTTATTAATTTTTTGACTGGAATTAAAGGTTTATTAACTTGTATAACAAGTCTTTCAATTGCTTTTGTCCAATTCAATCTGCTAGAAAACATTATTCTCAAATAGTTGTAATAAGTTACAATTTTGATATCATCTTTACGATAAGGCCACTTTTCAAACTTATTAAGTCTACCACCGTTTCTAAAAACAATGAAATATGTCTTATCTATGTTTACAGTAAGACTCCCTTTTACACAAAAGAGTTCCAGTGTGTTTATCTTTCTTTGTAATTCTAAAACAATATCACCAGAAATACACAAGTCATCAGCATAAAGTAACAGAATCATTTTGTAATTCATTGTCAACAAAGAGTTTAGTTTCCCTTGGACATTTACATGATTGCAATAAACGTTTTATCATGTGAACAAGTAACTCACGAAAACATCAACATTTTGAATATTTGGTTAACCTGAAATAAACTGCATCATGGAATTTTAATAATATAAAAGTATTAAATCATTAATCAAATGACAGATTGTGTATTTGCATAAATTGGTACCTTTTTTCATTAATTCAGCCTTAGAATAAATTAAATCTTCAATGCCGTAGGCGTTACTTTAACCTCGAAAATACATTACAATAGTGGCGTTCAAAGACTTTAGCAACTCGGCCGACTACCACACACCTTAACTGTTTTCATTGCCAGATTCATTGTTTTGAAATGGATATTCATTGTCATCTTACAGGTTTTGTCACTTTTAGCGACTTTGACCATAGATGTGGATACACATTCGCAAAGGAAACGTGTAGGCATATTGGTGAAACAAGTGACACTTGCATTACTGTCAGGGGTTGGGACCGTGTTCTCCCAAACCAGGGGCAACTTATTTTGGGCTGAGTTGTCTTTGCTCCCCCCCCAAAATATCTGTGTTTTCTATTGCACTGGTTTTAAAATTAGGGTAGGTAGGTATTTTTATTTTTGTTTTCTTTTAAATTATATTTAAATCAAATAATATTTCAAGTGCTTCAAAGTACTGGGCAAAACCGGCTCAGTTAGATGCACAAATCAAATTCGGCAATGTGACTTTAAAAAAAAATTGTTAAATTATTTTTTTTGGGGGGGTGGGTGGGCGTGCTTGGGTCGGCAATGAGAAACAGGTACAGTCGTCTGACCGGAAACACATTTTTTTTTATTTTTTTATTTTCTGTTGCCTAAGATAAAATATATTGGTATGTTTACACTGACATAGTCCTACAATGTAAGATGTGGATCCTGATATTAATGATAGAGATGAGTACAGAGTCTTACTGCCAGTACAAACAGTGCTGAGAAGCGTGTTCCCTCGTAGATGGAGGGGAACTAGAGGTCAAATTTTCTAGAATATCTCACATACTTGGCAATCCATATCAGGCACTGTTGCACAGATTAAAGTCTAATTGCTTAAGTCAGACTATACTTACTCTGATGTCTTTGTCCTGATCGAATAAAATCTAGGCAATGGTGAAGTACTAAAAGTGAGTAAACAGGTTCGTTTCATTAAATAAACTTACCCCTACTTCAACCGACTTCGGTATTCATCGGCTACCATAGCATTTGAACCAACCAAAATGTGTGTCAATGGCTCTGAAAAATGCATCCACTTAATTCTGGCAGGATTTGTTTCCGTCAGGAAAATTACATCAGAGTATGTATAGTACGACTTAGCAATAAGACTTAAATATGTGCAACAGTGTCAATATTTGGCCTCTAGTTTCCTGGTATGTCAACCGGGGAACACAGAATACAACACCGTTTGTGCTGGCAATATAGTGGCACATCCTAATATCGCGGAACGCTTATTACCGCGTAACATTGGAATAACCTGCATGTAGATATAATACCAGAAGTTCACAAAGCCATGAATATTAAACATTAGAAGAATAACTTTATTCAGGGTAAATAAAATCGTAGATTTCCTTGACGTGTACAAATTTAAGTAAGTTATAAAATCCCATTCATACCATATCCAGTTCCAATTCTTTTTTGTTTTTTTCAATCATAAAATTGCGTCGAGCACATTGTCAACAAATTGTGTGCTTTACAATTTAAAGAATACAAGAAGAATTGGTGACCTGACTGACGCTCTTTGATAAAAACTGCAATCTAACATGTGGGGGGCCCATTAACTTGTACCTAACGATAGCTGAAGATATACAGTGGCGTTATACAGAAGATCCGTATGTTGGGCGAATTATTAATTTCGGTAAAAGATCGTAATTTCTACCCAACTTAGACGAGATCTTTAGCGTATAATCCTGATGTATTCCAAGTAACAGATTACGTGGTTTTGCCATGGTAAACTCCACTATATGTAAGCAACGCCAATTCCTGTACAATTTTGGGTAAAATCTGTTCATTTTGTTGATATATCGTCGCCAAAACATCTTTGTTAAAACAACTTTGTTTTTGTTAGTAATATCTCTCTCTCTCTCTCTCTCTCTCCTTAAGCTTCAATACAATACATCAATACATCAACTATCGAGGGTGAGGGGGAACACTGCTCCTGCTAGTCCTGCAATGTAAGACGTAGACCCTGATATTTATGACAGGGATGGGTCAACGTCTTACACTAGCACAAGCGACAAGCGGTGTTGTATAGCGTGTTCCCCGGTAGTCCGATAATTACCCCCCACCCCCAACCTGTGTTGATAACTGATGGACGTTATGTGGGTATGATGTCACCTATTCATAAATAAAATGTGCAATTTTGCTCCATGCAAATCTGTCCGGAACACACCAGAGGACAGTTTAGACATTTACCGGTATTTGTAAAAGCCGTATGTAGCCACGAAATTCAAAATGCCATCAGGACATAGGGTTGTGTTATTCCAAGTGGATTTACAAGTCGTCAAACATAGGATTTGATCGGAAATATTCTGTACTTATCGCCAAAAGGACCCTTAGACAGACAGTATCTCAATAGACGTGAGAAATACCGGTAAGTGTCTAAAATGTACACCGATGTGCTACGGACAGATTTGTCAGCAAATAATTCCTAGATTTTATGAATAGGTGACATCAAACCCACAAAACGTCCATCCGTATCAACACAGCAATATCTCACATACTTGGCAGCCCATATTGGCACTGTTGTACAGATTAAAGTCTAATTGTTTCAGTCGGACTATACTTACACCGATGTCTTTTTCCTGATGGAATGAAATCCTGGCACAACCAAGTGGAGGTTTTTCAAGAGCCGTTGACATACATTGCGGCTGGTTAAATGCGATGGTAGTTGATGAATGCCGAGGTCGGTTAAAATGGGGTAAGTTTCTTGAACGAAACGGATCTATCTAATCTCTTTCGTCAACATTAGTGTGCATCTCTTGCAGATCAGTCACCTTGCAAATTTAAATTAATTTGGTTATCATGAAACAAATAATAAAGTAGTTGTGCTTCAATTGAGAGAATGAAATAAAAGAGACGATATTGGAGGAAAGGTGTAATACAAAACAAAAATGAAAAAAAGATCAAACTAAAATACTACAAGCCAAGCATTCAAAAACGATTCTTATAGAAAAGTAAAAGAAAATGAATGGATCATGTGTCCAATATTGGGAAAACAAAAAACAAAAAGAAATGATGAAGGGAAATCAATGAAAATGATAACAAATCAGAAGAATTTTTTATGAAGGTTCTAGAACGTTTAAAAAAGAACAAATCTGACCTATAGTAAATCATACAAGTAATTATGAAAGACATCAGCCGCAAATATAGCCTATTGCAGCATCTTTCTCAGTGCCCGAGCAACAGTGTAAACCCATAGGTTTATTGTTATTCCGCCAATGTTTATATAGGTCTAGATAGTACAACATACAGCGCCACCTAATGGGTTTTTGGCACTGATTGAAATAGTTAGGATATATGACCCAAGAAAACGAACAAATATATATACTATTTTACAAAAAACACCTGCAATAGTTACAAAAATCTTGCATGTATGCCAATGTTCATAATTTACATTTCGCGAATACTGTATTTCGAGAAAGTAATGCCGGACTTATTCGCGACTACACTGATTCACAAAGGTGGAGCAGACAATTCTTGCGACTTTGCGCTCTAATGAATATAGGGGATCGACTATTTAATTTACGCTTGGAGGGGGGGTGGGGTGTGCTGGCTTTTATTTTGAGACGGGATATATTATTTTTTTTCTTTTACCTTACAATTCTTATTTTTTCAACTAATGTTTTTGTTGTTGTTGCTATAAATCAGAGCAAGAAGGTTATTGTCAAGCTATATGAGAGCCGTCATTTTTTTTTCTTTAGAAAACATCTCAGAACCCAACCCCCCAAATTAAATGGTCCGTCTCTAAACAGTATGCCTCAGTTCTCACTCTTAAAGGTGTAAATGCAATTTTAACATTTCAAATCGTAATAAATAAGAAAATAACATTTCGTGGAAAATATACAACACATCTCGGCAATCGATAGAATGTAAACTGTCTTTTTTTACAACAAGCAACTTATAACACGTACTCTCGGACGGCACAGCTAGTAGAGATCTTCTGAGGTATAGGCAACCGGAGAACCAGAATCTCTTGGCCATTGATGGGAGAAAAGGAACCCTGTACATGGCGGCATCATCGAGCTACTGTGGGTACCAGACTGGTGAAAATCAAGTCAAGTTTGCATTCTTCCAGATGGAAGGTCCTAAGTCTCAACTGGTCTTTGACTCTGTTGTCTCTCCCTCTTTCTCTCTCTCTCTCTTTCTCTCTCTCTCTCTCTCTCTCTCTCTCTCTCTCTCTCTCTCTCTCTCTCTCTCTCTCTCTCTCTCTCTCAGCTGGTGCGGCATCCTGGCACTCATCCTGACTCGTGATATACAGCTAATGGCACTATATGGGATTGGTAACATAACTTGTTTGGGCTAAAGTCAAAATCTGAGAACGAGTACAACGTAGATAAATCAGAATTTCCTTTGGACTTGAACTGTCGGTTGACTGATAGCTCCTGACTCATAGTCCTCATGGGTTTTTCTATTCGGCTGATAAAGGAGTTTAAATGGTTAAAAATTAATTTAAGGAATTGGTTTTATGTATTCGTTTCATTTCTTGTAATAATTGTTTATACACGAAGACTTAAGCTCACTTTCGTTACTTTATAGATGTCTTGACATGAACAGATATTTTGAACATAAATGTGTGTTAAAGTTTCATGCTCCATGAGGCGACATCCTGCTTGATTATCTCAATAGCCAGCATCCGTTTTACAAGTCGCCCTACCCTTGAGTTTCTGTACTTTGTCAGATTCACAATTCCGACTTAAGAGCTGAAAATAGGAAACGAAACTGAAACCCTCAAGATTTTGCTCTATGTGATAAATTGTAGATCCGCACAGGTCATGTGTTAATAGAAGATAAGTGTCTCCACAAATATATGAACGAACCAATTCAGTCATCTTTCATTTCATTCTACACCATACAATGATACTTATTGCATTACTCTATTGTGTTCTACGATGATTTGCTTTCATGACCCCAGTTTCAAGTGTGTGTTTCCGGACCCCAATTTCAGGTGCGATAAGTTATCACATGATCAATGAATTCCTGGCCCCCAGTTCCCAGGGTTACTGTCAAAATTGTCAAGAGTGATTATCTTATAAAGTACAAATACTATCTTTAATGTAAAGTAATTGTTTAATTTCAGAAGGCCAATTTTTTCTTTTTATATTTGACAGTATTTTGCGGATAAGACAATCAGAGCCATGGGACCCAGTTTCAGGGATTTGTGTCCAAGATCCCACTTTGGCGTTAAAATACGTATGTGTGTGTGTATGTGCGTGTGTGCGTGTGTGTGTGTAAAAATACGACTTAACGGTTAACGTGTACTATAGTATCTACCAACCAGTAGTGTGGATTTCAAATTACCGACACTACATATTATTTCATGCTCACAGCGTCGGTAGCAGCAGAAGTAGCAGTAGCAATAGTAGTAGAAGTAGTAGTATAAACATGTACCCATACTTGCGTTGCAATTACTAGGATGTAAGAATGGAATAGCAGCAGTGACCGCGTTGAGGAATCAATAGGAGTAGCACTTGCAGAGGTCGCAGTGGTAGTAGCAGTAGTAGTAGTAGCATATTTCATTAGCTATGTGTTTGTATGTTGTATACGTTTTAATTCCTAATACAGTAGAGATACTATCGATAATGATTTTTCAGTTAAATTTGACTAAACACTCTGTAGTCTCATCTAATCTCTACACATACAGGCACACAAGACATCGCAGGGATATATATATATATATATATACGACACTGCATGTATCCGGTTAACAGTGAAAATTGTATCACATCAACCACCCTATCTGTATGATACAGAAGGAAACCTGGTCTTGCGGACAATCAGTCTATTACTCCAAAATAAGTGCCTTCCGAAGTACACTGAAGAAGGGCATATCATAGCTAACTGTACTGTTTACATGAACTTGCAGAGCGGATATGTGTCATAAACATCTACATTTGAGTGCAAACTGCTCATATTTAAAATAAATTTAATTAAACTCCTCTTTTCCTACCCTTTCCAAGAATCATCCCGCCTTGGGTATGATGATAATAATAATAATAATAATAATGATAATAATAATAATAATTATAATAATTATTGTTGTTATCATTATTATTGTAATTATTATTATTATTATTATTATTATTATTATTATTATTATTATTTAACGAGGATAACACAGGTCATGAAAGACCCATCGGCCACGTAGTCCTGAACGTATTAACATGTTATGTATATATATATATATATATATATATATATATATATATATATATATATATATATATATAGTGGTCAACAGATGCATATATGTAGAATAAGGACGCACACATTATCTCTATTCTCTGGATACAATGAAAAAAAATACTTCAAACATATACAACTCAGATTACATGTTTTTAAAGGGTTTTAAGTATTTGCTTGTGATCATAAGAAGAAACGTGATTATCAATATCTCACGATTTGT
Source organism: Margaritifera margaritifera (assembly GCA_029931535.1). Lineage (NCBI taxonomy): Eukaryota > Metazoa > Mollusca > Bivalvia > Unionida > Margaritiferidae > Margaritifera > Margaritifera margaritifera. Next base: position 1,161,945 of record JAQPZY010001599.1, read on the forward strand.
GTTAATTCGTTTCACCCTGCTTAATGTAGCATATTACCCTAACCATTAAAATCAGAAGTATTATCAATACTTTGTTTATATTACTCTCTTGCATTATAACAGAACTTCCGTGGAAAGTGTTCGTCTAAAATTGTTTAGTAGCGTCTTGCGTTTATGTCGCCGCTTTATTGCGTTTTGACTCAAGGAAGATATGTAGCACTTTTATTTTAATAGATATCCTCAAAATATGTAACCCTACACCTCTAGAAAATTTAGAAAAGAAAAATATTCCCAAAGTTGATCATGATGATGATTTTGTCAGCTGCCAAAAGTTCGTTCCCGATAAAACGATAAAAAATATGACAATTTAAAAAAAGACACTTCTGCATATAGCAGTTGACTGTTTAAAAAATGACAGTTCAGACGTGACAAGATATTCTAACGCGAGAAAAGAGAAAGTGTAACTGTCGCGGTCGGAAATAAAACCTAGTTCGTCTGTCTCGCACTCGGGTGCACAACCACTAGATTAAAAGGTCCGGTCCAGCTAGGCTGGTTAGTAAATGACCTCATATATCTAGACCGCAATACTTCTCCTTTCTTTTCCTTACTTTGACATTCATCCTCGAATATCACCCAGATACACCTCTCAGAGCGGTCGAAATCCATTCTTAAGCGGCCACCAGCTACTGAGATCCCAGAAGAGCCCCCAAATGTAACGCAAGGAGATACAAAGTCTAACTGCCGCTGTCGGGAATCCAACTGGGTTCGTCTGTCTCGCTTTCGGGCGTACATACCGCTAGACTAATAGGTCCGGAACACTTAAGCTGGCTAGTAAGTCGCCCCATATACGAAGAGTGGTACAATATGCATATATCTAAATAGATATATAGTTATTAATGCCCCTCTATCTTTCCATCTATCCGTATGTTTCTTTGTCTGATATATTCTTCGTCTCACACATATTAAAATACCAACTCGCATACTACTAAAATATGAGTGTTACAGGTCTTGTAGGGATGCAGAACCGACTATTTCAGCTTTAGGTGTCATTTTGGAGAATTTGATTGCACATACCATTAAAAAGTGATTATTCAGTTTATTTCGCTGCTCGTCAACCAATATTCATTGCAAGATCTTTATATAACCGCCATAGCAAAGGAATACATGAGGTGTGTTACAGTGAAAATCATATTGATATCCTATGAAAGCGCCGCGTATTGGAAAAATAATATACTACCCACTATATTGGTAATGGTTAGATCCTACGTCATCTTTTCTTGACTCGGTTTAGTGTTTGGCTGACATTGTTGAAGTTCATAGTGACCAATAAATTGTTTTCTGCGAGATTTCCAATTACAACTAAAGTTCAGATCACTCAACAATCGGGAATGAACAGAGTTTGGTAAAACGACATTAACATGCAATTTTAGAACAGCAGTTAATATTTTATTTAAGATCAATAAAGACGCCTACATGGCCACATTGACGTACATTTTACAGATTGATGAAAAGAAAGCTTTCCTACAATCCAAACATACTTACTATCCGCTAGTCCTTCCTGTAGTGTAGTAAAATGTAAGGATTGCATAACACCTGAAGACAAAGTTTCATTTTCTATAAAGAATCATTTTTGTATCCTGTCATGTTTATCAAAAATAAATTCTCACAAAATACATGTACCTATTATTCTGAAGCCTTATTTCCTAAAAGCAAAATCAAAACTAAACCCATGTTTTGAGTGCCTTATAAGCTTCAAGTTATTATCTGGCAAATAATATCAACATTGCTATTTACGTGTGAATGTCATGTTATTTGTATCCTTTTCATGATAGAAAAATACTTACTGTTCATTCGATGAGCTTATGATGTTCAGATTTCCAGTGCATTTATAGAGCACCTTCAAAAAAAAAAAAGGTTACTCAAGACTGAAAATGTTTTCGTCCAAGTATTAAATGTTCTAGTCTAAACATATATACAGATATATAGATTAATAGGTATGTAGATGGGCAGTCAGGTAAGTTAAATTACAAAATCTCTGTGCTGTCTGGGACAGTATGATATTCATGGTTTCTTACTTTCTCTTCAGTAATCTCCTTCTCACATATTTCACATAAGTTGTGAGTTTTTAACGTATTTATAATATATTTAAACATATAAATTTGGCAATAATGTTGGATCTAGTTTGTCCATTTTTGCAATTATTCATGGAAAACGTAAAATCTATCATTTGATTTCATCACTATAAAAATGTATTATTTATAAATACATTTTAGGCGTGCACAAAATCCTGAGGATGCGTATTTCGCAGTTGGTATTTCCAGGAATTTGTGTTTTCCTTTTATCTTTCTTGACAAGTGCACCGATTATACTTTCTAAATCACTATAAAGTAGCTTATATTTAATTTGTGAAGATACTTTTTTAAAAGTCATAAGACATAACCTTATTGTGAGATATTATGTCAATGGAATTTTATATCCGATGAAATGGTCTTTAATGTTCATTTAATTTTAGCAGAGTGTTAGAAAAATAAAGCATTCTTTAATAATTTTGTTTTGTTTGTTCACTCTGTCTAATTAATTATTAATCACGAAAAAAAATAATGATATCTACAATATTTTTAGTCATTATTTTTTGTGGATTGTGTCCAACACACTTATTTTATTCAGGTCATTTTCTCTTTCTCTTTTATCACCTTCACTGGTAAGTTCTTGTATTTACGTCGTTTTTTCCAATATGTCATACACATTGAGAGATAGGTTAAATTCATTTCAAATTTTCGATGTCTACTTTCTTCATAGGACCTTTATCAAACTAGTCTTTCTATTTGTCTAATTATATAAAGGCGGTCTGATTTAATTCCTGTTCGAATGATTTAAATGGATTCTACAGCATATAGGAAACATTTCTTTTCTTTGTTTTTCATATAGCTGACAATATATTTCTTTTGACTAATGGTGGTGAATCCATGTACATTCTTCCTTGTAACGGCGTGTATTTGTCAAAATGCCGATTTTATTATATATTTCATAATGAGATATGGACATGCATCAGAGGATGAAAATTGATATCGCCAAAGAGGCCATTTAACTTTTTGAACTGCATTCTTATCCCATTTAGAAAGTATATATGCCCCTATGTACATTATTAAAACGTGTATTTCTATATTTAGACCTATTTATTTTTTCTTCTTTTACCCTCCCCCTCCCCTCAGGATGAACGGATCTTAAAATGTCAAGGTTGTAGTAAACATTTATGTAATCAATGAGGAGGTGTGAATATATATGCCTATGACAAACTCCAAAAAAAGTAAGTTTCAAGTATTAGTCTAACTTTAAAAAAAAATATTTTTCCGCATGAATCGTACAAATTGTCGGTGTTGTTTCTATTCGATATTCAGTGTCACAGATACAGTACCTGTTACACTCTACGACAAACAATACAAGAGTTTACGGAAATATTCTTGATTAAAGATAATAATACAATTGTTTTTCTCACCACAATCATAATCATGTTTGAAAAAGATGGAGAATTCGGAGATAGGTGAGTGTTGATTGCGAACTGAAATTAAGTGACAGCTGATATTTGGGTGCAGCGTCTGTTACCAAATTATACTGCAAGCTTGCGAAGGCCACATAATTCACGGTTGAATGCTAAAATAAACAAAATATAAAACCAAAGTCGTTATAGACAAACTCAAACGCATTAAAATGTGTTATTTAAAGACGTTACGCTCTGAAGTCTGTCGGATACGACAGCTCTGTGATATTTCAACAGCAACCCACCCCAACAATGTTCGCTGTATATATTCGCGCAAGAAATGGGTTAACGAAAATAAAAAGTCTTTTCATTTTGTATGAAAAAACGTAGATATCCTCTATATATTCTTTCATTCTTTCATCTATTCCTTTCTTCCAACAATCTAATTTTACCGCCTACGCACATTTGTTACGTCTCTTACCGTTTGTCTGTCTATTTTTGACAACATAGGTGACATGTCAAGAGTCTGTCTATTTTTCATAACATAGGTGACATGTCAAGAGATATATTTAATTATATATTTAGTTGTAGCTTTTACATAGGATTCGAAAATGTTCACTTTCTAAGATTACAGCTCGATATACGCTCTTTAATTGTTAACGAATTAATCATGATATCAATTTCCATTTGGTTACCTTCAATTAAAATAATGTGTGAAATACTAAATTTAAGTAATAGTAAAATGATCGTTTTGTCTCATCTGACCACGCGACAAATGTATACATATGTACAATGGGGATGTTAGATTTGTCTTTACCCACCCCATATTAAAATTTTGCCCCGAGCTCCTCCACCCTCCCCTCCTAGCGGACCTTTAAAGTGCTGTTTTACTACCAACATGTAGGCAACTAATTAATTTTTATCAGTTAAAAAATGGTATACTTAAGTATATAAGCATGACACGATGGTACAGCACATGTTCATGGCTGCATATTAGAATCAGGGAGAAGTAAAGCATGAGCTGTATAGGAAAGTTTTGTAAAATTTACCTGCAGAGGCCGCGAAATGGGAGAGGAACATATGCCTGCCCTGAGTGTGGTTTGGGAACAAAGGCAAAATTTACTCTTTGCTGGCGCTGCGGAGCTGCGGCGCTGAAGTTACGTTGAAGAAAAGAGGTTACATTTGAGTGTGAGTGTAAGCGTCTTGCAGCGATAGCTGTGCAAATTTGTAAAAATAGTGATTCATACGTGTACCCATATTGGCTGGTATACATAACACTTTTTTTTTAGAAAAAGTTGTGTGGTAAATATATAGTCAGATAATAGGGCGGTACAGGAGTTTACCAAGTTATTACAAAGAGGGGAGATCAGACCCAAGACCTATTTAGATGGGTTTGCCGCTCTTCGTGCGCCAGTACGGCCAGTTCCGACCAAAAGACGAAAACGGGCTCGGCTAGTTCCAGCATCTCAACAAAATATTGGTCTATCTTCGTAGCCAGCGGAACAGCAGGTCAAGCCAAAGGACTAAGCACTAAACAGAATATTATCGAGAAGTATTCATGTAACCACCTGCAGAGGCCTGTTCCAGCACCACGTCGGATTGGCAAGCTACGATAACTGCCAACTTTGTAGAGAGCCAGGGAAGAATCAACACGGTTGTGAAAGACTATCGAGCCACCGTGCCTGAAAAGTATGAGCTCGAAGCAGACGCCTTGGCATTTCTTAATGCTATGGTGCCACAAGCACAAGCTATCCTTGCTAGGAAGCTCAGAAACCTTGATGGTTCAAAGTTTAGCCTTATTCTAACGGCACACCTGGGAAAAAAAACAACATGCCTGTCCTAGAAAGCGTCTACGATAAAGAAGCTGAGAAGGCAAGCACAAAAGTGACGGCCTTGTTTCGTACCGTCACCATAGTCATTCTGCACAGCGACGAGCTTGAGCAGCTGGTTGGCCAGGCTAATGCTGTCATACTGAAGTGCATTGATAATTATATACGCGAGTGACCTGGATGGGTATTTGCCCGCTGTGAAGCGCTTGACATCGGTGTATCGCAGTACCTCCCATTTCAATGACGGAGCTATATTCCAACACCAAAGTGCATATCCCTACGGGCTGTTATAAATGTAAAATACACAGACAATCGCTGTTTCGAGTGAGCTTTTCTGTCGGCTCTATACCCAGTAGACGATAGAAACGTTGACTGGCCAGGCAAGTACCGACAACACTAGGGTGTGCTTGACGTTACAGGCATTGACGTTCCTTTGAAGGCTAATGATATTACTAAGTTTGGAAGAATGAACAAATCTATCGTGGTGAATGATTTTGGTTGAAAAAATGGCCTTTACCTGCTGCGTATGAGCGAGGAAGTCAGTCCACACGCTATCGATCGATTGATGATTGGAAACACAGTAGGCGCTGAAGGTAAAGAGGCAAAGAAGGTGAATTGGCCGCTGGGACCACAGGAGCCAGTACAAAAAGAGCTACAACGTCTGGATAAAGAACCTAAACCGCATAGTGCAGTATCACAACAACATATAAATAAGAAGCGCGTCTGTCGCCTCAGCCTCCACGTCTTTAGCCGGAGCGACCTGTTGGAAGACCACACCAGGGACTGTAGTAGTAAAAGCAAAAAGCCACAGCGAGTCTCCTTAAGAAGGAAGACAACGCAAGCACCATCCTAGCCTTCCAGAACCACCATCACCAGAAGCGTGTTCCATACATCATCTATGCGTAGTATGAAGGCTATGCATATAAAGCATGCAATCTCAAGCTGCGCAACTATCCGGCAAAAAACAAAGGTGCCTGTTGTGATTGATAATCTGCGCGGCTACGACGACCACCTGATTATGGAGGCCATCGGAACAGCATCGACGACAAAGGAAAATGCGTGATTCGACAAAACACGGAAAAATACAGTTTATTGACAGATTGCAATTTATGAATAGCAGCCGCGAGAAGCTGGCAGACAACCTAGCTATGTCAGGAAAGGAGGCGTTTTTAGCGACAACCTAACATGCAGCAGGCGACACGCCGGGCGCTGATATTGGCCTCCTAATCTGAAAGGGCGTGTAACCATTAAAATACACGAGCAGCTGGGAGCAATTCGAAGAAACACAGCTTCCACCGATTGAGGCTTTCTAGAGCCAGCTAACACGTTTATGCATTTCTGAAGAACACTCGAGAAGGGAATCCGCGGTGGCATTTCGATGGTGAGGTGCCATCATGAAGAAAGTAAACAACCCAATGTGTGCATCATATGGATGCGACTATATTAGCTGAAAGTCAAACAGCTGGATAACTTACCTTATACAACAATCTGTATAGTTGGGCCATGATGCCGAGCCTACCAACTGGTGGTTTTGAGTGGGTCAATCCGCCCGATTTTGCGCATATTACGGAGGATTCACGATAGGGTTACATTATTGAAGTAAACCTCGATTATGCTGAGAAGCTTACACGTGGCACACATCGCCTTCCGCTGGTTTTTGAGGCGATGATCATTCAAGAGGATTGGCTGAGAGAATACCAAGCCTGCAAAAAAATAGGTGCGATACTTGATTCACTACCGAAACTTCTAGCTGTACACAAAGCATGTGTTGCATGTAACTAAACATGTGTTGCATGTAACCAACGTTCACAGAACATTGGAATTTGACTAGGACCCATGGATAGTCCCATACATACAGCTCAACACTGATCTCAGAACCAACGCGACATCAGAGCTTGAAAACAATTTTGTTTAAGCTGATGAATAACTTAGTACTGTGGAAGTGGATCCGGATGGATTTTGTGGGTCCTGAGGGTGAGGAAGACGTGGAAAATATATTTAGCGGTAATTACAGTACAAAGGCCAACCTGATGTTAAACCTTGACCTGAGAAAGCTCCTCATGTACGATTTTTACAACATCATAAAGGCCAGGTATGGAGGGAAAGGGGCCCTGCTATACACTGACACCGACTGCCCGTTGCTGCAGATTGAGACTGCCGCTGTTTATCCCTACATGGCTGAATAAACCAACCTCTACGACAAGAGATAATACTCACGTAGGCACCCACTCCACAGAATGGCGACCAAGACGGTTGTAAGCAAGTTTAAAGATCAGTGCACCAGCATTGCCAATTGCCGAGTTCGTCGGCCTCCGCCCCAAAGTGTACACGATTTTGCTAGCGAAGTAAGCAGATATCCGCAAAGCCGAAGGTATTTCGAGGACGGTAGTAAAAACCGACCTACGTCACCGCTTCTACCTAAAGTGCGTCCAACAAAAAGAGGAGTTTTGAGACACAGTGACATCGTTACGCAGTAAAGGCCATAAGATGCAAGTCTGCCGCATCACCAAGACGGGCCTGAGACCACTGGATACTATCTCAACAGGCTCGAGTGATGCGATGGGTAAACACACCGGATGGTAGTAGCTGAGTATCTTCACAATCTGTAATTCCAGCTAGGGTGAGCACATTGAGCCAGGGTCGGTGGCACGGCTTTGCCCCCCCCTCCCTTCCAGCTCTTTAGGAGCATATGGGTACCGCACCCAGATGTTTGAGTCCATGAGTTTATTTTGAGCTGCAGTTGCAGGCATGGCCCGCAGAGTTGGCGACACCGTTCCAGCTGTTTCACGAATAGCATCAATAGCTTTCTTGCCCGTGAGCCGCGTTACCTCATTTACATCATTTATGGCCGCCACAACAGCGGGAAGCCGTCGTACCCACTCAGTGCTACGCTTTGCAGACTGTGTGCTTGTCGCAAGCGCGCTCGCCGTCTCGGCTACAAACAACATTTTGGTCTACTGATGCCCAAACAGCCGCTCGGCTAGAGTACGGATGAACCTCTACACAATGTACTGCACACAGTGGACACATGCCTTGCCCCGCCTCACCTGCAGGTTGTTCTTGGCCAAGAGTTGAGGCACGGCACCCAAAGATTCCAGGCCGGGGTCTACCTGCATCAATTTGAGCCACTGTTGCGGACCCCATTTGTAGATATGTGCCAACGCGTCGGCAACATTGCAAGCTTACTTTGTGGTCAGGGGCTCGTCCTCCTTGTAACGACTGGCAACATCAACCACGATCAGCGCGTTCTTGTATGACAGAAACAAGAGGTTGGCCTGGTGCACCTCTTTAGGGATGGAAACATCACATTGCGGCAGGATAATTGTGTGCGGTGCAGATAGGTAAATCTGCCACATGGCCTGCTTCGTGAGCTATACCTAATTCCGCAACGTCTTGGTAAAGAAGTGCAGCCGCCTCTTCATCTTTTTTTACGTTGCTGAGTTAGTCAATATGCTAGCAATTGCCCCACCAATCACGAGGGCAACAGAGGTCATTATTTTCTTTAGACGGACTTGATGATAATAGCAGGAATTATGCCTCGTTTAATTAGATGTCATGTGTCCAAGGGCTCAGCGCACAAAGCAATTGTGAATGCTATCTTGGCAGAAACAGGCAAAATGGCATCGATACTACCAAGGTTGGGAAATCGAACATTAAGTAACTAGTTTGGGTATATAGTGCTTGGGTTATTAATCACGACAACGTTGTTCCGGGCTCTCTTTTTTATACATAAATTCACAAAGCTTGCAGAGGTCGATAAACACATCACCGTAGAAAGAAAAAAAAAACTGACCCGAGTGGAAAACGACACGAGGAGCCTATCCAATGAGGGAAGAGAAAGAATGAGCTAGGAAATACTAGAACGTATTAAAACATAGAGGACAACGCAAGCCACGGCTAGAGGTTGTCAGCGTTAACCTAAAGCTCATTTGCACTCAGTTTAACCGGATCAGGGAAATCATAAACATAATTACCCATGAGGATGCAACCCTAGCCTAGAGGCTGTGAACCGTCTTTCGCAAACACGGGAAAACTATGGCCTCAATTTTCACCGCGCTGATGTTCATCATAAATACGATGGTACTTGCAGTCACAGGCAGCGCGGGCGCACCAACACTGTCACTAGCCCAAACACCTAAACCGGACCCCTCGCGTTCCACGTACGCAAAAGAAAGGATGCAACAATATCTAGAGCAGCTGGCAAAGATGATTAAAACGCTAGTAGGAAAAAAAAACGGAGAGGCAGCTCTGCCAGGAATTATCGGATAAACCGTGTCGTTCTTGTTGAGGACTCCTGTCAATGGCATTGGCCGGCTCGCCGAAAACCTCGTGGTGATAGCTGTAGCGTTCTTTGCCGTTGTTTGGCTTTCTGCCGCTCATTTTGGTCGAAATGAAGAAAACAAGCGAAAGAGGTAGGCGCTCAACGGAGAAAGCAGATGGCTAAAAACACCGCCGGATGACTTGCACAACTAGTGGCAACTAGTGGCATTTTATTGGCACCGTGGTCTTCGGCTTCTTTTGATGCCTGAACTGTCAGAACGACATGCATGGTAGCGATTTGCGCTGCAGCCAGCGTTGTTCCGCCTGCGGGTTGATTAAAGCCGACTTCTTCATGCTTCGTTGGCTGCATATGTTGGGGCGCTGGAGCTGCGGATGGTTGTTTACTTAAGTGTATGTATTCTTATTGAATTAATATCGAAATTGGTGTCTACTACCATGACCTTGATTGTTATACTCTTCGTAGATGCCGTTGTTTAGCTACTTGTTGCTTGGGATCACGTAGAGGTCTTCCACAACAATATAGTTTACTTCCGGCGTTGCCTATCAGTGACCGGTACCTTAATCTTTTTTTGCTGCTCCATTATCGAGGAGCGCATTTCAACTGGTGCTGACAAAACATTTCCCAAACGTAGAGTAGAACGATTTCAGTGAGACGCCCCACCTCGGCTTGGGTGAGGCCTTGTCTGGCGTAAAATACACAAAACCATGTTCTGTTTGATGTAGTCAATATGCAGAACGTTATTGGTTGTCTTCTCTGACAATGAGATATGAACGGGTTCGCATTTAACATCGGTAGCTGGATAGTAGCCAGTATTGGTAACATAAATATATATTGTGCAGAGGGCGTTGTTTAGGCCGCGGTTATTCCGCTAATCGGTGTTGCTTTTCACACCAAACTTGTTGCAACAGTGTTTGTAAACACCCGTGTCAATGTCATTGTCAAACGCGTCCCACCCTGTTTCGCCCGGAAAGGGGCACAGTATCTGAGCAGATGATCGCGGACGATAACACCACAGCCGGTGTTCGTGCACCAAACTGCAGAGTTCACTTGATTCTGCCAAAACGTTATCTCAACCTCTGTGTTTCCAGAGTTCAAGATATCTGTTATATTTTCAGACTCGACTAAAGGTAGCACGTACTTACCGGCAATATCAATGAATTTGGTTTGCAACAAAGCGACTAGTGTTCTGTCACGAGTATAAACATCGAGGTTGAGGAACAGTTCGTGTATCTACGTTCTTTCCGTGGGGCTGTAGTTAAAGGCGCAGATGCTGTATTTCGTGTCGCTATTAAAGTTAAGTACATGTGGTAATAACATCGCTCTCATCTTAGTGCTTCCACAACCAAGGAAGTGAGGCTTTGACAATGTATGTCGTACTGACCAATCCTTTAGTTTAGCCTGTGATGGTTCAACATTTCGTCTGCGCTTGGTAACAACCGATTACAAGTGCTCACCACGAAGTTAGAAATCATCACCATACCGTATGGGTATATAGGATACATATGCTGAGAAAAGTAATGCAGGCTGCCCGTCCTGGTATGAAGGCTGACTACAACGCAGTGACTGGGCGGGTCAGCATCACAGTCTCTAACCAACCCTCCTTCTATACGCTAATTCTCGGCACCCTAACCCCCATCATTGGGTTCGTCCAAGCAGCATGGGGTGGCAAAAGTACCAGACCAGGCACACATGATGCACCTAATAATACAGCATTTATTAACATTCCGCGGCTCTATGTCCACCTCGATCAAATAAATACAACCGAAATGATTTCTATTGGTGGCGAATCCTTCGGAGACACACGTACTGTCTTCTATGGAAAACCACTTTGGTGAAGATTATGATCCATGAGATGAAAAAGGAATACCAGTTAACATGTTGGTGTGCACTATTACTCGTGTAATTAAGCGCTAGTAGGCGTTCCACTGGCATAATATGACTCTACATGGTCCTGGCGTCTTTGGTGGCGGCACTACTTCAATGTAGTGGCGACACCCGCCCCGCGGAGGCTAACGGTAACCGCTTCCAGTACATAACAAAAGCAGACCACGTTAAGTATGTGACACGGAGCGAACTAGAGGCCTTCTCGAACCGGGTAGTCGCTGTTGTCGCCCCTTCTTTATCAAAGAGGATAGTATGTACTTGACGGCCGACAGAATCGCATCTGTCAGCGGAACTACCGCGAAAAATGACCCCGGCTTTCATTGCTGGGATAAATGATGAAACTTTAAAATCTTTGGCAGTATTGCCGACATCAACAACGACGACAATATCATTACACCAAAAGATGGATTCTACTTTATCAACCTCTTCGGCATTCGTGCCGGCAATAAGCGGGCCACGCTTTCGACCCTTGTAAACGATGTTGTACATGCTGATTGTAAAAGTAGAGCCGCCCCCTCTAACGTTTCACACAAAAGCATGTCAGCCAGCTTTGCCTATATGCTCACCTCCAGAGAAGCCATGCGATGCAAGGTCCTCAACGTCAACGCAGAGCCAAGGGGACTATCATCCACTCTGACTCTTACGCCTGCTCTTTCATAGAACGGGAACTCGAGTCATTGGCGCCTGCTGATCCTCCCGCCAAAGGCGAAGATGTGGTGAAAACGTTAGTGTATGACAATGACATAGAATACGAACCACTGGTGAAATAACGTCTACGACATTTCCATCGAGGTATGCAAGGTCATCTTTCACACGTTTCCCAAGTGACCCCCTACCCCAGATACAATCGGAGAAAAACGCGTTCTGCTGCATCACAGTAATCGGTCAGTTAAACAAACAGTCGCTGAACCTGACTACTGAAGGCATGGTAACTGTGGTTCTTGCCGATTGTGGAAGTCAAGAAGGCCATGTTTTTTCAGCTCTAGTGATACTAGGAAAAGTAACATCTTCTTTGAAATCACCACCATATCGCCAGTAAGAGGTTAGACGTGCGTGTCCGCATGGAACTCACCTTCCTACCTCACTTGAGCAATTAAACTTTCATATCACGCTCCTCATTGAGGAATTATAATATCCCTGTATCTGAAGCACCAAGATCCACAAGATTTCGTCAAAAGGGATGAACAGCGGCGCATTCTGTACAAAAGGTCCAATCGCGCAGTAAATGCGGTGGATGGCGTAAACACTACACTGACGGCTGTGTCTCTGAGCACTGGTGAAGCGAAGATTGGAATATTGGCAACATGTATTGCCGCCTCCATTGCGATTGCCATTGAGATCACTGCTTTTGAGCTGTGGCCTGATTTCATATGCAGAAAAATGTATTAGCCGGCGATTCACCATGAAAGCCAAGAAGTACAACTAATTTTACCTTTTAGCCAAACAAAAATGAACACAATTGCGGACCATATATCCAAGGCACTTCGCGACAACGTCATCTTCGCAAAAGAGTTCAAGCTCATCCTCGATGAAGTGTCATGTAATTGTTATTTGCCATTTCATTATTAAGTTTATATCAAACATTCTATCTAATATCCTATCAATCATATTATCAGACTACTTGATGAGTTTTGTTTCGTGACACTAATCAGAACATTGATGTGGATTATCCCAATTAATGCATTTTATTTAGATAATCGTTGTTGTATCAAGCTGGACTTTAAATACATGTCTTCTAAATTGTTTGATAATTCGTTTTATCAGTTTTACACTTGAAGGTCTACTAGAAAGCAACAGTGTTAAATATTATCAATTGCATCAGGCAGCCCTTGTTCTTCTTCTCATTGACTTTCCGAATTCTTGTTTTTGCAATATTTTTAATTCCTTTTTCATGGAACATTTATAGTTGTTAATCTTATTGCAGGTTCAGATAATCTCCTTACAATCATTGGTTTATCTATAACATGAACTTTCCTTTGTTCTGACAGTTAAAATATGCTTTTCAAATATTTAATCCATGTTCATCTGGCTGTTTCTGTTTTTCTTTCATGTCTTAAAATCACAGCAAAAGATATATTTATCGAATTGTTTTGGCAGACATAATTTTTAATTTTTAAACTTATCAGCAAAGTTAAATGGCAACATTCAAATCTACTTATGTAGTACAGTGTCATGCCCTTGCATATTGTCCAAACTATATGCAGCAAGATTGCGAAAATTATTTGCCTTATCTTAATAACGTTTTCACTAATATTTACTTCAAATATTGTTTCAAACCTTTTCATGACTCTAAGTTTATATTTTGGCTTCTCAATCTTATCAACTGTGATAGACCTATGTTAATTAAACCAAACTTCTGATCGATTCTCTTCAATAGTAGCTTCTGCTGGTGTCATATCAATGGATCTGTGAATTGTGTTTTTATATGAATACACAACACTTTCATAAATATCCACCCTTTGTTATTCCATGTTTTGTAAAATATTTCCATAATCTGGTTTCAAGTGTTCTGTTAGATCTTTTAACAACTGATCATATATGTACATCAAACGTTGAAAACTATTCTGCTTCATTGACAGCTGACAGTGTCTTAACATTATTATTATAAATTATTTCCCCTCATCAAATTGTAACTTTATAGACGTTCTTTCCCTAAATATTCTTTTGAAGGTTAAAGTAAATTCATCGAATGATCTTGACTTTAGTTAACTGCTCTTAAGTGTTTAAATGTATAACATGATCTTGATTCATCATTTAGATGCCTAATGTAAATCTTTTTATACTTTTTTAGATTTATAATCTTTCGTGTAAAGTAAAAGTTGTTTGTTTATTAAACTTTTCCCTGAATTCTTTGTATTCCATCTTTTTCTTTCCTTCTTTTATTTGTTTCCACATTAAGGTCACACGTATACATGCAACTGGTACTTTTGAAACATAATATAGTTCATTATTTGTTTAATTAATGTCATTGTCCATTGCGAGGAACGAAGATAATTATTTATACCAGGATCTAAACCTTCAAGTGCAATCATCGTATTTGCATATATTGTTTCCTCATCTATTGGAATCTAAAAATTCATGTAAGAACAATTTTTTTAGTGATTGTAATGAAAACAACCACATTATTCTGTGTTGCAATAACTTTGTACTTAGACTTTGTTCAAGAAAATGCTACTTGGTTTCAAACATTGGCCTAATATTTTTATCCAGTTTTTTTTACCTTTATAGTGTATTGATCTAATATATAAAATTGTTTCTTTATAATCTCATAGTTTGTTTGTATTACAGATTTATTCATTACAATTAGCATACTTTTAGCTTCTAACACATTGGAACTTATGTGGCTTCAGTTTCACTAATAGCCCTCTGAAGCAAACAGGATATCTCGGGATCTTGTTCCTGTTCAACGAGAAGTGATTGTCGTTTGTCACCCTGATTAGAATAAAGATAATGAATTGTCAAAAGAGGATAACTGTGATCAATACACTTTGATCGATCAATACCTGAGAAATAGTGACCTCATCAAAAAATTGACCAATGTCAGCTAAACGAATAGTTTTCTGATCGACATCACTCTCAGGAGCTCTTTTTGCCATAGCTCTGGTAACTGCACAAGCAGGGTACAAATTAGGGATTTCAATTTCGACAGGATCAACTTTCTGATCCAAGCAAGGCTTGTCAGTTACAAATGGATTAACCACAAACTTATCTCCAGCTAGGTCATTGCCTAGTAATAAATGAACATCCTCTGTGGGTAAAGAAGTCACTGCCCCAGCAGTCACAGGTCCGGAAACTAAGTCTGATGCAAAATTGACACAATGGAGAGGAACATTTACAAAGCCGCACTCTACTGCCTGAATAAGAACAATATAAGTAGAAGAAGACTCCTCAGACAGAGACAAAGTATCTGATAATAAAAGGCTCTGAGAAGCTCATGTGTCCCTTAATATTTTAATAGGGATAGACTTGGCAGAATCACCAATAAGTGATATAGAACCTTCTGTAATGAACCTTTCATAAGTCTCCAAAATAGAATCAGACTGGGGTTTGTTTGACCCAACAAATGTATTGATTTCGATACATGACCGTGACCTTGACCTCTTTGAAATAAGAGCAATTGGAAAAGCTCTGTCTTTACTCTGTTGCTTATTTTTCAACTTGAAGCAATCAGAAATGACGTGCCCTTTCATTTTTCAATAGGTACACCCAGGAATAGATAAGGATTTCTGATCAGTCTTATCAGATGTTTGATTCCTAACAATTGTGCTGCTTTGAAATTTTGAAGTACTCGTTTAAGATTGAAATGTTTTTTTACCAGAAAATCGCTGAGAGGAAAACTTATTGCCAAATGAAATTTTGTGAGTCAACTCATAAGCCTTCAAGATGTTCTCCTTAACCATATGATAATCAGTGCTTTGTTGTACTGACAGTGAATTGTAGACTTCTCGAGCTTTGCCAATAAGTACACTTTGTAATAACAAAGTCCAATGCTCTCTGGCCATTTAAAGTTTTCAGCAATTTTATCAAAAAGAAGAAAGTATTTATCTACTTCTTTTCCTGAAAAGGGGATACTAACCTAATATATCTGGTAACATGAACACTTGATCTTGTTTGTATGGGGGGGGGGGCGGGGGAGACTGTGCTCTGCTTGCTAGTACTAATTCTCTTAACTTAAATTGCATTTCTTTTGTTTATTTTTCTCATTCGCTCTGCATTTCCCTCTCCTCTCTTTGTATCTGCATATGTCTCTCTTTCTCCTCTCTCTGCATCTGCATCTGCTTCTCTATCTTTTTTTCTCTTTCTGTATCTGTCTCCCTATCTCCTCTCTCTGCATCTGAATCTGCCTATCTTCTCTCTCTCTCTCTCTCTCTCTCTGAATATGAAGCTTTGCTAATTCTAAATCCATTTGGTGTTTTAACTCTAATTCCCTTAATTTCCTGTCAGAACCAGATAGAGGATTTCCGATCAAACTTAAAGCACTACTATATAAAATAGCCTTTCTTACTAAGTGTTGAATTAAAATAATTTTTATCTGTTTTGTTAATGATCCTTTCACCTCAGACAGACTATATTTTCTGGCACGTACAAGCAACTCATCCTTTCTCATACATTCTAACCCTTCCTGAGTAGAATTTGAAATGAAATTCTGAACATTAGATGCCATTGTGAATGCTTGTTGGTTTCACTAAAAATATTCCTCAAATTAAAATCTTTGCCAATGGCAACAAAAATCCCGAGACAAAATCAGTATGAATTTCAAAAATAACTTCAATATCTCTAATATGCTTTAAAGAAATTATATCCCAGACGAGCCCCCAATTTATGCTACGACTCTAAAGTGAAACCAACAAATCAAGTAAAAATCAACAAGCATTTTATTTACAGACAATAAAAGTGAAAATTCAAAAAGCACTTACAATAACGTGAATTAAAATTTTTAAAAAAATCCAATAATCTTAAGGGTCCCAATTACAAGTCCTAAATATGAATGACTGTATCTTTGAATGTGCTGATGTGTCAATAGTCTTTAATGTACTTATGTGCCAAAAGGAAGTACTCCAGAATATCTTTGAATAAGTTCACATAAATCCCAAAATTATTAATTCAAAATCCAAAATCCAAAAGTCTATGAGAACTTGTATATTCCAATGAATATTTTAAATAATTCCTCCCTTTGAATTGGGAATGATTGTTCACAACTGTAATGGCTCTTTAAAGACTGATGTTAAGGTCGAAACTGAACAACTGTCCACTAATCATGGTATATATAAAGATAGGTCACATGACAGAATGTTCTAGAATATTATGGTGTGTGTGCTTTTTGACACATAACTCTAAAGGATATTCTGGTTTTATCTGTAAACAAAATCAACCTTGACCTGAAATTGAATCAACAACTTGTTTATCAAAACCATCCGTGAACTCAAAAACTAAGTAAACAACCTAATTCAAGGACAATAACTAAACATGTGAACATTAAACTTGACATTAAAGTTTAAGCAAATATTAAAGTCAAGAAACATTTATAATTTCCTAAAATATTTATAATATTATATAAGCATCATAAATACCAATATATATATATATATATATATATATATATATATATATATATATATATATATATATATATATATATGATAATTCTTACACAATATTAATTCAATGCTCAACATCTTCTCCATACGATTTTAGCTATTTTCAACCATCAGTTTGCCAACGTAATGAAGAAGTGTACAGATCCATTACCATAAAATTGCTTATTGTCTTAAAACGGATTTTTTCCGACTGCTAAACGATGTCCATTACTTTTCCTTCCTGTTTGTTTGTTATTCTGGGTGGAAATATCTCTCTCGTTTATATTAAAGACATTCGCAACAACGATCGATTCTACAAGTATTGTCATTTCCCGATCGAATTGAACGAAAAACTAACTTTGATGTTTGTGTATTCAGATGTTTGCGAGCAAAAAGTTGTGGGAGACACATTCGCTCCTTTGCTGAGAGCCATTCCTTTCAAAGTGGATTCTGCCATAACTCCTTACGATGAAGGAAGAAACATATATCACGTTCACAGAGAATTTGTACATACTGATTATCTTCATGTGAGTAAATCGTCTTTGGCAGTGTCAATATTAATATAAAATGATATATTGGATATACTATTATTTTGTTGAAAGGAAAAGTCACAATGAAACTACATTGTCTAAAACTATTGTCCCGTGAATTGCAACGGATGTATCCTGTGTACTAACGAGTCACTCGACAAGGAGGATATGGTTTAGGAGACATGTTAAAATAAGCTTTTCATACCGTAGCAGCAATCTTAAAATTGATGTTGACTCGAGGATTGCATGCTTTATAAGATGCAGCTTTGAATCAAGAAAACGAATTTCTTTAAAACGTACTCATCGATAAACAATGTCTCAAGAAAGCCTTGATCAATTTGCCTTATACTTTCTCCTCTACGCCACAGCAAGGACAAGGCAGAAACAAACATCGAAAAACCTTCAGGCCTCATATACATGATCAGAAAAAGAAAAAGAAAAGTAGAACAGCTGTCAGAGAACTGGACGTGTCTGATTACTAACTAAAACAAAGAAAAATGATGCACCGAGATTCTTGCAAGTCAGAACCTAATATGCTTGCCATGACGCAGACGATGATGACCGTGCAAGAACTCCAATGGGTAGAATTTCATCCACTGTCGTCCTTGACCACCTCATCGCCTATCGAATTTAAAATCAAGGTACAAACCGAAGATTACATCCATCTCAATAACAGTTACTTGTACCTGAAAGTCAAAGTTCTCAAAACGGTTAGCACCAAGAGAGACGTCGATGCCATAGTGACTCCCGTCAACAATTTCATGCATTCGTAGTTCAGTGACGTAGATTTGTATTTGAATAACAAACTGGTGAGCAGTATGGACATTTACCCTTACCATTTGTACCTGGAAAACCTATTTACGTAAGGAAAAGAAGCAAGGAACACACATCTGGGTGTATTAGGGGTGTTGAAATCTGACATGTTGGACAAGTTCAAGGACACAGGTTGACTGCGGATGACGATGCTGAAAATATTGAATCTAACGATCGCCCAAAGAAAATAAAACAGGGACGCAGTTCAGAGATGCTGAATCGTTTACATTTGGACATGTGGTTGCAAGACAAGTATTTGTTGAATGGAGTGGATGTACGCCTGAGACTGAATCGAAGTAGTACCATGCTCCATTTGATGGCTAATGATAAATAGTACAAAACGAACGTGGAAGAAGCCAGATTCTACGTGTGCCGTGTAGAAGTCTTACCTAAAGCGGAACACGACATTAGACAAATTCTGAGCGGAACGACAACCAAAAATCCTTTTCGACGAGTGCAAGTCAAAGCCTTCACAATTGCATCTAGACTCCGATCCAAGATCAAAGATCATGTTTCCAAGGTCATCTGCAAAAACGTTTACAAGTCGGCATTGTCAAAAATGCGGCCCTCAACGGTGCTATCGATCAAAATCCTTCTGGAGTTCTAACATTTCAACGTGTCCATGATAGAAGTCACCCGATATGGCCAGATGTTGTGTATCAGACCCTTTGAACCTGACTTTGTCCAGACAAATAATGAGATCTTACTTGACTCTCTTTGAAGTCAGAGGACAATTAGGAACCGACGGTAGCCACTGTATTTCGTAAGGCGATTATTCAGGAGGATATGCTTTGTGGGATTTTCATTTCACCCCAGACCAAGGCAGGGACGAGGGACATTTCCACCCTATAAAATCGGGCCACCTTTGTGTGGAACTTCAGTTTGCACTAGCTCTGGCGAGCACAGTGAACATCATCTTGTATGGAGAATTCAATAATACTCTGGAAATCAATCGTCTGAGAAAAGTGATCCTAGACTATTAGAAAAGCAAACAACACGAAACAGGATGTTTTCTATCCAGAACAACAGCAGCAGTCACAGACCACAGGTGAATGAGACAAAAATACAGTTTTTATGTCATGATGACTAGAACAAGAGCAACACTTAATATCCTGTTTTCCTTGTCATTGAAAGAATCACACAACTGACTAGAAAATATTGTAAAGTAACTGAAAAAGTCAAGTGTAACTCATGATTTATTATTACCTGTGAACAAATGAATACCTGGGAACTTCGTTATCTTCTAACTCACAGTTCCTACACAACTTGTAAAGGTAAACTTCCTCATCGAAAACCTAAAGACGTTCAAGCCTGTATCATCAACATAGACGATAGTCGTCGCCCAGGAACCCACTGGGTAGCCGTCTACTTTCCCAATGACGACAGCCTGGAATATTTTTATTCTTATGGATTACCTCCTCTGGAAGACTATATCATCGGCTTTATGAGAAGTAATGCCGTATCTGTTCAGTTCAATAATGTGAGATTACAAAGATTCTAGATTTGATAGTGTGGGGACAATATTGTGTGTATTGTCTTTATCAACGCAGTCTTGGATTCTCCTTAGAGCATGTGCTGACTTGCTTTGAACGTTATGTTTCTAGAAACGATGATACAATATAAATGTGTTTTTGTGAACATGATTGGTATATACTTTCTTTAGCACAGAAACGTAGTGTGTATTAATGGTAAAATGACACTGTACTAGATGATTGGAAGTCTAGTCTGACTCCACAAATTTGCAACCTTTTAAATACGTTCCTGTTTAATGTCTTGGTATTTGTGAATGAAGACGAAGGGATTAGTCCTAATCCTTCCCCTTCATAGTTGATTTTTCAATGAGCGGGGATTATTGAACAAAATGTGTTGAGTTACAAACATGGTGTTGACTTGCTTTGTTTTTTTTTACAAAACAAATTCATTTAAACGTGCTCTTTTACAATCTCTGTGTTGATCTTTACATGTGTAATGTTTTCTTTCACTACCACTTACCGAATTTGAGGGACGTTTTCCTTCACGGCGGTACGTTCGCCAGTCTTGCCACCCATCGTTGACTCATCAACACCCATGTCTACCGTCGGAAGATTAAATGAAGCCCTGGTATACATGCACAGAGTAAAACACCTTGTTCACAATGGACTGAACAAGAAACAGAGTATTTATCTTACGATGGCAAACGACATCGTCGAAGGTGTGTTAAGTGAGGAGATCAAAAGTGAAAGGGAAGAATGGGAACAGAAAAGATAGAAAAAGATGAGGTCACTGTCTCCTACAAAATGAGAAAATCATGTTCAGTTGTAAAACCCATGGAGAGACCTAGTCGTCCTGGATATCGTCGTTAACATCTCAACGGCCCATGACAACAACAAACGACCCCTTTCAGGGCCATTCACATCTCTTAGAAAAATATTGCATTGTATCATTGCCATTTTTTGCTTGTACGCTTGTGTATGTCTTTGTCTTCCACAAAATAAAAGTAATAATATTAAAAAATTGTTAGCCCCTTCTACATAGTGTGATAGTGTGTTTGTGGGTATAGTCTGTATGTATTAACACTCCCAAACCCTTGTATTAAGCCAACGCGAAAAATCAGTAGGATAGTTTCTTTTAGGTCCGCGCGATTCTCTTGATTTGTGTTGTGTACTACGTCTACGGAGGTTTTTCGACTTAATGTTAATTGCCGTTATGACCCCAAAGTGTCGCAAATCACTACTTATCTGTTTCTTCCTGTGAAGAGAGTTGAGAAGGGTGGTGACCCCCTTTTCTACCTAATCAATGAATATTAATGTTAGAAAAATCCACTATAACGTTACTCACTTCAATTAAAACATTAAACAACATATTAGACGCTCAGAAAATCATGAATCATGGTAGTTGAAATATATATTTTTCTGACATTATGGTAAAGGAATAAATAAATAATGTTATAGATTTCTTTAAATTTTAGATTATATTTCCCATTTAAATCCTGACTTCTAAATATGTTTCTAAAGACTATGATAATTATATATGATGAATATTATTTAATGTCAAAATCGTTACTTTTTCCTTATAAGAGTCAGTGTCAACAACTAGAGTTATTTGTCCTTGAGGGGAACAAAAAATCAAAGTATCAACATCATTGCTTGGTTGAAGAACACACCTATTTCACCCTGTCAATTGCTCCAATATTTTAACAGCAGGTGTTCATTTTGCACTTGATTGCTCTACTTCATTATCAATAATTTGAATTTGTATTTTCAAAGTGTTTATATGTACCAGTTATAATTTTTTAATTATAATTTTATTGGCGACTGACAATAATAATGTTTATGTTTCACTCAAGAAAATGATATCACATATGCATATTGTGTTTGAAGCACGTGACTATAAATACGGTGTATCGATAAAATTGTACCAATAAACAAGTTTCACTCGAGAAAAAAAAAAATTAATCAGGCATTTCGATAATGACATAATGATAATAAATCACATAAATTGCGACAGCAAACTTATTAATTGTCAACAATTAGTCGCCGTTAAAATAAACCAAAAGAACATAGTGTTACGACTAGGGGTTGTGTAACAAAAGAAAAGACTCAAACAAGCTTTCAAGATTTAAAATACAAATCTTTAATTTCCTAAAGTATTTAAAAATTTTAACAAACAATCAAAGTATGAGAATTAAAAATAACTTACAGTATAGAATATCCTTAAAAGTCCTAAATTGTTTTAAAGTTTACTGTTCCGGAAGTTAATCCAAATATTTCGAATGTAGTATTCCGAATGAAATAGCCTTCACTGTGCTAATATGTTGATGTTTTAAGTATATCCAAATAATCCTTTTGAATCTGGAATCTCACAAGTATTAGAAATGTTTCCGATAATTTCACGGAACTGTATAATAATTCAGATGAAGAACAGTACTTATTCCTAAATGTACTGTATTTGATAGATGAATCTCCAAAAAAATATAGATATATCCCACACTGAACTGAACCAACTTCAATATAACCTCTCTCTTCTCAAGTAACTATAAAGAATCCTTAATCACAAGATTATTTCCTATATATACATTATAAGTGCGCGGAATCGAAATGAAAACCCTTTCTCCGTCTTCAATAACAGGGTATTGCAAAATAATACAACCCTCTACGAACCAATCAGGAACTAGGTTATGCGTGATTTTGCCAAGATTCTCACGCACTGGTATTTTAAACAGTAAACATTGTGTTGATTCATTATGGGAATGTGACCTTATAATGTTTACTCCTAAAATTACGAGAACTAGGTCGAGAGTTCAGCATTACTTCTTTCGCGCGCATTTAGTCATGTGATTAAAACTACAAGAAGACAATTTATCGATTAAAAAGGCTACCGTATGTATACTCGTAAGATGACAGCTGTTTAGACTAAGAATAGAGATCATAAACTAATAAATTATATCATTATAAAAAAGAAAAGATATATGATTCCGTAACAATAGTTATGAACGTAGATCAAGTAGAAAGATGTACCTTAAGGCTGTGTTCCCTGATGAAGAATAAATAGAAAACTGAGGTAAAGGGCATATGATTTAGTAGCTGTCCGAATAAATGAGAATAGTTGGAAAGTCAAGAATAAATTTGGAATGCAAGCGGAGAAGTACAAGTCTGGCAGACAATTTAGCATTCAAATAAGGTAGGGAGTTTTCCATTACATTGTTCATCATGCTCTCGTATCAAGAACTCAAACGGACATAAGCGAATTAATCCAACTGAAAATAAGAATGTATGTGTAAACTAACAGCATTTTGTGAATACTTACTGTGAGTGTCAGTAAGAAGTATTCTGAAATATTAAAACTGAGTAGACGTTAAAGGTAATTTAGTTAACTATGCAATAAATTTCTTATTTAGTAGTCAGTTTCATTACCAGCGAGAGAGTTATAAAAAAAAATGAGTGGCCATACTCTTTTTAGTTTATTTTCAATCCTTTATTTCTGTCCTTCCTTTTGTTCAGTTCCCATCATACGTTTGATGAGTATTCGCTCATTTTCATTCAGTTTTGCTCATTTTCTCTCTTTATTTCATTTTCGGAATTTAGGCACCGCGTCAGAAGTGTGGAAACTAGCACTACTTGCTATTATTATTAGATTAGTTGTTTAATAATGATAATTATACCTAATGCAAACGAAGTAAACAACATGTTTTGCTTAAATGAAAATACTTGCAAACCATTCTACTAAAAGAAAGAGTGGAGGCAACGATTGTCGTTAAGGCTACTTTAGTTACAACTAACTTCAGAGATACATTTTCAAGCACACACGGATAGACACACACACACACACACAGAAAGAGAGAGAGAGAGAGAGAGAGAGAGAGAGAGAGAGAGAGAGAGAGTAGAACCTGTTTTGAAATATTATACCTTCTGCCCAAAAGTTATGGTCTCTCAAGACAGGTGGTCACTCAAGGCAGGTTATAATACACTACATAATCAATAAATCTGTGACTTGAGAATCTTTTCTCTCAAAACAAGTTGTCTCTCATAGCAGTGGGTTTTCAAGACAGATTTTACTGTATATGTATATATATCTATATATATATATATATATATATATATATATATATATATATATATATATATATATATATACTGAGTCAGTGAGAGACAGAAACAGAAACACAGATACACATATGTACATATCATTTTGCTGTTTACTAGTGTAGCTGATATGACCTCAGATGGTTGAATTATCATCAAGGAAACCAAGAATATCAGTAATTATGAGGGCAAGTACGGGATGCATGGGAATTTAGCATTACGTTTAGAACGCTATGATGATATGTGGGAATTTAGCATTAGCGTTTGAGACGGTATGGAGTCTATAGGAATTTAACATTACATTGGGGACGGTGTGGCGTCGATGGGAATTTACTTTCAGCATTAGGGCTGGTATTTTGTTTATAGAAATTTAACATTACTTTTCAGACGGTATGGGGTCTTGGATCAGACAACCATTAATATTCCTATATATTACATTTCTCCATGATGAACTCAGATCAAAATTCCAATCACATTAGAATTCCGTGGGATGCCGGTGCTATTATAGACCATTATAAACACTAAGATTTGACAGCACTTGTCCAGCATATTTACATTTAACCGCTGGCCAGATGCTGCCGGGGCCAAGGGTTCCGTTTCCGGGTAAATAAAAGCATATTTTGTGACCATATCACACGCTGACTTTGCATGTGCACTTCCGGCACACTACTTTCACAACCACAATTAAATCCATCTAAAAAAAAGAATGATTTTTTCCCAAATACTACATAGAGAAATCAGTTCCTGTCATAAATATTTAACAATAAAAGGCATAAACAAGCAAAACCCCTGAATTAAGAAGTTTCTTAGCTGGGTACTGTCCCGAAGAATTGTATCGTGGTCTGACACCTGTCAAAGACATGAAATCCATCCAGTTGTACTGATAAAAAGAAGACTGCAGAAATGTTCAATTTGAATCAGTCTATGAATTCTACAGCTACAGACCAAAATTATTTCTTTCTCCAATGTTGACAAATGAATGTTTCAATGCTGGCTACTTACACGAGAGCACAATATTTCAAATTGGAACATGAAGAAAACAGCTAAAGATTTTGATCCCAAATAAGAAAGCTACATATTTGACACAAGCTGAAATAATATGACATTAAGTCTGGCTGCCAACCTTTATAAAACAATTTTAAAATGGAAGTAATTTAAGTTTTTAATTAAATTTCAAGTAAACATATTTAAATAAAATGTATATTTTGAAATACTTTGAAAATATAGTTTGACAATAGATGTGCAAGACCAAACTAAATTACAGCAACTACACAAGTGCAAGTATAAACTCTACCCCCCCCCACACACACACACACAGAGTGCATTGGCTTTGTACAAGAGATGCACATATGTGGCCAATGAGGTGTGAAAAATAGGACTCAATTCAATTGCTCATTTTTGATTTCATTGATCTTTATCATTGTTAATTAAATTTAGACAGATCAAGAGTTTCTAAATTAATTACATGATATGCCTTGCATATATAAACCTGCCTATAAAAACAGGCCCGGAACCATTCACCAGCACATAAACTTTTCAATTGTCACCATTAAAGGCGAAAAATATTCAAAATCTACACGCCCACAAGAACGGCCATGTTCCTTATAACAAATTCATGAAAATTTCCAAAGACCAAGACCCTAAAATGAATAATGCAGGGTGAATGGTATATTCCTACCGACCTGTCGAAAGTATTCGGACAGCACATTCAAAACCGGAGGGGACCCCGGGTGGTCGAGTGCTCTAAGGCGCTCACTCTGACTGATCACTGCCATCTCACCTCTGTCCGCGTGGGTTCGAGTCTCGGACTCGGCCAATGTGGTTATGTGAGAAAGCTTGCCAGTAGCTTCCAGTGGGCCGGTGGTTCTTCACGGGATTTTCCCGGGTTTTTCCTCCACCAGTTATACTGGCCGCCACGTATAGCCTATTATGTGCTGAAAAATGTCTTTAAACCCATAAACCCATACCAAACCAAAACCGGAGAGTATTCTGAGAACAGCCAATCCTCAACCAGATAATCTTGGCACCGAGGAACTTAGCTTAACATCTAGTTGTAATTGTTTGTATGCTATTTCCAGTATGCAATGCTTAAAATTGACATTAAATGTCTACCATCTCATTCTACAGGGAATGCGGCTGTTGAACAACACAAACGATGGGGAAATGATCAACTGGATGACACAACTACATCTTGAGACAGCTATAGATTGTCCACTAACAGAGGTACACATACACTAATACGTTAAGTGGGCTCAGACTGGCAGAAGATCTTAAAATGCATGAAATGTGGCTTTCTCGCACCTAAATTCAAGTTGTAAAAATAAGTTACATCCGGCAAACCAGGCTGCAGTGCTGCTGCATCTAACTTGGGATTCCATACATGACTTCAAGAGACACCTATGGGAAATATAAAGGCCCGACTCTTACTTACTGCCATAGATCTTCTTCCTCTGCATCAGAGTGGCATGTAAAGGACTGCAAATAAAGTAGCAAAGGTTACAACTGAACTAAATAAGAAGGACACGTCAGAGAAAGTTAAATTGGTTCTTGGCACGACTAAAGACAATGGCAAAACAGATCGTTCGGCTATTAATGTTGCATTTCGATGCACGTCGCAACTCTGTTCGTTTCGGCAGTGCGGATAAACCAGGACAAGCGTGCTCACAAGCTGTTGGAATTGTTTGTGAATCAATGACTGATTAAAGGTGCATCATTGCTGTTCTGTGTGAAAACAAATTGTTTTGTACTGGAGCTTGGCTTAGAGGACAAGGACATAATGTTGTCTAATGGTCATGCAGATTTTACTGCTAATATTATATATGTAACACCCCTCTCTGAAACTGAGACACAGTTTGAATTTTGTAGTTCAGTTTGTGATTACAGACGGTGATGTGAAATCAGCTCTTGGAATTCAAGACGCATACAAAACATTGTCTCCCATGTGTCAAGTAGAACGCTTAACTAATCCGACTAACCTGGAAAAGTCCTGGTTTAATAAATGAAAGTTCAGACATATTGAGCGATGCGATGTTTCCTGGTGCTTTAACAAGAGAAAGCAAGACGCAGGCAGACAAAGTTCCCAGTCAAGACGCTAAGGTCCATTGCAACTTAGTATTAAAGAATTAATGGAACAAATGGAGGTTATTTACAGAAAATCGAGTTGCTGTTATCCACAATTCTATATTCAACACCGCGCTGCTATGACAGCGAATATTCCAGATGTCGGCGATACTCAATGGCATATAGTGTCGGTAACAAACATAGTAGTTGGTTCAATTCCAAATTTCTCAATGCAAACAAAATCACAAATCTGCAAATTGATGAAAATGGCAGGAAACTAATACAAGAAATCCTGAAAATGATGTTAAGTAAAAGTGCTTTTATATAACAATGAAGCTTTACACAAACAGACAAAAATATGTAGCTGTGAACAGATCATTAGGAGTTTCTTTACCTACGAATGAAAAACTACTCAAGGAACTTTGAGATGTGCAGCAATTATGCATAGAATTAACAACAAATTGGGTAAATCTTTAATTTAGAAGCTGGACAATTTGGGTGTCAACCTCTCTCAAAACTTTAAGGTCCTCGAATCATATTGAAAAATAATCTGAATATCACAAACAATACTGTGCCAGACCTGAAGTCAAGCAACACACTCACAAACGAAAGTGCGACATAATATGTGCCCATAACAAATACAGAAAATTAGATACAAAAAGGAACTATGGCTATGGAAAGGAGAATGAGATATTCTAAAGCAAAATGAGGAACACCAATATGGCTGAAACAAACTGAATACTTGGTTAAGAGAAACGACAACAACAACATCAACAACCCAAGTATAGCGAGGAAAACCTGTGAAACGTGTCATGTATTCTGACATTTAATGCTACCGTCTGATGAAATCCATGAAGGGGCCGAAATACTTTGTTTCTGTTGATTTGTTTGTATCTTTTTAATTTTTTAAAGCATACATACATACATACATACATACATACATACATACATACATACATACATACATACATACATACATACATACACACATACACACATACATACTTACATACATACAAGTACAAATGAAAAAATGTTTACCACACAGATGAGATAAATATCTTTCTAAATTTTGCATTATGGGTAAATTCTGAATTCAAGCATGCGATCTCGATTTATACCATTACCAAACCATTTCTTTTCACTAAGAAAAACATTTGTCTAGAGCAATTTGCTTGGTAACTTTCCAAACAAAAAATTGGATGCATTTATACATAAGCTATTATGGTACAGATGGCTACATTTAAGATATTTGGGCATATCTAAATTCTTAATAAAAACTAAGTGAGCAATTGTGTGGACGTATATCCTTTTACATTCTTGTGTATTATGATCCTTGTATGAGAGTGAGCCAATCTTCACATTCTATGTCTGGCCACCAGGCCAAAAGGGGCATCATTAAGTTGTAATGTAAGAGTTTGAAAGAAATCAATCCATACTAACTTTAAAAACAGGAAATTGGTGTATTAATACAATAAAACCACATCATTGACTGCTGTTGATCAACACATGCAAGGAAATAGGCCCACACCCAAAAATACAGGAATTTTTAAGCTTTTAATCTTAAAATTAAAACAAAATTATTTAACATCAAACTTTAAACTTGAAATTTCTTTTGTGTATTTTAATTGCTATGAGGAACAAATATTCCGAGTGCATCCATGTATGCGAAGTACTGTTGATAATTATGACTATTTAACATTGAGCAATCCTTGCATCTGATACAGGTCAGACCACCATTAATTTTCCTATGTATTACATACACACATTTCTTTATGGTGAACTCAGATCAACACTCCAATCACACTAGGATTCCTAAGGATGACAGTGCCATTATAGACAATTACTCACACTAAGACCTGACAGCACTGGTCCAGCATATATTCATTTAACAACTGACCAGAAGCTAAAGGGGCCAAATGTTCCGTTTTCGGGTCAATAAAAAAATAGTTTGTGACCATATCACACACTGACTTGCAAGTGCACTTCCGCCACTCTCCTTTCAAAACCACAATGAAATGAGTCTCAAACTAAAGAATGGTTCCTTCCCAATTTTTTATTTTATATTTGTTGCTTGTTTTTCTTTTAGATTTTTATTTGAATAAAAAGATTGAGAAATATTTTACATATATGAAGACAAACAAACTGACAAATAATAAAAAGCTGAACATTACAATATGTGTCAAATTGATAAATACAGGAAACCCTGTATGTTATATAAGATAAGGAAGATATACAACCTGACACAAACTGACACACATACAAATACATAAAGATCTGAACGTTACAATTTGTGTAATATTGTTAAGAAAGCAACCCTGTATGCGAATGCGTGTGTAAATTGCTATGCAAACAATCATTGTGACATATCAAATACCTTAGCGGAATCGAAGTATTTGTGGCACTATATATGCAGCAGAAGGATAGAAAATATGTAAAGCTTTGATCAATAAGAGTCTTATCAACTAGGTATAACAATATGTAAACAAGTCAGACCATTTGGACTGGACTGCTTTACCTTTGAAATATATTTTCAGCTTTCAAATATCTACTAAAAATCTGATTCAAAACTTGAAAATTTAGAGGTGATTGTTAAAAGTTATATCAATAGAGAAAATATTTTGTCATAACGGTAACAAAGTAAATAACGTCTGGATTATCAGTTCCGAATATTATAGTTTTCTCAAATTTCTTATGAATCTTAAAATTTTCTTTCATCCACTGCTCTAATTTAATCCATAACTGTTTTACTTTTCTGCACTCAGATAATAAATGTTACATAAAACGACATTTATCATTATTCAGTATTCTAGCTTTGTGTAAAAATGAAATTGTAGCAAACATTTTATGCAATAGTTTGCTGAAAATCCCTCAATTTCATATCATCAATGTGAGCAAGTAGAGAAAAATAATACATTATTTGTCTGAATGTGTAATATCAACCTCTCTATTCCATATTACATGTAGAGTTATGTTTATTTTCTTCAGTATTGACGTTATTAAAAAATGACACTATCCTTTCTTATTGATTAAAATATATAATAAATGTGTTTAATAGACATTATAACTTCCTACAAAATGTGACTTATATTCTTCAATTGTCACCTTTTCATTTCCAATTAAATCTTTCCAAGTTTGAAGAATTTTCCTTATCACTGACATATAATCTAAAAATGTTGTTCTCAATCCATACATATTTTTAGTTCATCATAGGAGTAGAAGCAACCATCACGTGCAACTATGTTGATAATATTATGGATACACTTTCCATGCAAATCTTGTATACAAAACTTCTGTTACTATAACATATTTGAATTATACCATATTCGCAAAAATAAAACCTTTTCAATTGCATCATTTTTCAGCTTCTTAGTGAATTCTTGCCACGCTTTTAGTACATTTTTCCAGAACTTGTCGAAAAGAGCTTGAAGCAGTAAGTGATTAATATGTGATCCAAAAGTAACTATTAAAAAAAATCAATACACGATAAGACATACAATTAGGTTTGTGTTTAATAGCTTTTCTCGACTATGATATCTTCGATGCAAAAATGAAATCTTTCACCATAACCATCTTCAGACCTCAATGCTTATGATCTTGAGAACTCACATGTTTTTTTAATACGACCTGGCACTGAATTCAAAATCAATTTAGCAATCAATTTTCCAAGTTTTTCTGTGAACAATTATGGTGAATCAGGCAAAGATTGAAATAGGTGCATACATTTAGATAAAAGTAAGGATTTAATTATAGCAATTTTTCCATACAAAGTAACTTTTCTCCTTTGCCAGCTATTAAGAGTTTTCTTTTATCTTCTTCATTATCTCAGGCGAATTTAAATCCCAAATATCATGTATTAAACTTAAAACAAAGCTTATGCCTAAAATTTTAAATGGTCCTTGATCCCAGTCTAAACTAAATTCCTTTCACAATCTTTCATTTGATTTCGATAGTGCCCCAATCCAAACGGCCCCAGTATTTTCTAAATAAATGTTTAGTCCTCACATTCTCTAAAATGTTTGTAAGACGTCTGATTTAGCTCTAATAGATATTTGACTACAATCAAAAATTATATGCGTATCATCAGCATATTGACTTAATTTATTGTATGCATTATTAATAGTAATTCATTTAATTGCTTATGGTTTCTTATCATTTTCTTAAGAACCTCAACACATAAAATAAATATGTATGGAGAAATTTGATCTACATGTCTGCAACCTCGTTTTACATTAATAAAGACTAACCTATTTCCAGTTTACAATGTACATGAATTAGCTCCCTTACAGAATAGTTTCTTCCATTTTACTATTGAATCTCCAAAATTAAAGTATCTACAAGTTTTATGTATACATTTCCAGGAAATTGTTCAAATGCGTTTTCAAAAGCTATGGACAAAATTAGACCAGGGATGTCTTGCTTTTTTGCTTCAAATAAAATATCATATATGATTTTAATATTTTCTCCAATAAATCTACCAGAACCAAATTCATTTTGATCTTCATGTACTAAAACGTCAAAAAACACTTTCCATTCTATTTGTGATACAGCCTGAAACCATTTTTTTAAGTGACATTCAATAATGATATTGGTCGCCAGTTCCTTAGAAAGCATCTATTTTTATTTGGCTTTGGTGTGCATATTATGATACTTTGGTTTTGAATAACTGATAATGAACCTGATTTATACCCACAATTTATTAATTTCATTATAAATACCCCCACTTCTTTCCAAAAAAAAGTTTTAAAACAAATCTACGGTAAATCAACCTAAACCTTGACTTTTATCATTATGTATATCTGTAACTACCTTTGCTAAGTCATGATAAGTAATTTGACCTTCTAAAGTTTGTGACATTATTAGGAAGTTTATATTTATTTTGACCTAGTTCATCTCCAAGTTCTGTCTCCTACGAAACACTAGTTTCATCATATAACGTATTATAATAGTTTTGTTGTTGTTCTAAAATATATTGTGTATCTGTATATTAATTTCCAAATTCGTCTATCAACTTTCACATGAATTTATTCGCATAATTCTTATGTTCTAAAGTAAAGAAGCATTTTGTTAGTTTTCCCCCATATCAAAGTATCTTGCTTTTGATCTTAGCATCACCAATTGCATTGTCTTCTTTCTTATTGCTTGGAGTTGTTCTTTTTTATTCTCTTAAGTGTTGTTTGTGTTTTCGTTAGCTATGCTATTGCAACATTGATATTTTTAATTTTCTAAATATTCAATGTCTTTTGGAAGTATGTAATCTTCAGAACCTTCCTTTCTTTACTTACATTAAGCATATTTTATGGTGTTGCCTCTAATTATAAGTGGTAAGGTATCTAAAAATAATTGATTGTATATACTGAACTTAAGATTCTCAGGTTTAATGTCTAGGACATCAATCTCACCTGTTTCAATGGTATATATCTTCTTTGCTTCATATATTGTATCATTTACAGTTTTAATATATTCTTCATTCTTTAACAAAGAGTTATACATCTTCCAATAGCCCCTACATATAACATTTTCTTCTAATTTTATCTCTAAAATTATTCCTAAATTATCGGATCAATAACCTGGAACAATACAATTACTTAAAACATAGCCACTTAATCACTTGAAATTAAGTACAAATCTACCGGAGCTTGTTGTCTATAATTTTTCCTATGCCATGTAAGCTCTTTTTTGTTTTCATTTAAGATTTTTCAAATATCTAATAACTCTAAACTTTCCATCATAGCTATCAATTATTGCCGAGCATTTTTGGTTATTTTTGTTTTCTAATCCTTTTCCTTGTCAAATATCAAGCTCCAGTTACCAGATTAAACAATAGAATAATTCTGAAAATCTATTATATTTTTCTTCAAATTTTCAAAATGTTTTGACTCATCATTATTTGACGCATATATACAGTAGCGTAGCGAGGCAAAGTGCCGCCGAAGGCCAACTACCAAAATTACGCCCCCACTCCATTCGTATTATTTATAATATATACGGTACTCTTACCAAATTGCCGCGCCCTAGAGAGTGCCGCCCGGGGTCACCGCCCACTTCTCCCCCCCCCCACCTCGCAACGCCACTGCATATATATATTAATGTACTATTCTTCCTGTGCAATGTTAGGTCAACTATCGAATAATTTCCCATTTGATCTCCTTTGTATATATATTTTTTTATAATCACAATTATTTCTGAATAAATGTGCCTTCCATCTATTATTGTTCTTATATGAAATGAAAATAGCATCTAATTCCCATTCAGATTTAACATGAAACTCTTGTTTTTTAGTCATATGAATATCTTGTGGACAGAATACATTGTTTTTGTGCTTCCTTACATAGCGAAAAGCATCCTTCCTTTTGTTACTATTGGACAAACCCCTACAGCTGTGTGAAAATATTCTTATATGACTATCCATATATAGTAAATCTTGATTTAACATCAGCAAACCAACTATTGCCTTATCACAGACAAAAGTTCGAGGTGAATGCATATAATTATTTTATTCTCATAAGGACCCATATAAAAATCAAGAAACAAATGAATATCAATACATACAAATTGACAATTCCGCAAAAAGATCTTAGTATGATAATCCATGAATTAAAATATTCAAATATCTAATTGTCTGAATCATAATAAGCTGCATCAATAATTTGATATGCACATTAATAATGATAAAAACAAAAGAATGTACACAAAAAGGAGAATGAAAAATAAAACAAGAAATTATTAGCTCAGATGTTCTCATATTTTGTCGGCTTTACACGTGAGTGCAATTTTAGCCTTTACAAAATCATTCCTATATATTCTTTAAGATTAATCCGTTCTCAAAATATCTTGTGTTAAAGTCAAGTATAGCATGTCATATGTATCACTCTTCAAACCCTAAAGACTCACCACCGCCACTCCACCACCCCTTTCTGGTCTGTGCATGTTTCAACACTTATGAAAATCTAGGTGAACTATTCTCAAGTTCATCATCTGCTACATTTAAATTATAAAAACTAACAATTATTTTTATAATGATAATAGTACTCGTACTTATGTATTGTAACTTACTGTTATGATCAGCCTAAAAATCTACAGGTCCTGAAACACAAAAAGAAATTCCTTTTTTTTGTTTACCACTAAACAGCCACCACACAGTTATATGAAAATACATTACCGAATATGTAGACTGAATACCTATTTTATAATTATTACTGTCATTCTTTAAACAATGGTAAAAGAAACGACACCCGACTCGATTGTATATATAAAAGTAGCGTAATTTGTCTTCATTTGTTTTCTTCAAGGCTTCCATTCTTTTCTTCATCTTATCATTTTCAACTTGTAAATCGAATGGTTCACCTCTTAATTTCTCAACTTCCTCACTAATTTGCTTCATTTCTTTCAAAACTTCCTCTTTAAGTTCCTCTGTAACTTCTTTCAGAGATATTTGCAAATGCTCTTTCGATCCTATTTGATCCGATTTCTTATTGAAATATCCTTTAGACACCATTTTACCCATGAATTTCATTATGGATGCTAACTTCGCCTCTATTGGTTCTTTCCAAATTATTCAACGGTAAAAATCAATTCCTGTCAATATATTTCACAACGAAAGGCACAGCTAAACGAAAACTCTGAATGAAGATATTTATTAATTAGCTTGGAAACATTTTATCCTGGTCGGACCCCGACTGTGGGAAATTAACATTAGCGTTTGGGTTGGTATGGGGTCTATAGGAATTTAATATTATGGGTCACTATTGGGTCGTATGAAAAATTAGCATGGATGTAACTGTAGATTTCTGTCGGAACTGGAAATTATGGGCTGGTACAGCCCTCTATAGGAATTATGAACCGATGGAGAGCGTGCGAGAGAGAGAGAGAGAAGCAAAGTTATATGCATTGTTTGATTACTTCTCATTCCTACGTATATATTCTATTATTATTGCTAAATATTTTGTAAAGCGATATGTGTTGTCTTTTTGGCAATCAATGATTAGTATATCTATTGAAACAACATATGGTTTAGTGCTGAGTTTTCTTCTACAATATACAATATGCTCTTAGATCCAGAATACCTTGTCGAAATGAAATCGTAGTGGACCATTAAGCACCGAATATAGATAGCCATACTTGTAAGATCCATTCACGTCGAGAAAGGAGGGTACTCATTATTATTGCCATCTTAATTGTTTGTGTTTGTATATATGTGCGTGTTTATGTGAAATAAGGAATACCACCCCTCCCCTTTCCCTTATCCATTAATTTGTATGAAATAAAAAAATTCTCTAATTCCTTTTCTATTTCTTCATCAGCTTGTTTGTAACTGTATGGGTGGTTAGTGGGTTAGAATGTGAGTTTGTCATCATATTGTGACATATCATACCACTAGACATTAGTTTCCATGAATGAGTGTTGGATTGCATATGAGGTCGCTGGTTTGTAAAAACGAGTGTTTGTCATCCTATCATTGCATATCACATCCCTAAATATTAGTTTGTAAGGATGAGTGCTGGTTTGTAAGCATGTGGGTTACTTATTATCCTATACTGCATTTCCCAATTTGATTAGTTTAAATAACAATATTTTTACCGTTGTTCGCTGATTCATTCATTCTTTCATTTATTCACTCATATATATGCACATACATTCACAGCAGTTTCACATAAACAATCCTGATCTTGAAAATCAGGTATGCTTGCTTGCTGTTTGTAAGAAAATGAAATATAACTCTCCTACAAGATAAAAGTACACGACACAATACTTCAATTTTATAACTTGAGACATTGTTTTAACAAAGTTTCTCTCTCTCTCTCTCTCTCTCTCTCTCTCTCTCTCTCTTGGTAACATTATGAACTGTGAATACGGAATTATACAGCATCGAGTTCATTCTTGCTTGACAAATATGCTGCTGTCACGTTTCTTAGTCGAGAAACACAGCAGCAGAATGTGTTTGCAGTAAAACAGACAATAAACTTGTCTATCGCAGTGAGGTTATAGTATCATCAAATGACAAGGGATGAGAAGGCACATAAACATTAGTTTGTAAGGATGAGTGTCGAATTATAAGTTTGGGTGTTTATTTGTAAGAGTCAGCATATCATCTTCTCCCCTAGATATTAGTTTGTACGAGTGAGATGTTGTATTGTAAAAATATGTGTTTGTTTGTAAGAGTCAGCATACCACCTCCTCCCTTAGATATTAATTTATAAGAATGGCTTGTTGTATTGTAAGAATGTATGTTTGTTTGCAAGAGTCAGCATACCACATTGTCCCCTAGACATTAGTTTGTAAGCGTAAGTGTTTTTTTTTTTGCAAGAATTTGTGTTTGTAAGAATTGACATACAACTTTCTCCCTAGACATTAACTTGTAAGTCTGGGTGTTTGTTTGTAAGAATTGTCGGCATTCCACCCTCTCCCATAGACATTGGTTTGTAAGAGTTGGGTATTGGAGTATAAGAACGTGTGTTTGCTTCTAAGGGTCACCATAACACTGTCTCCACAATACATTAGTTTGTAAGAGTGGGGTGTTGAATTGCAAGCATGTTTTTGATTTTAAAAGTAATGGTTTTTGAGTCATTAACTTAAAATTATCAGTGAATTTCATTTTATCAAAATATTACGAAGTATACAAGAAAATCGAAAATTAAACAAAATGTATCTTTTACTTTGTAGGTGAAGGGGTATTACATTGTAAGAGTATTTGTTTGTTTGTAAAAGTAAATTTAATTTGCTATATCAGATTTGGTACCTACATATTCTTATAGAATAATAGAAAAATACATTAAAGCTCGAGAAGTAAGCTAAATGCATGCATTAGTTTGCGAGTGTATGAGTATTAGACGCAATGTGTGTTTATATGTATAATTATGTGTTTTTATGTCATTGTGTAAAACTTATGCGTGCATTTCATATGTTATTTCAAATTCGGCACCTATATTCTATCATTCAATATTACAGAATAGACACAAAACCTGTGAATTAAGCAAAAATGTATAAAAGCTTATCTCTCTCCCCCTTCTCTCTCTCTCTGTTTCTCTGTCTCTTTCTGTCTCTCTCTCTCTCTCGGTCATACAAAGTGCTATGTCACTCTTCTCCTGAATGCCATTATGTCAGTTAAAATTCTAATTTTTTAAAAATGTTCTTACTTGAAATTGCTTAAATTGCTGCGGCAATATCCTTTAGATTTTTTCTTTAATAAGAAACGTAAAAAATAAGGAACTATAAAGTTTAAAGAAATACTGCAAATATTACAGCAAAAGAAATACATCGATTGTATTTTATACAAAACCAACAACGATCTGTACACACCCCTCTATAAAACATTCATCAATACGGCCTAATAAAAAGGGTCACTGAATGCATTCGTACAAAGCCGACAATGATCTGTATTTATTGCTTAACCAAGAAAATATTAATATGGTATGATGTAGCAGGGTCATTGAATGTAGTTCAGCAAAGTCGACAAAGACCAGTACCTATCGCTCTACAAAAAATATTAATACGGTATGATACAGCAAGTTCACTGAGTGTATTATAAGAATGCCGACAATGCTCTGTACCTATAGCTTTGCAGAACATTTTCAATATGGTATGATGCAGCGAGGTTACTGAGTGCATTGCTTTAAGTCGATAACGTTCTGTACCTATCGCTCTACAAAATAGTATCAATACGGTATAATATTAGTAATGTACGGCGAAATAGAGCTAACAATGGCACTATAGAGCCATACGGGAAATGAACATGAAGAGAACATTATAGAGCCATACGGTAAATAAAAATGGAGAGGGCAATATAGAGCCATACGGGAAATGAACATGGAGAGGGCACTTGAGAGCCATACGGGAAATTAACATGGAGAAGGCACGTGGGAGCCAAACAGGAAATGAACGCGGAGAGGGTACTTGGGACCTATACGCAAATTTAACATGGGGAAGGTTTATAGGCCCAGACGGGAATTTAACATGGGGAAGGTTTATAAGCCCAAACAGGAAATTAACATGAAGATGACACTTGAGGTCAAAAGTGTTAGTGGGGTCATACGGGAATGGTAATATTAAAATTGTTAATGAAAAAATGGTAGAAACGTTTGTAGGGACAAAGGGGAATGGTAATGTTAACACTATCCAAACACTATCTCTACAATCCAGCATCCTCTTTTTGATTACTATCCAACACCCACTTTTTGGTTACTATCCAACACCTCATACACACTATTCAAAACGCCTTTTCTTGTGTCTAAATGCCCAAACCTACTATCAGAAGAAAAGGGTATGATGTGAAAGAAGGGGATGAAATCACACAAACATACTATCCAACACACACCCTACTATCCAACAGCCCCTTTTTGATTACTATCCAACACGCTGTTGGAGTCATCAAGACGATCTACACTTAATAAAAGGTAAGAGTGTTTTACACACATTATAGTGATATACACACAAATCTACTATCACATTCTAGTGTTAGGATTTACAAGAAGAGGATGCAATAGACACACACTATCATATACAAAGAAGGGTGGATGGCAAGACTGGTGAACGCATCACTTTACATGCTTGAAGCACGGACATGATGGAAACATTTCCTCCGATTATGTACGCGGACGTGAAAGAAAATATGACCCAGATCGATATAGAGTATTGTGAAAGAGCATGTGTCTATAACAATGATCGATAAAGAGGGGTGAAAGAGCATTTGCATGTCATTTTTTTCAATCCAATAAATAAGACAAAACCATTTTTCAAACAAGATAACGTTCGCTGTGGTGACTAGAGCTGTGGTAAACTGAAATTCAACACGCAGATGGTCTGTTTGTATAGGGTGGAAATGTCCTTCGTCGCTGCCTTGGTCGGGAGTGAAATCAAATTCCCACAAAGCATATCGTCCTGCAAAATCAACGTACGAAATGCTGTGGCTACTGTTGGTTCCTAGCTGTCCCGTGGCTTCAAACAGAGTCAGTTATGATCTCAAGTAGTATTTCTGGGCAAAGTTAGGTTAAAAATGTCTGGTACCAACGTCTGGCCATCTCGGGTGACTTATATCTTGGACACGTTCAAGTGTTGAAAGTCGAAAGGATTTTGATAGATGGCGCCGTTGAGGGCTGCATTAATGACGATGCCATTGAGCAAACGTTGGGGGAGCTGTCCTTGGAAAACATGATCTTTGATCTTGGATCGGAGTCCGGAGGCAATGATAAGCATTTTCACTTCCACTCGTCGAACAGGATACGTGGCTGTCGTTCTGCTCAAAGTTTCACTGATGTCATTGGCCACTTTAGATAACACTTCTAAACGGCGCACGTAAAGACTGGCTTCTTCGATGATGGTTCGTACTCGTTAGCATTAGCCATCAAATGGAAGACGGTACTACAGCGATTCAGTCTCAGACGTACATCAACTCCGTTCAACAAATACTTGTCCTGCAACCACATGTCCAAATGCAAACGATCCATCAGTTCTAAACTGCGTCCTTTTCTTTCGACGGGCGTTAAATCCAGTATTGTGAGGATCGTCATCTGCAGTCAACGCCGTGTCGTTGAACTTGTCCAAGGTGTCAGGTTTCCATACCACGGAAGCATCCACATGTGTATTCTTGGCTTCTCTTTCGTACGACAAGAGATTTTCCAGGTACGCACGGTAAGGGTAAGTATTCACGCTGCTGCTGACCACTTTGTTATTCAAGTACAAATCCACTTTGCTGAACAACGAATGCATGCAATTATTGACGGGAGCTGCTCTGACATCGGCACTGGGACCGGTGTTGTCCGTTTTGAGCACTTTGAGTTTCAGGTACAAGTGACTGCTATTCAGATCGATGTAATCTTTGGTTTGTCCTTTGATTTCAAATTCGAATGGGGCTGAGGTAGTCAAAGAAGACACAGGATGAAATTCTACCCATTGGGATTCTTGCATCGTCATCATGGTTGGTGGCATGGCAAATAGATCGAGTTCTGACTTGGAACATTCGCAAGAATCTCGATGCATCATTTTTTCAGTGGTTAATAAACAAACACGTCTAATTCCCTGACAGTTCTTCTTTTCCTATTTCGTTTTCTGAACAACGTTTGTATGAGATCTGAATGGGTTTTGATGTCTCTTTCTGCCTTGCCCTGCTGTAGCGTTCAAGAAAAAGTAATGCCTGAGCTAGATTTGTGAATCGAATTTATAGGGGTGTCTCGGTAACCCAATAGGTCTTTTCCAATTTGCAGCAACACATTTGTTCCTGCTCTCATAAAGGATTCTTTAGGATTTTGTTTGTCGATGAGGGCGTTTGGAAGAAATTCTTTTCCTTGCCTCAAAGCGGCATGTTTTTAAGGCATTCAATCCTCGAGTCACCATGGGTTTCAAGATACGGGCTACCATAGAAAAAGCGGATTTTAACATATCTCCTAAACCATGTCCTCGTTGTCGAGCGACTCGTTGGTTGACAGGATACATCTTGTGTACAATTCACTGGAGAATCTTTTCCGAAAATGCTGTTTCACCGTGACTTTTCCTTTGCAGAATATAATATTTTGTCCCAGATCTCCTTTTATACTAATGTTGGCACGGACTGTTAAAATACAATTTACTGACTGGAAGATAATGAGGATGTACAAATTCACGGTCAACGTGATACGTGTTTCCACCTTCCTCATACTCGGTGACAGCATAATTCGCTTTGAGAGGAATGACTCTCAGTAACGGAGCGGCTGTGTTTCACACCATGTTGTACTCGACCACATCGGAGTACACAAACACTAAATTGAATCCATCGTTGACTTCGACAGAGTAACGAAAAAACTTGTAAAATCGATCGTTGTTCTAAACGTCTTTCATAGGAGCCAGAGCAGTGTATCCACCCAAAATATCAAACAATCCAGGATAAAAAGTAATGGC
The DNA here is from genome assembly GCA_029931535.1 of Margaritifera margaritifera. Taxonomy (NCBI): domain Eukaryota; kingdom Metazoa; phylum Mollusca; class Bivalvia; order Unionida; family Margaritiferidae; genus Margaritifera; species Margaritifera margaritifera. The sequence continues at coordinate 1,203,307 of JAQPZY010001599.1, forward strand.
CATTATTTAGCCGTCCGAAAAATGCATTTTAAGACGATGAGCAATTTTATGGTACTCGATCAGGACATTTTTGCGAGCTTTCTCCACTGGTTTGCCAAACTGGTCGTTGAAAATAGCAGCAATCGTTCCCACTAAATGTTGAGCATTAAAATAATATCCCATAGGAATTCTCGTGGTATAGCCAGTCAATGCAGGAAGATTGTTGTTTGATAATTTTTTGGATTTGTAAATGAGAGGATCATTTTTCCAAAAGGTTCTTGCACTTGTTCGCTCAGGATATCTATGATGAAAGTGTTTTGACCTTCGTTGATATTGAGGGATTGCGTAGGATGAATGATTTCTACCAAAGCTACTTCTCGATGAGCTTCGTGATCCAATTGTATGGATTGAGGTAATTTGGCTGTGAAACAACATAAAGTATTGTTGGGAAACACATTCATAGAACTGTCACTGGTTAAGGTTAAATAAAATTTGTTATTCATAATTCGAAGGTTCTGGTGTCCGAAGATTCCAGTCACAACAACAGCAGCCCTGCTTTGGAACATTTAGAAAATCATTCTCTTTCGACCTCGAGGGAAAAATGGTGATTGGCGTTGGCTGCAAGTCTACCGTTGTTATTGTTGCTGTCCGTAATATATTTCAAGGAAGATTTGGGTAGAGGATAACCAATACAACTGCTGAGTAAAATGGTCCACAATTGTTTTTCTCCTAGTTGCAAACTCAAATTGGCAGAATACACCAAAAAGATTTTCAGAAAAAGACTATTTCATTTGTAGGCACACGTTGTCTGCACCATACCACACCCACAAAGGTTGTTTATGTAATTTTTGAAGAGTGGAACTCTGTGAGTTAGAGGTAACTGCAGTGTTTAACGGCATGATGGTTACTTCTTTTATAGTCGATGACTTGTGAAGAGGCAATTCTTTTCTTTGTCACTCGTTGTAACTCAGGCAAGTAAAAGGTTCCTTTTAGCACCTCTACGTGCATGTCTTCCCATTTATAGACAGGAGAATCATGTCCGCGGACTTGTCCAGTGTCACGAAACCATTCGGTGGTCCACTTAGGTAAATAGCCTTTTATAAAAGTGCGTTTTCTTTTTCCAATGGGAACAAATCTCCAGTCTTGAGTACCACTGCTTTCTTTTGTTCAATCTTTCCAAACAATCGATAAAACACCCTCACTTTATATTCAGTCGTGACTTCTTCGGGGGTACATACGATGCTACGATTGTATGATTGATTGTAAACTTTGACGACGTGGTAACACGTCGATGTACTTGAGGGTGTGTTGATGTGTAAAATATTTCCACATGCATTTTTTCAAAGTTCGTTGAAAGAGTTCCACGACAATGGCTTTGGTTTCAGGATTTTCTAACTAGGCAAGGTGGTAAAAAATGAATGTGTCGTTGTTTCAATTCTTTCTGAAAAGCCTAGTTCAGAAATTCGGTGCATTTGTTTGTTTGCCATCGTAAAGGGTGATGACCACTTTGTTCAACACCAGTTTTAAAGCGTACGTTAACTCGGCACTGGTTTTAGAAGTCAAAGGAACAACCCAAGCGGATTTTGAAAACACGTCAATGACACAATACAAATATTTGTAACCACGAGTGTACGCTGCTAAATGTCAGACATCCGCTAAATTTGCTTGCCATTGATGATCAATGTCAGCCACTTTAGTTTGACTTCTGCAACATTTTCCTGAAATGGGTTTGTGTAACGTGTACATCGATTATTCTTATGACCATTGTCTTACCTCTTGCAAACGTAATCGTTTCAGTGTAGTTTTAGCTGTCCGATACAATTTTTGAATTCCTCCGTAACTAGCAGCATGTGCAGGATTGTAGTAAATGCTAGCTAAAAGTCTGTCCATGAATGGCTTGACAATGTCACTCCTCAATAAGTCACCCATTGTTCGATACTACTTTTGAATTCATGGGTATTGGTAGTTTGGACAAAGCTTTCCAACTAGCCACAGGAAAAGACTGAAATCGTCACTTTTTACATGATGTCTTTTTGCACTTCTATGTTTCATTCATTCTTTTTTTTTTCTTTTGTTTTCCTAAAGAAGGTGTGGACATCATCTGTGTAACCCAAGCTTTCGTTTCTTCTCGTTTGGGCGTAGGGGAGGGTGCCAACAGGGAAGCTGCAATCTTACTAGGTATGGGAGTCATCTGGCGGTGTCTATCTTGGTGGCTTTGGGTTCGCTTTTCATAATCACCTTGAAATCTCTCAGAGTCTGTTTAGCTGTTTCGTCTAAAGCTTTCTGGTGAAAGAGTTGAAAACGTTGCAATACTTGAAATTTTTCTGCTTCTAGCAAATCACTTCGATCCATTAACGATTGTTATTCTTTTTGTAACTGTGACATCTCAGTGAGATTAGGATTGGGAGGTAGATAAGGTATCCGTTGTTCGTACCAACAATGTAGTTAGATCCATCGTTTGTAGGGAACTAAAGTCAGTTTTCGTCCTTCCATAAGATCCAAAGGTACAAGTGTTCTGTCCTTCCAGAGAAGGGTGTCCTTTTTATCTCCTTTTTCTTCCCCTCCCTATCTCATGACTCCTCTTAAAATGGATCCAGCAATCGATGGTTATAAATCCTCCTCCTTGCACTAGCATTTGTTTCTTTTGACTCACAGGTAGTTACTTTTTTACCATTTAGCGAAGAACGTTCCCATGTTTTCCTAATTTCTGTGTCTGTATCTTTGACAAAGGTATCGTTCCTTTCAACAGATTCAAGCAACATTTTAACACGGTATCGACTATTTTCGGGGTTGTTTGAACGATTTGTTTTCGCATGGGAAGATTGGATTTAGTCAGGACTGACAACACATTCCAATGTTTAGCTCAACGAGGTGGGAGTCCTTGTTTTGGTTTGCCTTTTTTGGGACGACTAGGGTGGTGTGCACTTTTTGAGGCCATATTGTGTGTCAGGAGCAAAATATGACTAAGGTCAGTCTGATCTCACACTTCTTTGTTATACTGGAACTCGCCTCCACTGAGGGTCAGCACGTCGTATCAACTTCATGACAGGCATCACTCGACGATGAGGTGTTTTTAACGAACTAAATCGTTTCAATTCTTGTTTGGATAAATCCAGTAAACTCTGTAACACTCCTGTTCTGTCTTGGATTTTGGTTTTAGGTGAGCCCACTTTTTTTGCGGCAGCCGCAGTGGCAAGAGAAGCAGAGGTAGACGTCACCAGATAAGCGCCTTTCGAAATGGGTTTCCATTTTTGCATCACATTGGGAAACACGGGTCTTAAATCTCAAATAATCGGGAGTGGTGGGTTTTAAATCGATCAGTAAATACGCATGAGGTGTTTGAGTGGCATTGTCGTAGCATAATTTAGCTAACACTTGCACCTGAGATTTGTCTCTGGGACTTTTAAACAAGACCACATAATGGGCATTGAGACTGATGGTACGAAGGGCTTTACTGTGTTGAAACAAATTTTGAGAAATGTAAATGATACTGCATTACGATGATGTTCTTTTCGTGTAAACCAAAGTTTAATTTATTCTTCGTCTTCTCCTAACCAGATGTGTTTGACTCAAGTTAGACACGATCCCATTGTCGTCGTGAGGAATGCCTTCTACAAACAAAATGGATTATCCTTGACCTTCTTGGAGTAAGGTGTAAGACGATTGCCACTGTGTGCAACACCACACGATACGTTGAGGTGAACGCTCAAACAAATGGGATTTGTGTTCGATCAAGCGTTTGACAAATTCGATTTTGCCTGAACCACTCGGTCCAGCAATCAGCATGCTAATAGGATGGCGATTATACAAAGCCTCCCAACTTTGACAATCTAACTTTTCGTCAATCACTTTGAGAAAAGAAGATGAAGAGGAGGAAGAGGAATATGCACCCATAACTGTGGTGCTGAGGATTCTGAGAGGACTATGAACGACACAAGACATTTTATACATTTCATACACGTTTCATGTTGTATTTTATTTTTAAAAAAGTGTCAAACAAACATATTTACATGTCATAAGACACGAAAACACATAAGGCATAAATGAGTCCGTACATCACTAAGGTACAAATTAAAATGACCAAAGCTGCATTTAAACAAGACAGGGTACAATAGTCTCAATCGATGTATGTCCCATGAAATCTACCTACACGCCCTGGTGGTGTTCTTGCCACCGGAAAATTCAGTGTCTCTAATTTCTTTGGGAATGTCCTTTGTTCCTTCCTCAGTAACTTCGATTTATACGTCGATACTGTTGTGGACTTGTAAATTTCTTTCTCTGTGTCAGGTTCTTCCACTGTTTCTAAAATTGTTTCCAATCTCACTTTTGACTTTGGTTCTATGTTCCTTTTTCTTTTCTTGGTTCCAGTCACGTGCATCTTTCCAATCGTCAATTTGGTTGTGTAACCAACTAGCTATACACACTTCGTGGTAAGTAGGAATCGTAGATAAATTCTGACAAATATCTTCTTCACGCGGAGGTACACAACTTGTCTTCGTCACTATTCTCAACACTTTGAATACAATTTGTCTTTCGTGCACCTATAAGGTTGGGTAGGTCATGTCTTTGTTGTATGTACTGTTCATAAATAGTCCACAACGAATTTACTGGGAAACGAAATCCGAGACTTTGAGTCACTAAGACACACAACACTACGTCCAAAACTCAAGGGAATCGTAGAAGGTGGAAACACTTCTTGTAAAAGTGTGTGGTAATCCTCTAAGTCCTGAACACTATCATTAACTTCCTCCCACGGAATGTGTTGCATCACTGAAGACAAAATTCGTGGCATGGTCAGCTTTTATATCCACGTAGCGTCTTGTGTCTTTGTGATAGTATACCAGAAGGCATCTGTCTCTCCCAAGAATCAGTCTTCATATACTGTGGAAATAATAATAGTTTAAAAATCGAGACATGATTCTGAGTTTGCGTTTCACTTGTATCTTGACAAACTATTTGTAATTGCGTTCTCGCTTCTCCAAGGGCAGATTCTAAATATGCTCTTCTAAACTAGTCATTTCACAGCCATATCTTTCTTTTTGATGAAATAATCACACAATTGCCAATAGGAATCTGGGGGTAAACGATATCCAAGAAAGTCAGTGATTACCTCACCACACATCACACGTTGTAAAGGAGTTTCGTCTTGAGGTGATACTTTTTAAAAGTCTTTTGTATTCCTCTAAGTTTTTAACTTTTTCCTGGACTTCGTTCCATCGAATTCTGTGTTTCACTGCCACATTGTAGGTAGATGTGGTGACAACCCAAATCTTAAAGGTGGGAGGTACTCGTTGATCAATGTCTGACCATTTGAACATCTGGACACGAATCAGCGTTTTTATAGTATTCAAATACCGATGGTTAAAACGTTTATGTCGTAAAAGATGCAATTGTTCTTTTCTTGAATCCTGACAAGTTTTTTGTAAATGCGTTCTCGCACCTCAGAAGGCAAACTACCAATGTTCTCTTCTAAAGAATCCGACATATTACTTTGGACCGACCAAAGGAATTTAGTGACAACACGGAGACCATCTGGCATGTACCTTAGTAAGCTGAGTCTTTTTACTCCCATTCGTAAAGTGTCACACCACAGCTGAAATACTTGACTGTATCTCCTTCTCCCAAGTAGACTAATCCGGCTCTGGCTAAAGCTTTGGGTGAAGGTCCCTAAAGATATTTAGGCCATTTATCTTTGAACGTCCAGAATCGACTTTCAAAGTCACAATAAACGTGTATTGGATGGGTACATCTTGATGATCTTGTGGTGGTATCCTGAGTGGTTTGCCAGAGTATAGATGACATCCGTAGGTAGGTACACGCTCGGTATCACTACATCCACCAGTAAAGCAAAAAGGTAGTGCTGCATCGCTTTCGCTAGTAGAGCGGTAAAGCACACGAACGGCATCGTTTCGATGGTTCCAGAGGAGCGGCAAGGTCGTGCTGCATCGCTGATGTCGCAGCGTATGTCATCGCTCTGGTCGCAAGGCACAGCATCGCATTCGATAGTCGTAGAAGAGCGGTAAGGCCGTGCTGCATAGCTGATATCATGGAATACTGCATCAGTTTCATCGCAAGGCAACGCATCGCACTCGAATTCATGATCAAACTTAAAGTCTGTAGTGGGCCCCTCACTTTGTGACTGTGTCGAGTTCGTCAGTATTGGTGACATTGAACTGACCTCAACATTGAACTTATAGTCCATAGTAGTGGGCTCCTCACTGGGTTGCTGTGTAGAAAGATTCATTTCTTTCTCGGTCAACGTTTGTAGTCACAATGAAATGTTGGTCTTGGAACATATCCCTTTTATATGGGAGCTCTGTGTGTTCGTACGAAAACGTGTTGTGGTCCGGAAATCGCACTCGTTTCTGGTACACAATTTGATAGATTTTTTTTAAAGGTCGACTGACGATTTGTTGTTTTAGCAAACGTACTATTTTGTGAGGCTCTAGTATTTTTAAACAAAAGTCCTGATCTTGCCAGGACTGTAATATTTTTTTCAAGCCAGCAAAGTTCACCACTTGGCTAACTTGATAATTCAGTGTCAGTCCTTTGACTTTGCATTTGGTATGGAGCTGTCCCTGGGCGTCTGTGTATTGGTAACCGTAATTTTTAGAACCACAGCTAGCAAAACTGACAATTATTTATTCTGGGTGCTCGTCCTTCCATGACCCTAAACGGTTCCATTCCATGGTTGGGTGTTGGCTATTTCGACGATGGAGGTACATACAGCTGTCGGTGTCAAAGTAGAGGACTCGATCATCCAAAACGTCTAAGGCTTCATCATACAATTTTAATCGGGCATTGGCTGTCAAGTAGGCTGCAATGACGACAATGCTAAAGTCGTCGGTGAGTACAAACTTTGACTCTTCTGCCTAGTTGACCAAGATCACATTTTCACAGATGATTTCCACGTGTTTCATCAGTTTTCCTTTGTCGTCCACTAGTTGAAAGTAGCGACTTGGATCTGCTAAGTATTCCGTCTTAGGCAATCTCGGACGTTGTGCCAATTTTCCCCGCCAACAAGTTGAGCATGACTTTGACAAACGATCGTCTTCCTTTGTTCTTTTCCACGTCTTCCAAAGTGATGCCTTCTAAGGAGCAGTACCGTTCATTGAATTTGTTTTTGTCTTCTGGTGTCTGACACTAAAAAGGACAACAACTCGCTTCTTGTTTCAGTTTCAAAAATTCGTTGACGTAGCCTGTGAAATTCCTGGTCTCGAGTCGTCGTCCTTTCAGTATTGTTCGGTGGTAGGAAAGTGCCAAATTTCGAATACTTTTAACAAACGGTATCCCCGATCCAGAGCCCAAGACAATTCGGCGCTCAATCACGTTCCTGTCAAAAAGCGTTCTTCCTCCGTGTGGTCACAAGGTTGGTCGTTTTTACTGTTTCAGCTCACGTACGACATAAAGGAAACATCAGCTTTCCTTGGCAATGGTGTGGTAAGACAGGATGGTACAAGTGGGCCAGGGGTAAGACTTTGGATTTGATCAGTCCTTCTTATTGACAAATTTGTTGCACATCGATGTGTTCAGTGTGGATTTCAGGGTGACAGGTTTGAAATCGAGCATATTTGCACACACATGGATACAACACACACATGGATACACATTGATGTATTTGATTACTTCTCCTCGAGATTCGTCTACGTTGTACAGCAAGCGTGTGGCATTTTGTTCGTCCTCCAAATAAACTGTTGCGTGGATCCAAAGGTTCGATATCTATCACATCGTAAGTTTCGGCTATGCGTCTAAATTCTGGATCGGTTTTGAAACGTCGATCGTACTCGTGCTCCCGCATTTCTACCACATGGTATCCTTGACTTTCTAATTTCAGGCAGCGTTGGTATGTTTGTTAGTACAACTCTTCCATTGTGACCCCTGAGAAAGGATTGTCCAGGTCTCGTTGAGGAAAACAGGTAGGGCATTCGTGAAATAAGCATCCCTGGAATCCGTACACCCTCTGGGGTCTTTTTAAATTCCAACCATCAACAGAAAGACTTCCTATTTTCTTTCCTCCCCCGTTTCTCTCATTTTGTATCCATTTGCCTTCTCTTTCACATAAGTAATGTTGCCAGCGCAATGCTTTGGCAGAGTATTGACGGCTGACCGATAGATAAGTGTTAAATGATATGATGGCTCGTTGGTTCTGGGACATGAACTTGCTTCTTTACACTAATCCACACGCTTTGACCAAGGTACAAGCTACCTTCAACGGATCGATGCCTCCGTGATATAGAAATGATTGTGGAAATTTTCCACATCAACGGCGTAAAATCTACACATCGGGTCAGCAATATTTCAACATTTATTCTTGTAAGTCAAATGGGTCTGAAGCGTGAGTGTGGTACAAAGCGTGTAGGGGTTCTCTTTTTTTTTTTTTGGTGTGCATATCATCGGATTGTAATAGTGAACGTCAAGCAAATGCGGGAGCACAGTGTGTAAATTCACTTTGGTATTAATAAAGTGTGGAAAATACCCTTTGGCCATTTCTGTCATTCCAAACGTTTTAGGCATTCTACTAAAAGGCATGGCGAAATAACTCGTGGAATCTTTAAACTGTACTTGTCCCACTTTCATGTAAATGCGTTTGGGTCCGTTCATGGCAGCTTGGGAACATTTGGTACCTTGTTCTGAATAATATTTCAACAGAAATTGTCCATCGTATCCCGAGAAATTGTGAGCCATGACTGTAGCACATCGATGCCAGTCCCCTTAACGCTGAATGGCCTCTTCGTTCGAAGTGTCGTCAGTAGGGTCTAAAATCCGTTCGGCAGAATCGGGAAGAGTGCGGGATCCTCGAAAGATTGTTTGCGTCCTCCTGGAACAATGGACACAGTGTTGTATGCACTTCTTGCAAGCCCGATGACCGACTCAGAAATTAGGGACGTGAATACCCGTCTCTTGCGTACATTCAAAGTAAAAATAGATAAAATCTACTTGTAGCCTTTATTTATTCCTTCAGTTCGTTGTCATATTTTTGGCTGTAACATTGATGTTCAAAGTCTACAATTTTGGCACAGAAATGGCATCTTTTCTTTCAAGGACAAACGTGTTTCTTTGGGTTATTAGTTCGAATAAGCTGTCCACACGTGGAGCACAATCTCAATAAGTCACAAGCTCTTTTTTGCTGGTGAACTTGTTTCATACGATGCTGTTCGTAACACGCAAAACTGACAAAGGTTCGTTCACAAGTCCAGCGATGAATGTGTTCTTCAGGAACGCATGGTTTGGAGGCTAAGCAACCTTGTCATCTCTCTCCGCAATGAATATGTTGCTCCCGATTGCAAAATCCTTGGTCACATTTCTGGCAGTAGTAAGAGTATCCAAGAAATCATGTGATACTAGTGATGGCATCGAAATGCTCTCGATGATGATAGACGTGAATGTATTTTCCATCGGGGAAATCGGGTCCTCGAAACACCAGAACTCCGTTAATTACTTGAGGGTATACTTCCAAGGTATACCGAGGAGCCAAGATGTTTTGAAGTTTTTGCATTTCAGGAATGCCACACACGGTCTCTTTGGAAATGTCTGCTTACTTGTACAGGAGTTCTGCTTCTTTTCGTTGTTAAAGTCTGGCCGATCGTCGAATGTTCATCCATGCTCTTTTCCATTCTGATGTCTCGTTTTTCTCGGCATACGTTCGCCTCACGACGATGGCACGAGCTAAGCATATCTGGTCTTCTCATTGTCAATTTGGACGATACTGTGTTTGGTACTTTGAATGTCGTCCACCAATAACACTTTTCTGCGTTGCCAGCTACCTCTAAGAGGTGAAACGTGGGTCATGTGAAGTGTGGCTTTTCTATCGGTCATGGTAAATTCATAATTGGATTGTTGAACGTGTTCAATTTTGTCGACGACTTTAGACGGTGTTAATTCTGCCGGGATATTAAACTCGATCTAGACAGGAGACTTCTCACTGTTGTGATAAATAGAAAGTCTCAAACGATCGTCCTCTTTAGCTTGGCATTGTTGTTTCAATGTCTCTAACAAGTAATCCCACACATCTGTAATGAAACCTGCGGTGGCTCGCGTGGAACTTCAGACTTGAACTCTATAAAGTTGACCGCGTAGGTGTAAGCCGTGGTTCTAAATTTCTAGAAGTAATTTTTGGGGTCTCTCGAATGTGATAATAATTTTCGGGAGCTATGGAATGACTTTATTTTTTAGTGGCTCTGGACTTATTTCGGGCTCACTCATGTTCTCTTTAGAATCACTGGCATGTACTTGCGCTAACACTTCAGTTAGCGTATGTGGCGACACCGAAAGTCATTGTCGTTGCCTCTTGGTATCTTCCTCTGGTTTCCTCCCAGTAAAGTATTATCGTTTCATCTTGATTGTTGATTCAGATATGATTTAACTCCGTTAGTTTTCTCCATATATAACCCTGTCTCTACCTATGTTTGAGATAATGGCTTGCTATACTTAAAATTTGCCAAAGTCGAAATGTCTGCGAGCAATAGAAAGCTTTGTGACTTTAGTTTTGAAACTTGCACAGACTCTCAACTTTACATGTGTCACGACAAAAATGTCTATCCGATGTTTGTCCTTTTGCAAAACACACACTTGCAACTTTACCAGAAATCTTAACATCATACAATCCTCCAAATTCACTAGTTTGAAAAAACTGCCACTAAATAAATCAGCCATTCTCTCTCTACCTATGTGCGTGTATGTCAAAAGTGAAAACATTTTTGTCAGTTTCAAAACGTGAAGCGATAAATGTTACAGTTTAATATTTAGTGGGGCGAGAATAAATGTAGTACGACAGGAATTCTTTACATGATTGTAAATTCACTCTAGTCTGTATGCACTGAAAATGTAAAAGCCAGATCATAGGCATTATTTTGCCACACTGCGTAGAGTAAAACACTTCGTCACTCAGAATACTTAATCTGATTTGGTAAAAAATATTTTCTTACCGCGTTCGCTTGAAATCGGCTACAGTCGCAATTGACAGTAAGAAGGTTAGACGTGTTTTTCTGCGCCTAATCCTTAGTCGCGTTATAAAATTTGTCGTAATTGACACAGTGAGAAGATTAGACGTGTTTTTCCGCGCCTGACCGTTAGTCGCGTTATAAAATGTGAGCTAAAACACAACCCAATCCTACAATGTGTGATGAATGGAAATTGTGTCAGTCTTAGGTCAAAATGCATCACGGAATGTTTGGATGTCATATTTTGTTAGAACTTTACATCTACGTTTTCGAAAGAAGGAGTTTAGTAGACTATGTCTCCAAATCAATCCTGTGCTATTTTACTACAAAAAGGTGGATTTCTCTTATCGATGTGATGTTTTTAAAATGGGATGTTTTTGACATTTCTTAAGGAAAATATATAGTATAAAACGCAAGTGCATTGATATTTTTTTAAAATAGGAGTAAAATATGCTCTCTCTTTCTCTCTCTCTCTCTCTCTCTCTCTCCGTCGTAATGTCAATTTTCTCTCTGCTTCACACACACACACACATTTAAGTTTCTAATTAAATGATATAGATTGAAATCATAATGGTATATATTCCAGTGTTAAGATATCTCTCCAAACATATTGATATTAGTTGCAAAGATTAAGTGAAATGTTACTTTAGTTTTGTATTTTGTTTCAAAAACTTGCACCCATATTAATTTAAGAACGGTTTTTCTTCAATGGATATATTTCATGTATTATATCAAATCTTGAGTTTAGTTGTGTTTCTGCATATCATAGATCATAGCTTTGTGTATTTGTAGTCCTATTTTGGTAGACCGCAATGAGTCACGAGAAACATTTCAAACATTAGATCAATCATTCCCCCCCCAAAAAAAAAACAAAACAAAACAAGCATACACCTTTACAGTGTAAGAATTACTAAAGTATGACCCGTCTTATTTTGCACTCTCATTCTAGAGCAAAAACATGAGTTAAGTGAAAAGCTAACAAATATGCCCTATTTTCAGTCACTCCATTTCAGACTGTCGATAGAACAAGACATGTTTTTACTGTTCTCCCGTCTACGGTTTAGAGAATGTTGTAACATTGTTTGCAGTCTCAAGTGAAGTAAAACATGACATATCTTAGTCATTCGTCAAGAAATATAACACTATTTCTTTAAACTGATGAATAAAAAAATTATAATGAAAACATTTCTTTCATAACATGTACCCTTGTGTTCAGAAACTCATAAATATGGTAACCTTTTCTCTGTTTGAGGCAAACCATAGGTTTTGGAAAAATTACTGAGGTTATTGACAATATTTCTTTGTGTTCACTATACTCACTGTAGCTAAAAATGCTATTCGCGCGGGTAGATCAATCAGTACGAAACGGCATGTTTACAGGGCTGTATACTTTAGCCACAACAGCTTTTACTATGTAAATGTGTTGAAATTAATGTTTATCTTTATTATTGTTAAAGAATGTTCAAGTGATGCTACCTTTGGTGCACTATGCTAGCAGTAGAAGGTCAGAATTGTCCACGAGTCCGGATACATGTCAATAGAAAAGTGGTTTTGTGAACATTATGGTTGTCTAATTTCTTTAGCTCAGAATGTACTTTGCATCGATGGCAAAAATGACATTGTACTTAATGATTGGAGCTCTAGTCTTACGTTACAACGTTGTCAACCTTTGCATGTTTGTGTATGTGTTTGTACATGTTGCTGACACCTAAAACTTAAAACCCCCTTACCCCTTCTCTTATGAGGGTATGTTTGTTTGTAAGGGTATAGTAGTTTGTCAACACACATTCCTACCCGTGCCTACCTGTGAGATTGTATAATATGTTTGTGTGAGGGTATAGCGTGTGTATAAACACTTCTACCCTTATATGATAGTATGGATGTAAGTATAGAGTGTGTATAAAACACCCCTACCCGTGCCTACCTGTGTGAGATTGTAGAGTATATTTGTGTGAGGGTATAGTATGTTTGTGTGATGTTATAGCGCGTGTATAAACACTCCTACAATTTCTGTTGCAGTCTAGGGGTGTGTGTTTGGATTGTAATCAACAAGAGGATTCTGGATTGGGGGGGGGGGTGAATAGTATTAACATTACCATTCCCATTTGTCCCTATACAGTTTTCTACCCTTTTCTCTTTACAATTTTAACATTACCATTCCTTTTTGTCCCTATACATTTTTAGACCATTTTTCCCCTTACAATTTTTAAATTACCATTCTCTTTTATCCCTATAAACGTTTCGACCCTTTTCCTCTTAACAATTTTAACATTACCATTCCGGTATGGCCCCATAAACACTTTTGACCCCCAAGTTGCATCTCCATGTTAAATTCCCGTTTGGGCCTATACACCTTCCCCATGTTAAATTCCCGTTTGGGCCTATAAACCTTCTCCATGTTAAATTCCCGTTTGGGACTATAAACCTTCCCCAAGTTAAATTCCCGCATAGGTCCCAAGAACCCTCTCCATGTTCATTTCCCGTTTGACTCCTAAGTGCCCTCTCTATGTTAATTTCTCGTATGGCTCTATAGTGACATTTTGGCTCTATTTCGCCACATATTACTACTTATATTGTGTCGGGGTCATTTAGTTCAGTGGCTACAAAAACCGACACAGATCTGTAATTGTCGCCTTAAAAAGCATGTATTAATACAGAATGATGGAGGGTAATTAGTAAGTTCATTGCAACAAAGTCAACCACGATATGTACCTATCGATGTACACAAAAAATTATTAGTATGATGTAGTGGGGTAACTAAGTGCTTTGGATCAAGCTGTGAGTCATCTGTACCTACCGCTTTACAAAAGATTTATCAAAAGAGTATGAAGGAATGGGTTCACTTAATGCATTGCAACAAAGCCGACAAAGATCTGTACCAATCGTTTTACAAAACATGTATCAATACTGTATGATGTAGTGGGGCCATTGAGTACATGGGGTATTCCGACAACGATGTGTATCTATCGCTTTACAAAATGATGTTTTGATACGGCATGATGTAGAGAACTCGCTTAGTGCATTGTAACAAAGCCTTCAATTATCTGTACTTATTGCTTTACAAAACAATTACCAGTACGGTATGTTGTAAGGGAGTCACTGAGTACTGGGCAAAAGGTAGACAACGATCTGTACCTATCGCTTTACAAAAGGTATTTGTCTATAAGAACGCGTGTTGAATTGTAAGAAGGTCCGTTTGTCTGTCTCGCCATCATGATACAATTTCCATAGTCGTCCTCTATATTTTCTTATAGAAGAATACAAAATAGACATTTTAACAAAATCCAATAAATGTAGCAAAAGTGCATACACATTTGCTTATTTCTCTCTCTGTTTGTCTGTAGCTAACGATAAAAAATGTTTCTGGTTCTACAAGTTTTTTCTTTCTTTCTCGTTTAATATGTTGTAGTAGTTTGGTTCTTAACTATTGCTATAATTCGTATCCTGTCCAAAACTCTATGACGTTATCAGCAGTCCTGCCTATCATTCTAAAAATAGAATCAGAAAAAATCTAAGGTTTTTCTCAGTTCTAAAATTAGAACAAATATCTAAACATAGTAACATAAATCGCTTCCAAGAATAGAAGCGGAATTTTCACGGTACTTCCCAAGTTCTAAAGAATACAACCTGAATATATAATTTTACTTTGGAATTTCCACTGTTTATCACAGTTCTGAAAAGTGTGCGTTTGTCTATTATTAAGTGTGTACTTGTCACGCTTTCCGTGCTGTTAAACTTCCCATAGATGCCTATACGAACCCATCATTTTCAATTCGCAGAGAAAGCTGTAGTTGCATCCATGTAATTTCCATGAGGTCCTATAGTGTCCCATAATGTTAAACTCCCATCTCGACCCAAGCGCTAATGTTAAATTCACATAGACGCTATACCGGTCCAAACGATACTGTCAAATACCAATATCACTGGTCTACAAGTCGTCTGCTTTAGAGAAAAATGTGCTATATACTTGGGATTTGTATGTGCTGAATTCAAATATGATTATTAAAACAACTGATTGGCTACTGTTTCCAAGATATTAAAGTTTTTAAATTTTACGTCTATGCATATTGTGTACATAGTAGAGTTTTAATCATAAATTGTAAACCTAGGTCTTTTCATGTGTTTATGGTTGCTTTACATGATAATATTTCACCTGTCCTGTTTATGTAACACTTTAAAAAACAGCAAAAGGGTAAACTAAATAAAAAATATATTGAAACAAAAGTATTATGTATATATAAGTACATAGTTTAGTCCTTATTCAGTGTCTACTCCGCGTTTCTTGGCTTGTCTCTTGTATTCATTAAATAGAGCATCTCTTGTCACTGTCCAGCAATAGTCTGCAAGCATTGATGGGCTCCATTTGCCCTGATAGCGTTTCTCCATTGTTGCAATATCATGGTGAAATCGCACGCCGTGCTCGTCGCTCACTGCTCCGCTGTTCGGTTGAAAAAAATCTAGATGACAGTGCAAACAATGTATCTTTAGTGACATGTTGCAACCAAGGTATTTTGTATACCTTGAAGAGGTTTTCCACCAACTTCCTGTAGTTGTCAGCCTTGTTGTTTCCGAGAAAATTTGTTGCCACTAACTGAAAGGCTTTCCATGCCGTCTTTTCCTTGCCACGCAGTGCACGGTGAAATGCATCATCTTGAAGAAGTTCACGAATCTGAGGACCAACAAGGACACCTTCCTTTATCTTAGCTTCATTTAACCTTGGAAATGTTCCACGGAGGTACTTGAAAGCTGCTTGTGTTTTGTCCATGGCCTTGACAAAGTTCTTCATCAGACCCAGCTTGATGTGAAAGGGTGGTAACAAAATCTTCCTTGATTCAACAAGTGGTGGATGCTGAACACTTTTCATCCCAGGATCCAGTGACTGTCGGAGTGGTCAATCTCTCTTCATGTAGTAGGAATCTCTCGCACGACTATCCCATTCGCATATAATATATCAGTACTTTGTGTATCCAGTCTGCAGACCAAGCAAGAGAGCAAGAACCTTGAAATCGCCACAAAGCTGTTGGTCATAGTTTATTCACCTCAAAAGTTGTTTCATGTGTTCATAGGTTTCCTTCATATGGACTGCATGACCAGCTGGAATTGATGGCAAAACACTGCCATTATGCAGCAAAACAGGTTTAATACTCGTCTTCGATGAATCAATGAACAGTCTCCACTCATATGGATCATGAAGGCTGTTGAGGGCTGCCATCACACCATCGATGTTGGTGCAGGCTGCAAGATCACCTTCCATGAAGAAGAATGGGACAAGATTATTTTGACGGTCACAGAACATGGAAACCCTAACATCACCTGCCAGGAGATTCCACCGCTGTAGTCTGGAGCCCAAAAGCTCTGCCTTACTCTTGGGTAGTTCCAAATCCCTGACAAGGTCATTGAGTTCACCTTGTGTTATGAGGTTTGGTTCAGAGGAGGAGGATGGAGAAAATATGGGTCATGTGACATTGATGTTTCAGGAGTAGAAGTTTCATCCTCGTCCTCTTCCTCGTCTGACTCAAGTGTGAATGATTCTGGTGCTTCAGGAACCGGCAGTCCTTCTTCGTGGGGTACTGGGTGCATAGCTGACGGAGAGTTTGAATAATGCACAGTCCACTTTTTCTTCTTTGACACACCTTTCCCTGCCGGAGGCACCACGCAGAAGTAACAATTGCTGATATGATCTGTTGGCTCTCTCCAAATCAGATGCACTGCAAAAGGCATATGTTTCCTTTTCCTGGTCAACCACTGGTGAAGACTTGTTGCACAAGTGTTGCAGCAGATGTGTGGGGCTCACATATTGTCCTGATCTCCAATTTTGTAGCCAAAATAAAGGTGATAGGCTTTCTTAACCATAGTGGTTATACTGCGCTTTTGTGATGCAAAAGTCACTTCATCACAAACATTGCAGAAGTTATCTGCATTGTTCACACAAGTACGAGGCATCTCTGCTCACTTTGGCTAAACAGAAATATGTCCCTTTGCAAAATCAAACACTGGCACATAAGAGAGCACGACACTGTATGATTTGTAGAGCTGATAAAGGGCAATTTCTTCAGCAGAGTGATATTAGTTATGATTGCATCATCCATGACTTCTAGGAATAACATGATCCAATTCATATCATATATGACGTAATACCAGCTTCAGATTGCATCATTCATTGTTTTGCCTTAAAAGCAAGTACTGTCCAAACCCAGTCATTGATTTATTTATAGATCCAGTCAAAGATGTATTTTAGTCATTTCTGGTTTAAATTGAGATCCCTTCCCTTTATAACTCACTTATCCTCCGCCATCCCCAAGTCAAGGGTCGTATATACTGACATAGTGTAATATCTTTAAAACTAGAGCCAATCAACAATTTTAAGCATCATTTTCGTTCTCAGTGACCCAGAATTAGTAAAGTTTGACAACATTTATTGCGGAAGTATTTTAGCTGTAGACCAGTGTATCCTATTTATTTGTATGACTCTGTTAGCATGACAGTATACATACGTATATGCATGTTTATTACAAAGCGTATCTAATTCCAGAGTTTTATTTCTCATACATTTGACCTTTAGACATATCTGATATTCGAATGCAAATACTCATGTGATTATAAGTCATAAGAGAAAAAAAAACCAAAAAACAAACAAATAAGTAAAGGCTTTACACATGTTTATAAGAAAGTGTATCACGTGTAGCAGCCTTTATTTTTCAAACAATCGACATACATACACACTTTATTTGCGGAAGTAATCTCACTTGTGTTCATATATATGACAATATAATCACCAAAATAAGTGGAGGCAACACATTTAATGGAATATAATAGTTCTTAGCTGTATTCCAGAAACTTGTGCAATTACGGAAGCCATACTGAAAAACAATTATTCGATGTCATTTTGAAAATTAGTTTGCAAACTACTCAGGTGTGAATATTTGAATATAATTCTAGAATTTATGGTGGATAGTTTAAAAAGGAAAAGCAAGTCCGGTATGTATTCCAAGCATGTGTCACATTCAGAAACTCTTACTGGGCATGTGATATAATACTTGAATTTTAAATTACATTCTTTTTGTCCTTTTTTAGTATTATTTTTATTAAAGAATGGCTCCACTTATATATGACATAGGACCTCAAGCATTCAGCGGCTAAACCTATTCATGACACGGAAAATATGTCTGTTAATTACCGAAACTTTGTTAACTTCCTTATTTCCATTTCAGAGTCAAAGCTAAGGGACATAGCATTTTCCCCTTTACAAATCTATGTATTTATACGTCTATGTTTCTGTCTATATATTCATTATGTGTTCTTCACTGCAAAATATAGCTGACCTGAAATTATTTGGTAGCTCCAGTTAACTTATTTCTTAGTCAGTGCAATCATAACATCTAATTGATGTCATCGCAGAGATTGTATTAGTCGGAGCAACCTCTGACCCCACCCCGTGTTAAATATTTTGATAGCTATTTTGTGTTAACTGTCAAAATATCTAAAATTCGGTCTAATAGGATCCAAGAGATGACACGAAGTAGAAACATCTAATCTAACACTGGGTGGAAAAGGTCTGAGGAAACTCGGACTTAAAGTTTATGAGATGAGCACCATGAGAGATGAAAAGACAATGCAATAATAATGTAGGAGAATGATTTGATTGCTAGGTATCATTGTGATGTTGAGGCTCTTATAGAAGTTTCATGGATATGAAAAATTTGTTATCTTGAGGTATGCATTATATTTATTAGCCGATTTTAAAAAAAATGAAATCGGTAAATTGTATTTTAACAATATTAGATTATAATGGGGTCTTAAAAAGAGAAATTATTTTTAAAATGAGAAATCTCCCACCCGCCCGCCCCTCCCCCGAAAAGAAATTAGCAAATTTGAACCCAATTTATAGACAAGTTGTTTTAATACTTTTTTTGTAAAATCCCAATTTAGCTGGCTGCCTATGTGTACATAAATGTAGCAGGCAAGATGTTGTTTGTTTGCTTAGTTTTCTTTAAATAATGTCCTTATTTATATATTTGTTCTGCAATATGTTTTTTACACATTTTGACTATGTCTTCCTGCTGCAGAGTACAATATATCTGGTAGGGAGATCTCACACAATACGTTTCTTTCTTCTCTTGTTTGTTTCAACGACTTTTGATTCAATTTGTAGTTCTGGTGTGGTTCTTACGAAAGCTAACACCAAACTGTAATGCTGATCGAAATTAAATTCATATATGTTATTATGTCAAACAACAGCTAAATGTCATATGAGCATGATTTGATTTTGATGAATCAGTTTGATCACGTCACTCAAATGGGTACTAAATTTGTCACTCAACTGTCAAACTTAAATTGGTCCTGTTCTTTTCAGAACAGACTTGGAGCATCAGTTTCGAGCCAGCTGATGAGAATGCTTTAGTTTTTCATATTATTATGTTATAGTTAAGCATTTTATTATTATTATCTTATCAGCATGTCCAGATTGAAGCAGCTTTTGTTCCTTGAGCTAAATTCGAAAGTTAAATTGTGTCTGGGAAACGTCTAAACTTTCTACTTGGATTTCGTTTCAGACAGACTTTTTTGTTTTTAATAAGTCGCCATTGATTTACCGCGAAGCCACATTGGCAAGGTTGGTAACAAATGTTATTTTAACTGCGGTGCAATTATAACACTCTTTGAACACGGTTTTAGAGACATTAAAACGAGACTAACCAGAAGAAAAAAATTCTAAGAAAAGTTTTGGTCATTTAAATATAAGTCATTTGCTCTTTTAACGAACTTTAGATATTCTCGCCATGATAAATAGGTCATACTGAGCAGCGCCAAAAGGTATAGCTAAACACCGAAAATGAACGGAAATGAGCACAACTAAACGAAGAGCTGCTGGAAATTAATTAAAGCGAACAAAAAAGGAATGAATTGCAACTAAAATTGAACCTAAATTGAATTCAAAGGGACAGATAAATATTTATGTTGAGAAATGGAATTTAAATGTAAACTATACTTAGTTTGATAATACTTATGTTATTGTGAAGTATAGGGACATATCAAAACTGAGCAAACAAGTATGGCAATTTAGTGTGTGTGTGTGTGTGTGTGTGTATGTGTGTGTGTGCTGACGTTTTCTAATGAGTGAGACCCTGTAAGCCCAATACAGAATAAAGATTCATTAGAGAAATATTACAAAGCACAAACAACTTCTCTTCTTATAGCAATGTTTACAAATTGTGAATTATGTATATTGCGAAATAGAAATTCAGTCATTTGTCACAGAGTAAAACGAGTTACTATTCTAAAACAAGAATTGTTATGTCAAAGTACTCGACTCCTCGAAATATTTTACGGAAATCGTCCAGTATAATTTAAAATCATTTGATATTAAAATCATGTTTAGCTATGAAAAAAAAACCCAAAACAACAATTTATTCAAATATGATATATGTTTGGTTCGCGCAGTTACACAATGGGGGTTTAAACTTTGAAACATCAGTCATCCTGCTACTTACTATTTTGGCGATTGTGGGTATTGCAAATGTAATATAGGAACAATTTAATCTGGTAAATAAATGAAAACTGTTACATTTGACAGTTTCTACAGAGCGAATAATACAAAAGATATGACAAAACGTGAAACAAGGTATCAAAGTGGTTAGCAGTGAGTATATAGTCACAAAATTCATCATATATTTTCGATGCTGAAAGGTTTAAATGTAAGTGTGATTGAGCTATGAAAAATATGTATATATATATATATATATATATATATATATATATATATATATATATATATATATAAGGGTTTAGAAAAACACTCATCCTCTCGTCCTGACCAGGTAAAAATTGACTGGGTAGAGTTAAACTTTAAAACCTACTAGTCCCTTGGCCGAGTAGTTGCTGATTCGTACCTCAAGAATGAATCTGAGTGCATTTTCTACCTTTAACAAGTGCCGAAGTTTAATATTACTTAACATTTAGCGTGTGTCAGTTATAGAATAAGTTTGCCTAATTTGCTACATGTTGACCAGTATAAAACATATCCGTAAGGAAACAGACATTTTTTTACGCGGATGCCCGATGCAAGCTTAAATTGATCATAAAAAGGGTAAATATTATAAACATATTATGTTGCAATTTCATAAATAGCCCTCGACTTGTTAATAGTATTTACATTTACAGTTATACTTTTCAGTAATTTAGGCGGCATTTTAATTTGAAGAAAGATTCCCTTTCAACGAGGATTAACACATCTTTATGAGTCAGACAAGAGACGGAGAATAGCAAAATGTTCTGGTTAAATACAGTAACACTTGTCCCAGGTCACCGGTATTTTCAAGATTAGAGCTGCTTTCATGCAATGTAGCTGAAATTTCTTTACATATTGTACTTGTGGAAATTGGACATGATCTAAGCACACAGCAGACAGAAATGGACTCTCCAAAGTACTAAACAAATCTGCCTGAATTAGTCAAAAGTACACTATTTTCAGCAGTTATTAAAATAGGGAAACGAATTTTGCTAGAGTAGGCAATTCCAGCCGCTGAAAGTACAATGAATTAATTACAAAATATATAACAAGTAAAAAAAGTTATCGGCTCTTTGTTATTTACCTTTGAAGTCCAGGAAGTGAAAATGACCAAGCGGAGCTAGCAGTTTGTTGAGAGGTGCAGATCTTAAGTAAGACCAAGCCGTATACTCTATAACCCAAACTGCACCCATCAATCATACATCAAAGTAAAGGGAATTAAAAGTTCTTTTAACAATACCTAAGATATATATGGTCTTTTTTAAATAGCCAGAAAAACCAGTGAGGAAAACCTGGGTACTTCTTTTTCTTTAAAAATCTAACCTATGCAAAATACGAAACTGTAGAGTGCCACCTTATAAACTTTCCAATTATTTTGACCCATCAGCAATCTTCCTTTTTATATCAATAATGATTGGCTCTCTAGAATGAAGGTTTGACTAAAATGGATCATTCAGTTCTAAAGTTGGAGGAAATTGAGACGGTTGGAATTCTTTCAAATGCAAGTTACCAACCTTTTCTTCTGAAAAGTAATTACGTGCATATATAAATATCTGCTTGCGTCTTTTCTCTGGCGTGACAATGTATTAATAAATCCGCACATTCTTGAAGACACCGATGATCTGTGGCAAGCGCAACACCAATCTAATTGAAATTGAGATCTCCAATATTACGGAGATCTGACAGACACAAATTAAAGTTTATGTTTTGGTGATCTTTTGACTTCCCGGTGACTTATTTTTAGTAACCTATCGTTATCTGATTTAGTTGATGTTCGTGTTGGGGAGAGTTATCGTTAGTAATATATGTTCCGAATGAAGTTTGTTGCTTTCAAGCTCTGGTAAATTACTAAGCCAAAAGAACATGACCACTTATCGGTGCCAATCAGATTTAATTGGTATAGGTAGATCCTGATTTTATTTAGATTGGCATAACATAGTCTACCAGACGAAAATAAAGAGGTTTTGACATTCTCTATATCTTAAATTCTCCCATATCTAACTCATAAAGATGTGTGATAGCTCGTTGAAAAGGAAGCTTTCTCGACATTAAAATGGCACCCAGACAACTGATCACCGCAAATAGGAATACCACTAACATGTCAGGGGCTATGTGTGCAACTGCAATTTCTCGAGTTGCAAACCTTGTCTCTTAGTATGTTTACTTAAGAGGTCATAGATTAGAACATAATATTGGCAGGGTTTTACCCATTTTAGTATTAAGCTTACGTCAGATATATGTGGTTCTCATGGAGAGACGAAATCAGTGTAGTGGAGAAGCGTACTGTGTTGAGTATATTGAAGATGGGGACGAGTAACTGCTGTAATCCACTCGTATATATAAAAATACACCATGTTCACATAACAAAATAATTGGGAAGATATAGAGCAAGAATCGGAGGATTACAATAATGAGTATGTGCAACGCAGAGATAAATAAGGTAAGGGGGAATAATACATTAAACGATTAGAAGAGAAAAATCAACAAGGGTATAAATGTGGTTTAGTATATGACTTAATTGAAGAAACTTTTTGACAAATAAATAATGGACTTCGGATTTTACAAACAAAAATAACAAAACAAAAAAAACAACGACAACAAAAGTCGCAACGAGTCACCTTTACCTTGTTCTATAACTCAGTTCGACGATCTACTGAACCGAAACATTGAGCAAATATTAAAGAGAAGGAAATATACTACACAGCAAAAAACTATTTTACCTGCAACACATTAAACATTTCTGATAATTATAATTTAAGATATAACAGAGATGACTATTTGAACTCTATGAAAAGATACGGATCACAGTGTGATATGACATTCTGGCAGAAGGAATTCAACTGGGTGGTAAGGATGGCAACAACCAAATGCGGAATGTCTTATTTGCATTTAACAGATCAAAGTATAATAGACTTACTAAAATTGATATACATGTTTCATGTTTACTTTCAAATAGAAAAACTGTTGTCTGAATGTGTAATGCCATTACCTAAACAACTGATTAATAGAATTTTAATTTATCCAACAGCAACATGGAGCTGAAACAATTTAGCATAATCTGTGATATGTTTAACATTCCCTCAAATCATGACTGGAAACACACTAATAACAAATAAATATTTGATACATAATGGACCGGAAGAACATAAAACGGAGCATCCGGATTTTATAGACCCTATACTTCCTTATTTACGAAAACTTGCAAACGTCATTACAACTTTGGCGCCGGTGCTATTGAATACTGGAGAGAATTGTCGGCTGACGAAATGAACGCAATTGTTTCAAATGATAACACAAATAGGATGAACCTCTTACCTTCTGCCAGATGACACATGTCTGACAAAAAAGCTAATATTGAGATTGAATCAAAGTATAAGGCCTTTTATTAAATGTATTTAACATGCTTACGTTCAGAATATATTACATAATATACGGTATGTTTCCACTGCTAAAAACACTATTAAAACGTGTTCTGAAACTTAATTTAGGTCCAACAAGGCATGGAAAACTACACGAGAAGATTTCACTAATATATTTCAGATTCATAAGCTTGATTAACATGTATTGTTGGTTGCGATGGTTTCTCTTCATTGTCGAATGATATAGTGATGAAAACAGGTGTCATTAGTGGTTAAAAGAACAAATTGAAAAAGTCATCAGATAACTTTAAACTAGGAGAGAATACTACTGTTAATAATGAAGTGGCGAAAGACATGATTCCTACAACTGATAAACAATCTATAACATTTTCTCAAAAAATAAAGAACGCAATAAAAGAAGATAGCATGGGTAAGACGAAGGTAGGCAAGAAGTACCGAAAAAATGGTGACAGTCTAGTAATCATAACTGTACATGATTTAAAAGACAAAGAGCATACAAGAAACAAGTAAATATTCATGGTCATGACTATTGTTGCAGGAACTGACTTAATTTATCTCTTGAAAGAAACTATTTTTTTATACATTTGTATGCTTTATTTGCACGTCTGATCACAAAACAAAAAGTCAACTAGTGCTAAATGTGCCAAATGACATTATAAGGTTAAAAAACAAACCGTTCACCTGTTTTGAAAATCCAGCTTATTATATTGCTAGCGATACAAGGTAATGCTGCTACAGCCTTTATAATAGCACGAACAAATAGTTTGCAATATTGTTCATGCCTTGTTTGAATTTGTCTACAAATGGCTAAGTGTTACCTTTTCCACCGCTACCACTAGCACATTTTCGTCGTCCTCCTCCTGTTAAGCCTTTTACAAAATTTGCAATAGACTTGCAATAGTTGCTGCTATCATAGCTATTGCTGTGATAAGTGTGGGAAGTATCAAACCTTTCTCTTCAAACAATTGTTCTTCTGTGGTAATCATCTACTATAGTCTCTGCTTCTCTTACTAACTAGAAAAATGGTTATTTTTTTCAATTGTTTGCATTATTTCCCTCACAAACTCTAATCGACTGCCTTTGCAAAACAGTATGTTATAAAAACTTTGATGTAAACATCTTTCTGCTGGTTTACCATTTGGTTTCCATCTATTTCCTTCTTTTGTCCAACCCAAAGACTTGAGGATGTCACGTCCAGCTTTAGTGCTAGCGTTTTATTTGTACTACCCTTTTTAAAATTTTGTGCTGATTCTTTGAATAATTCCTAGTAATACAATGTTTTCCCCTCGATTTTTCAATGAGGCCTAATTAATTGGTATTGTTTACCCCCTATGCGTAAACTGTCTGCAACAAGTTTTCTGTATTCATCCATTAAAGTTGCATATATTTGTTGATGAATTTCTATTCCCACATTATATAAATTATTATTTATAATAGGATCTTTCGTTAATGCATCCATGGTTTTTTCCTCGTAAATATCATTGTAAGGAAGATTTTTAAATGTTTGATCGAAATCTTCTCTAATTGTCATTTTTATAACAACGTCCGTCCATCCCTTCCAAATATATTGACAATGAAATCCTTACAAAACGTCCAAGCTTTACCGACTTGAAATGATACCGGGTGATACTACGAACCATGTCCCGTGCAATGCATAAACAGCACGTAGCAACTGCAAAAGATAAGATTTGGGGTTTTTATTGATTGAATTATCAGAAGTCTTTGACCAGCATAATGTGCCGATTACACAGTTCGCCTCAACAAAGCTTTTTGCAGTCTCCATTTACTATTGGTCATTGTGACAGGGCATACAATACATACAATAATAAAGAACATTCCTTTCTGTGATATTAAAGCAGATACACCATAATGAGCTCATAACAATTAAAGGATATATTTTACTGTTTGTTTTTCTTCTTCAAATCAAATTTAGTAAAATGAGCTTCAGAAACTATTATTATTGCCCAACCTAAAAGCCATATATTACCGGGTGGTAATCACAGAATGTCAGTATCTTGGAGTGACAGCCAGTATAACCACTGTTACCAGCATAGTTAATGCATCAGTAATTATCATGATCAATGACAGAGATGCATCAAGCTGTCAAGCTTCATAACTCTAAAATGAACAGAAACATACGCAATTAACTTTTAATACAACATTTCAACTAAATCACAAAAGCATGAACTATAGGTCAAAGAAATATCTTTTTGCAATATTGATGAAGTATTTGTCAATATCCTTCCGTTCGTCAAGATTCATCGGTCTTAAGTAGGAAAGTTTGCATATAGCATGTCAAGACCATGCGGTTATGAGATAAAGACAGCTTAACCAATGTCAATGAAAGGTGAAATATAGGTCACTAGCTTTCATTTATCTTAAAGTTGTGGTACAAATATAGGTGTGTTGAAATCAATCAATCGTCATGTCATACAACGCACAACCTAATAGTTTTTGTATTCACACTTTGTTCTTCACCTGGTAGCGAAATGTAGCAAACATACAGTTTATACTCATAAGTTCTACTCTTCCAAAATTTCCTGCAAAAAAGACAGGATAAATGAATACAAGGATTAAATCAGCGTTCTAATTTCTCTTATGATCTGATAGTTTGCTTATCCATGCACTACAGTGGCAGTACATTTCATCTTGGACTTCATAGATGTGCTCTCACATTGAAGTCAAGTCTTCACCTTAGGCAATTTTCAAAAAGTTTAAGTATTTCATGTTTGTATTCAGTAATTTTGTTTAGCTATTCCCTTTTAAACATAATATTGATCAATATCACTACCTAAAAGTGTATGTTGCTTTTGATAGAAACATAATATATTCACTTTCAAAAAAAACTGTCTGAAATTGTTTCGCAATGCTGTTAAATTGCTGTCTCCATGGCAATGTAGTCGTAACTGCGATATAATACATATAATGTAGGGCCAAAGTTAAACAGCGGTCCAGTCAGCAGCGTAGCTGAAAACATTTGTATATCGAATTCTAAAACAATATGCTATGTTCTTTTATACAAATATACCCGGATTATAGAGATGGTGTTAAATCAGTTATGTCCAGCTGTGTCGCCACCGGCATTTTCGTTGTATTAATCACAACTATGTCAATTGATATCTACTGAGTGTTCGTTTAAAGTTTCACTATGCAGGACTGTAATTTTCAGCCATTATGTATGACTTTGATGAGGGGTACGGTGAGAGATTGCAAAATTGTATGGTTGTGTTTTAATTGTGTCAGAGATGCTTTATTTAAATGAAACTTTCTTGACTTGTTTTTTATCGTTCTTTACATTAAGTTTCAACATTTTCGAATATATCGACTCTCCTGTTATGCAGCATACTTGTATTTTAGAATGCATTAATCGAACAGATAATGGTGTCTAGGTGGGTGGGATTAGGTTGGTGATACAATAGATACTTATTTGTGCCATGGAATTGTTTGAACTTTACATCTTTGCCATTTTTATCTATCTTGTTTAGAAAAATACAATTTTGCTTGTTGAGATGTGATAACCACGACTGGAAATCTGGATATGTTAAGTATTACTATTTGTGTTACATGCAATACATGCTCAGAGAATAAATCTATATCTTAACTCACTGATTCCTTTTGACACAAAATTATTGCATTTATATAGCTATTAATCGAGCAATGCATGAAAACGTGTACCCTGCTGTAAGGTCGATGCTAGGTCTACCTGGTCGCTGTCAAACACTGACAATCTTAACAGATTTTTTAAAAACATAAATCATCTTGGAACTTAATAATATTTTCCATTTTAATTTAGTCAGGCGTTGATGATATTTTGTTTGGTGTGGTAACTTTCAAACTTTTAAACTAGGTAATAGGCATAAAACTTAGCATACATTGTGCCCTGATAATGTCATTTGGCACTTTCAAGGCCAAATCTCGGGTGAATAAACATTTTTGTGTGTCCAAATAGCCACCCAGAAGCTGTTAAGTTGTTACAGACAATAGAATGCAACATTGTATCCAGTAAAATCCTAGCTTGAGGGTGTATCTTGTACCTATCACGTGTATCAATAGTGTGGTCCTATCAACAAGTTCAAAGTCACACGTGAAGCTTACTAACGTTTTGTATTAGGACTGTAACTCTAAAGCCATGGAAGGTAGTAATGAAATTTATGTTTACATCATGGCTTCTGGATGTGGCATGTATTTTTCATGGTATTTCCATCAAGGTTAAGATCAAAGATCAGCATATATTTCTTTTTGTGTCACTGCTCTAGCTCTGAAATTCTCAAGGATAGTAATACTGAAATATAACTTCATATACTCATGCACCATGACCTAAGGTCATAACACATAACACACTTTTATGAGTTAATTTTCACGGTCAAAGTATTTTTTCATGGTAAGGCTGTAGGCCAGAAACTGTTTAAGTAATGAAAATTAAACATTTTGGACGGTGTGTTGGTGTACCACTACCAAGATCCTATCTGTGAAGTTATGGTCAGTCATCTCAATGTTTCTGACTTGTCACGTCCTGGCCGTAACTTTAAGCCATTAAAAGCAGTATTATCAAACATTGTACAATTTTACATCTTGACTTTGTGTAACTTTCATAATCTTAGTTTCAAGGTTATGGTTACATACCAAATGTACATATTGTTATTGCCAGTTCTTGACTTAAAAACGCATATTTAGAGAGATGAACTGAATATGCCCATGTACATGATGACTTGGCAGTGTGTCACACACCACTTTCATGGTTCTATCTTGAAGGCCAGGGTATTCAATTTTTGTATCCAGTCTATAGGTTTGAAGCTGTTTATGATATTGGGAAGAATGTATGTATACTAATATATTATGACTTAAGAGTGTGTTGCATCAGGTCATGGCATGAATACTTCCGGAGACATTTATACAATTCACACAATGTACACATATATAATTACTTCACTTGTGTCCAATGGTCAGCTGGATTTTTATTTAAGAAATAATTTATCCCTGGCCGTGATGTATCGTGTAATAATTCACTGATTTTAGTTCACGCGCGAAAGAAGTATAATTTATACGCATCTGAGCAACAAGCAGTGAATTATTAAATACGATGAATCACTTCTTGTGATACATTATTTCAACTGTAACATGATTTTAAACCTTTGCAAAACATCTTCAGTGTCAAACAATGCTTTTGCTACCATTTTATCATCTTTGGAGAAACATCGAACAGCCATCAAAACAAGCGCTTTGTAAATGACGGCTTCCACGTGTGATTACGTGGGGATTTTGCATACCTATTTAACCGGTGAACGTTTTCATGGGAGCAATGTAACGGTGTAAACAAAATCAGTAGACTCCGCCTTTCTCGTGTCGAGCACGCAAGTGAGTTATCGTATAATAATAAACAGTTTTCAACGATGTTTATATTAACAAAATATTCGGGTTGTGTTAGAACTCAGAGTAAAATCAGTGTAATTATATCGTGATAAACTTGTGTCGCACCTGCTTATGCAGAGGTCATTCAAGCGATCACAATTGCATCACAGAGTGTGTGCAACCGAAAGTACACTCTACAGTAAAACTCCCATATCTAGTTCGTAACAGCTGTACACTTTTCTTTCATCTATATTGAAATATTACAGTGGTTAATAAAATGCTGCATAACTTTTATCCATTATTTCATTTAAAACCTTTTGAAATGTCAGTGAAAAATTACTGAAATTTCAGTAAAACACTATTTTGCGGCTGAAATTTCAGCTTGGCACTCTAGTGAAGCTGAAATTTAATTAATATTTCAGTCGGATTTTACTGTTATTTGGTCAATAGTTTAGTGAACTTTTAATGAGATCTAGTCAAAGGTTTCAGTGAAATTTAACTAATATTTTGACCAAAACTTTAAGTGAAATTTCATTAAAATCTTAGTGAGATTTCGCCAAAAACTTCAGTGAAATTTAACTACTATGTTGACCAAAACTTTCAGTGAAATTTTATGAACTTCCACTGGAATACCAATTCAATTTCACTTAACTTTCAGTCACATTTGTACTAATGTATGTACAAGTGACCCATGCTTTGTGGACATTCAAGTCTTCATTTTTTTCAAAGTATGCTACATTGGAAATAAATGTGACTGTGTTTTTGCTAAATATTTTAAATACCTCTTCTTCACATTTTCTATCAATGATCATTGATCATGTGCTCTCGATTAGAGTCCAAACTAATCAAAATGAGTAAGACATATTTGTCAGCTAATGACATTAATTGTCTTATGCTTCCTTGGCAATTAGTGTACTCTATTCAGTAAGCTTAGGGGGTGCTTGATTCAGTCAGTCTAAAACAAACCATTATGATTTTATATCTTTCTTTTCTTTGATTTTTGTTTGGAATCTTGCAGGCTCTATAAAGGTAAAAGATAAGGGTCATTGGCACAAGAGCACTGCCTAAACTGAACCCCGGCAGTTAATGGAACATTTACATTATGTCAAATTTAATTTTAGGACTAACTGCACATGAATACGTATGGAGGAAAGGCAGCACCCATGTAGAAGTCTTTTGCTGGATTACTGTGAGAAAAGAAAGTTACAGACATACAGGTTTGTAATTTGAAGAACACAAATATACCTTTGATGTATAGTATCAGAATTGAGTCTGCAACGTTTACAAATCGGTTAACGTGTAAACGAACATACATGTGGCTGTCAGTGATGCAGGAACTACTCATTACAATTAAATGATATATTTCAACATTCACATCTCAGCCTAAGATGACTGGTAAGTAAGATTTTTCTGTTAATTAGTGCTTAAAGTATGGGTGATTTTCACATCAAATGTGGCAATGCTAGGAAATGCTAACATTTATGGAAATTGGTTGTACTGCATGCTACACAAGATTAGTAGATTACACATCAGGTAGATCAATAAATCTTGCTGACAATATATGGGATAAAACTAAATTATTTACCTTTGAAAAATATGTTCCTTAACAGAACATTTGATGAGAAACATTGCAGTGTATTAGTCATTGTAGATCCCACAGAAGCATTTTTTGCACATGGCCAGGCAGCACATCCAGTTGCATTATTGATTCTTTCATCATGTATATATATATATATATATATATATATATATATATATATATATATATATATATATATATATATATATATATAACAGAACTTTACTATATCATTACAATCCTAAGAATTTTTAACTTAGTTGTCAGATATATTCAACAATAAAGTGTCGTACAGGCTGATTCCTGACATGGAGCGAATAAAACAATTGCAATTTGTGCAAGGTACAGCATGTGCCTTGTCAATTGCTCGCATATAAATAGCTGTTAGCTGTAAGTCTAATGTGCAGATCAGCAGAAAGTTTTAATTTTGCATCGGCTTGGTCATATGGCATTGTAAACTTTGCAGCCTTAATCCAAACGTGCATTTTCACAGTGGATAGGGCCACTTGCTATTTAAATTTTATTAGAGTTATGTTAGGAAAACATGCCCTTTTAAGCCTTTTGCTAGAGACTGTATTTTGCAAAATATTTGACCATGATAACAATTTGCGAAACGTGTATTTCTTCAAACATACAAGTGGCAACATAAGATACAACTTATTAAATAGCTATTTATGTCTTCATTTCCTTAGAGCCTCTCAATTTTGATACTTAAAACATATTTGCAAATAGTGACTAAGTCAGTCGCCAAAACAAAAACAAAAAAAAGTATAAATAGCACTAAAGACACGTGTTCATTGAACTTGCACAATTTTCTTTCATTTTTGTGAGTAAGATTGTTTCTAAAATTAATTATAACTACAAACCTTGAGTTCTTGATGCATATAAAATCTCTGTCATTTTTCAGAATCAAACTGTGGAAGTCAACTAGCTATTTTCTTCTGATTCTAACCTTGATTTTTGTAATCAATTTCACAGAGGGTGAGTATGTAGCTTTGTCTATTTTGACATATAAATATATCAGAGTATGCAACATTATGATAAGGATGGTGAAGAAGAGAATGAGATAGCTTTGAGAAAAATGAGATTTGAATGAGAGTTGCGTTATACCTTACAATTAGATGTCCGAAATGTAATACAATTGAGTGAACTGTTAAAAATTCTGTTTGATGTTTTAAATATGGGCTTGTATACGGGATATGTTTGCTAACTGATATATGTTAAGTGCAATTTTTTATTATAACAATTCTTCAGCTAGAGTAAAACAAATTAAGAAATTCTGTTGATTTGTAGTTAGCAATAATTTCATTATTTCAATAATTTACTCTGTGCGACAAATTCTTGTCTAAAGTGATTCTGATGAGTACCTTGAAAGTACATTTATTCTTGTGCAAAGTCATATTTTTTATGATAATATATTAAAAAGTCTGTTTCTCTTGGACAGTGTTCTCCATATATATTGCAGCTCTTTGCATTGTGCTAAATAGATTGAGTGCATCATCGTTTCAGATCAACTGAAATGTTTTACTCAGTCATATGTGTTATCAACATGATTTATCGAAATAGATTGTTGAGCATTTTGATATATCAGTGACATTTCATTACTTTATTTAAAAATTAACATTTTCTGCTGCTTAGTATTACTGGTGCACATTTTTACATAAGTGCAGTTATTCAACAATTAAACGTCTCAACTGTCACACACAGAGTGATTTAAGTGTGAGTTATTTGTCACTAACATGGATGCCATAGTGAATATTAAATTATCCATATTAAATGCATCCATATTAATTTTTAATCTTACAGTTAGACATAATATGTTCCTCTGCTGATGTGCACTTTAACTTTTTTCTCCTCTGTCAGAGCTCTAGATAAGCAGTTATTTCGTATATTTTATGAAGACAATTCAAGTAAAAATGCATAAAGAAGATTTTAAATGCGTACAAATTATACAAAACAATTTAATGTTAAGCATTTAGTCCAAAGTTGCCAGCATATTACACCTGTCGTAAGCACTGTCAATGTTGTATTCAATGGTGAATCCGATCAATATATACTGCAATCAGCTCAAGATCCAGATGTTCCTTGCAAATTTGAAATTATAGTACTTATCACTGTGAGAACATTCACTCAAATACATCCATATAATCAAATGCACCTTGAACTAGTCTTAGTCACTGAGCCATTTGGCTCATTCCAAAAGCATGATTAACTTATTGATTATTAAGACTCATTCCTGTAGCGCAAGTTTTGTGCTCTGCAGCGTTCACAATATACTCCATCTATTTGAATAAACCACAATTGGTACCAAACCAGGGATTAAATAACCCAATTTATTGGAATTCTTATCTAGAGCTCTGCTATCCTTTTAAATTTTTGTAAAAGGAACCAGAAGTATTTACTGCAATTATAGATCATAATTAATGACGACTTTAAACTGTTTGTAGTTCAATAGATTGCTGGTCACTGAGTATCCAGATGTTATATGTTAAACGCATTGTCATAAATACTACTACACTTGAAAGTTTCATCAAGACATTTCAATAAATATAAAAATAAATATCTGAATGAAATAGGAGTAGATAATAGGCCTGGGCACGTGTTCAACACCCAACCCTTGGATTACGATTCGACGCTCTACCAACTGAGTTACCGTGGCTCCCCGTAATGGTGAATTACATTAATCAAACCATTTTTGTGTTCTTTTTGTTCCTTCAGTTGAATGAGAACTGTGTGTTTTTAGTTTATCCAGGTGTTTTTAATCTTATATATATATATTTACCTGTATAGGTCACAACATGAAATTGTGAGCATCGAAGTATGACAATAATTTTTATCTGAAATGCAGGAATAACATGGAGTACTAAACCATCACCAATTTACAAGTGCACAGGCCAGTATGCAAATTTGACATGGGAATATAATAATGAATCCAGTAAAGAAATAACACAGCTCCAGTGGCGCTTTAATGGAACAGATCTAATTGCGTATAGTTCTGTCAGACAGGGCTTCAATGTAGCACCTAAATACCAAGGGAGAGTAGAAAAAAGCGGTGAAACTGGAATTGTGCTGAACAATCTCTCTTCTGAGGACATAGGAAACTACACATTCTATCCTTTGATTGTGTGGGAAGAGAATCCAAACATACAATCGGTTTGGTTGAATGTCATAGGTATGGAAAATGATTATTTTCATAGTATGTTTAATACGTTTTCTCACTCTCTGTGAAGAAACGATTTATCTGGGATATTACACTTTCTTGGACATTTCATGTCTTGAGAATAGGAGTAAAACTCTATTATATTAAAACCTTTTACTGGGACAGGGTACTATGCTCTAGTTATGTAAGCTGACTCTAGCCATTGCCCAATTTACCAGCAGGAAGTCATTGACTGCTATTCATAGACCAGATCAATCACTCTTATGGCTATTGTACTCGCTTGAAATAACATTTTCGATTGATGCATCCTAACTTGTAATATCACACAAAAAACATTCCATATATATATATATATATATATATATATATATATATATATATATATATATATATATCTGTGTGTGTGTGTGTGTGCATTAGCGTTAAGTAAGGTTCTAAAAATGTAAAATTTAATATATGCACGAAAACGTTATAAAATAAAACCCTTCCACATAATTATCAACATAAAGTACAAAAAGATAAATTAAAAGGAAAAGATGTTAAAATTATGTAAAAGATATTTAAAATTAAAGATAGAGGTAAAACAAAATGTTAAACTTTTCAAACATATGAACACAATTTGCTATATCAATTGTATTTCCTTAAAGAAATTCTAAGATATTCATCATAAAGTTTTTCACTGAGTTTCAAAGGTTTTCATGACATATAAACAAATATAATTGAAAATGTACACAATGAGTATCTGTTTAAATGCAGGTCACATACTCTTCAAAAACTTGAATTTGTCATATAGGTTTTATTGCATATTACATTTAATCATATGGCCCACCAGCATATAGACAACATTCTGTACATGATAGTCATAACTAAGATTTACAATGGTAGATAGGCTACATATCTTACATATATCTGATAATGCAATCTATAATATTAGCTTAGATCTAATGAAACAAACTATTGTTTTCTCAATTTCTCGTTTCCAAAGAACCAACTATGGAACAAGAGTGCACATGTGCAAACCTACAAATATCACCTGAGTGGAGAACTGGACAGATGTTTAACATAGTGGTATAATTATATTTGTATTGTCAATAAGTAATTTTTTACATAACCATACATCTTTGATATGGCATATGATTCAGACGTTCGGTCAGTACTTGAATATTACAATGAAATTCTCTTTATTGCACACAATAGCTGGAACTATTTGTCGCATGTATATACAGTGTTTGTTTATCTCTCTTTGCAACACATATCAGAATACATAAATGCTAACTATATTTCATTAGATTGCAGTGGACATCATTTAATAAAAATATTAACTTGTATTCTGTACAATTAGATTTTCTGTATATTTAATGCCTAAAGTAATGATCATTATAGTTCTTACTGTTCATAATTTAAAATCCCATACTTATTTTCATTGTTTTATTAAGTGTAATGCTCTTCCTTATTTGTTTTGAAATGTGTATGTGTGTGTATGTGTGTGTGTGTGATTCAAGAGTGATTGATGAGTCTAATTTTAAATCTGTGTTTCAGGCTGAGGGTTGCAACTTAGAAATAAACTCAACATTTTGCTGTCCAAAGGGGCTGGCAATCGAATACTGTGAAAGTGATCCACAGAAGCACTGTGTCCATATTGGTCTTATTAGGAGTCACTGCAATCAGACTGAAAGCACCACCAAAATCACAGACCCTAGCAATCTGACTGAAAGCACCACTCAAAGCAGAATTGTGACTAGACCGACAGGTATCTCATTTATGTTGCTAAAAACAAAAGGTCTGTAACAAATTTTGATTAAAGTTGAGTTAATTCGTGATCAACCTACAAAAACTGTTTTTCTACTGGCATCATAACAGTATCACATGTACATTGAAAAAACTCACCTAAACGTTGTTACTTCCCAATGTAAGTACATGTTAATATAGCAAGGTTGTAAATTACATCAGACTTCTTGTGATGTAGAAATAGACCCGTGTCTCTTTACCTGCTATTATTGACAATACCACATGGTGCATCGCAGGCAGAGTAGTTAGCATGCCAGACTCATGACTAGAGGGGTACGAGTTCAAATCCTGCCAAAACCAGGCTGGATCAGCTGCTGTGGTGTGACTGAGGGAAAGGCACTTTACTCCCATTACCTCCGCAAACCACTACAACCTTGCATGTGTCGATGTTGCATAAACAAACACACACATAAATAATAAAAAAACACATCATAATTATCTATGTGTCCATCTGTGTCGATATTAACAATAAGAGTAAGTGACTTGCATACATTATTCACATTTGCTATTTGGTACATAATTCGTTGTCACAAAGTAAGCGTTACGTATGTACAAAATAACAGCATGTCCTGAAATATTCAACATAACTTAAAGTTGGTGCTTATGTCATTACACTCAACAATACCGAGATAACCTTGATAAATATATGTTTTTGACTCTTTGTAAAAACATTAAAACTGAAAATGTTCAAGCAAAATGTTACGGACATTCCTACGTTGTATTGTGTCAATAAGAGTGTCATGATGTCGTGATCAAGCCCAGCTGTCCAGTAAGAAAGTGATCATTGGCATTCGGTTTACTGAGAGAGCATAATTATATACATTTGATATAATGCAAAGATCCTCAGAACAAAATAAAAAATAAATAATCGAATTATTCTTCTCACGTTTAGATGTAATATTAGTGACCTAAGTGTTGCATTCCAAAATTGAATAAATGTATGCCAATCTCATAAGATTCTGATTGTATTTGGCCTTGCAAGGAAAGTACACGTATTGACCAAATTCATGATATATTGCTCAAATAGAATTTGTACACAGTTTTCAGAATTTAAAAAAATGGGGTTGGTGTCAGAAATACTGGCAGCCACTGGATAAATAGCTAACATTTTCTACATCAAGCAGTGTTTATTTGATGACATCTGGATGCTACACATTTACAATAACCCGACGTCATAAAAAGTACATACATTTTTTGGTTTGGCAGATCCAAGGGGAAGTACGCCTACTTTCTGTTCCTGTCGGATAAACAGTTTCGTTTATGTCCATTGTTATGAAATCATTAGATTTCAAGTTTAAATAACACTTTTTGATACTGAATCGAAGATGTTTTGATAACAGTAATTCTTTCAGAAATAATCATAATACATTAGTTGTATATGTTCAGATATGTTGAGAAGATTGTAGGACCAAGCTCAAATTGATGTCTTATGTTACATCTTTTTCTGAACCAAAACAAGTTGATTTTCTACACACTACCTATGATAAATTATCTCCATTCATATGGAAATAAATTGCTCATAAAATGGTGTTTCAAAATTAATGAACATCGGCAACTTAAAATTAGTACGAAATTATTAGAAAACTTTGTTAGAGATGTACCACATATTTTATGACACTGAATTCTGTATCATTTGTAAACTTTTGTGTAGGAATAAATAAATATGAATTACTGGATTTTAGCTTTAAAATTCAAGGCCTTGAAGTCCTTGAAAATTCACATTTTAGCTTTAAAAGCCTTGAAAATCATTTTTTTTTTCTTCTAAACTTATTTGGGGCTTTTTGGTTTGTATCGTTCATCATACCATATATGATTTTAAATTGTACTGTCTATATCTGAGATCCTGGAAAGTTCTGGAAAAGTCTTTAAATTTCACTTGATTGGAAGTGTATGATCCCTGAAAAGAGACACACAAAAAACAAACAATTCCATCTATATATTTGATAACTGAGTATTTTTAGTATATGTTTTTTGCGGCGGGTGGGGGGGTGGGGGGGTGGGGGTGGGGTCATTTGTTAAGTTTCATTTGTTAATTTCTTTTTAAACCAAACTTATTGGCTTTAAAACTATATATTTCTAGTTTTGTGAAAGGCTATGAAAAAAAGTTAAGTCTGCAATGTTGGTTATTCTGAAGATCCGATGAACTATGCATACAGGGACCTAGTATCAGGCCTATAATAGCATATTACAGTGTAAACTAGTCACATGTATATATTATTTGGATTATATTTTGATTCCATATAAATCTTATACATTTGATACGAAGTCGTTAAAATCTATAATGTTTGAGATTGCAGTGTTGATGTACAATAACTGAGCTTGTAGCCCGATTTTTCTCCGACCTTTCCCATCCTGTATTTTATATCTGGACAGTTATATTGAGGTGGAAAGGTAACAGATAATTCCCTATCAAAAAGAGGAAAATATTCGAAACCATGCGGTAGTGGCATATGACAGTCACATTAAAGAGTGGCCAGCAAAATTAAGTGACAAATCCTACCTGCCTGATATCAATAAGTAGAATATTTATCTTTTTGAAATAACAATTTGTAACTGATTGTTTTACTTTTTGTTGATCAGATCATTGCATGGTCATGCTTCTTAATGTACTGATTCTAAACTAAACCATTTTATTTGACTGGAAGTTACATTTAACTCAGTTAACCGATTGTTTTACTTTTGTTGATCAGACCATTGCATGCTTCTGAATGTATTGAATCTTTTGGGAAATGGTCCCAAAATATGTTTACCAGGTATTGGTTGTACTTGTTCTAATTCTCAAATATTCAAGAATTTTCCAACTGTTGTTGTGAACTATAATGGCGCTAATTTTCTGCTTCCTTCTTTTTTTCCTTGCCATTTTGCCTCACCAACTAACATTCATAAAACTTTCCCATCTACTCTCTTGGTTAATTTCATTATATTATGAAGTTACTGTTTTGTCGATAATTTTAAAGATTATGGAACTGAAACAACGCCCATATTTTCCTATTTGATATTCATTGAATGTATTTTATTAGGCTTCGAACATTCATTTATTGACACCTCCACCAAAGCCATGTTGCATTGAAAACAATGAGAACTCAGTCACCTACATCTAATTAGATGACATTTTAGAGGCCTTGAGGAAATTGTTGAGGATTGAAAATAAGAATCAAATGAATTTAGGACTGGTGTTATTTTCCCTGTGTATCTTCTAACTCTGTACAATCATAAATTCCTTTTGTGCAGAAGACAGACTATATGCGAAGAAGGGCAGAAACTATATTGAATGACTTTGTTTAGTTAAGTGCTGGGACTATCTCAAAGATTTCCCTGGGAAGTGGTGTATTCACAATCAAAATATCATAGACATATGGCCAATTTAACGTAATTAAATTTGTATATGTTGATTCTTAACTTGATTGATACTTAAAGGGTTTGTTGACTGTATTACACGTTATCTTTTCAAGAGTGCCTGAATAACAGTGAATATAAATCTTGATGTTGTGAGCAATGTGACTATTCAAAATTTTTACATTATTATTACTTTGTGAGTCAGTGTTTGAATTTCAAGTGATTTATCAGGTTTCAAGTTTTTCCCTTGTAAACTAATTCATTGTTGTTGTCTAATTAAGAATTTGCCTTGTTTGTTTCTTTTACAAAATGTTGTCAAAGTTGCAAGATAAACAAACAAATATTTGAATACCAATTTTCTTTTCAAATATTTGCATACAAAGTATTCTGATTCGAATATTCATTTATTCATTTCAGCTCTAACTATTAGTATTTGACATGCTTATTTTGTCTTCGTGACTGACATTATAGGTTAGAAACTATTCTCCGTAAATGCCAAGATAGCGTTGATGTCCTGAACTGCACACTGTTGTAAAACTCTTTCCAAATCATTGCCACCATTCTGGTTTGTAACCGTCAGTGGCCATGTAGTGTGTCAGCAAGCTGTACATGGCAGCTTGGTCATTTTATTTTGTCTGCTCACTCTCTCTGCTCACATCACAATTTATTGTAAATCCCTTACACTCTAAACTCTGCTTAAGTAAGTTCATTTTGCCAATATTGTATCAAATTCACTACCATATTGTGGAGGAGGTATTGTACAGCTCAAACTGCAGCAATGGTAACACTTTTACATGCAATAATTTGCAAATGAACTCAAATAAGGTTATAAAAAATTTGATATTTGTTTTTCAGGTATTAAAAACTCCAAAATGTGTCTAAACAGAAGCCTCAGTATTTGACTTTACATATCTTTTGGCAGACTTTACTTGATAAATATCTTTCTTGTGTTTTGTGGATTCAGTTGATTCCTTTGTTCCCTC
Organism: Margaritifera margaritifera; assembly: GCA_029931535.1. Lineage (NCBI taxonomy): Eukaryota > Metazoa > Mollusca > Bivalvia > Unionida > Margaritiferidae > Margaritifera > Margaritifera margaritifera. The sequence continues at coordinate 1,243,306 of JAQPZY010001599.1, forward strand.
ATGTTTGTTCACAACATATACTTAAAAGCTTTTTCTTGTCAGTTTAAACAGAGTCCATAATATGTTCTCGCAATATCTTTTTAATTTACTTATCAGATATCTGATTCTTGATTAATTGTTCATATATGTTTCTTGCATTTTGATTCTTTTATATTGGGAACAAGAAGAAGTATTCATAGATGCATTTCTTCGCATTTACTATTTGATGAAATAAATTTGTCAATAATTCTGAAAATCTTTTCAATTTATCCTTTGAGTCTAGTCTTCAAAGGTGTACAGTGTCAGAGAAATTTAGAACAGGTCACCTACTTAACACTTTAAAAGTGAGTCCTGCATCGTCCATCATGTTTCATCGTCCATCAGCAGTTGCTTGTTACCACTCTGAAGTTGATATTTCTGATCCGATTTCAATCAAACTTGGAATATGGATTTATGTCATCAGAATCACTGACAAGTTAGATAATGAGTGAGATCCGTGCATATTAATGAGGTGATATTGCATTTGATTGGTTAACAGTATTACCACTCTAGAGGCCATATTTCTGATTCAGTTTAGATCAGACCTGGAATATATGCCTATATCGTTAAGGTCTCTAATGAGTTCGATAATGAAATGAAATCCATGTTTACTAATAAGGTGACCATGCAGCTGATCGGCTAAGCTTGTAATCACTATGGAGGCTGCATTTTTTTTAATCCAATTTCAATCAAACTTGGAATATTTGATTATATCCTTAAGATCTCAGATGATTTCAGTATTGAGCGAGATCCTTGCATACTAATTAGGTGATCATGCATCTGACTTGCTGTGCTTGTTACCCCTATGGAAGCCAAATATCTGCTGTGATTTTGATTATACTTGAAATATCGGCTTATATCATCAAGATCTCGAATGGATTTGATAATGAGAAAGATCCACTTGTATAAATGATGTAGTATTGCATCTGATTGGCTGACTTTACTACCTATGTGGAGGCCGAAATAGTAGTTTGCATATTAAAGCAAGGGAAGTAACCTATGATGAGGTTTTTTGAGAATCACAAGTCTCGGATTGTGACGAAGGTTCTCCCCTTTGGAAAACATTTTTAAACTTTAAAAAATTAACTTTAGAATGCAGAATTTATGAATTTCAACAGAGCAAGTTATATAAATTAGCGAAATAATAACCTTTTGAGGGATTAAATTGAATAATCTGTAATTTTAAGCTGAATAATATATATATATATATATATATATATATATATATATATATATATATATAATGAACATATAAAAAAAGAACAACTTTTAAGTATATAAAATATTTTATATATAATGTTTGGAATGAATTTGCAGTGTTGTGCTTAAAAAACCAGGTAGGTAGTGTTTGTACATTTCTTAAAGTCACAGTTTAGAAGGAAAGTTACACATATAGCATTGACAATGGAACATTGAACATCACACACACATGATGTAAAATATATGCATATAGATTCAGCTAATTCATCGTTTTGCACTGCATTTTTGTTTTTATCGTTCGGAAGAAAACGGTAGTAAAAAAACTCTTTTTCATATTTTCCTTACTATTTTTTCTGCTCTGACTTGTTTTTTTTTTTTCTTTCTTTGCTTTTTCTGAATTTGTTTAAACTGTCTTCATTTCCAAGAGTGCAACATGGAAGGAAAAAGTTTAGTACTATTTTCAATACTAAGTTAAAACCACGAGGGATATGTGACTTCTGGTAGTCAAAAGGAAATCAGGGAGTCAGCTCCTAAATTTTAAACATGTAGAGATGGAAGAATACGTCAGTCCGGCAGAATTCATCAGAGGACGTGCAGCTAATGGGATCTCCGCAGAAAGTGTTTTAGGCTTACAAAATGGGAGTTGGGGAAAGTACGTACTATATGCTAATATATAGACTTACTCCAAAATGGAAATATGGAAATTAAAGGAAACCAGATAGAAGTAGTCGTTGCTTACCAACTAGAGAGAGTAATAGAAAGAAAGGTTACCGATGTCCATATAACAGGTTTACCATTGGAGATACTTACATAAAAACTCAGATTAAAATAAACAAATAAACCGTACATCACTGTAAAGAAGCATAAAATGGCTGTCTTTAATGAAATCCCCACAGTATTGGCAGGGATAAGAATTGTCAACCTACACACACAAGAGGCAAAGAAACTGTCCATATTCTTCTACTTGATGGATTTTCTTCTAAAAACATGGTATGTACGCTGTATATATAGCCGACCATGTTTCAGATGTGGTCAAACTGGACATGTGGCAAAAGATTGCCTAAACCCAGCCACTACCAAACAATGAGGAAAAACTTATGCTGCTGCCTTAGAAAAGAAAATACCTATATGCGTATGACCTGGAACATGTACCAGACATACAATTAGATGAAAACTTACGAGGTAAAAATATGCAAGAAAATATTACAGAGAAGAACAAAGAAAAAAGTGAAAATTAGGGTGAAATAGAACGCTCTATAGAAGTAGAAGTAGTAGGTAGAGTCTCAGAGGTGGAGAACACCCCATACAAATGGGATAACTACCCCGAAGGGAATATGGGTGAAGACAAGGGTAAATTCACTACCCCGCTGAACGAAATCAAAGGGAATCAAACTGAAAGCAATAAAAAGGAAACAAAGAGATCAAATAGAAACAACAACAAACAATAATCAGATAGGGTTACGCAATCAAAAAGCCAAACTTCGATTATGGGGAAACTTTGGCCCCAGCAGAGGCGAAACAACAGCCTCTTGCTGCAGCAAGTATAGATGAAGAAACAGACACACACTCATGTCACGAGATGTTTAGAGAGGAAACACCAAAGGTGGAGAAAAATCTACCTGTTTTCTTGTCACCCAAACCTGCTTCAAACAAGCGGAAAAAATTACTGCTGGCATGGCTGACAAGTACAGTCTTGTGTACAGTCACCAATACCCAACTTTAAAACCATAACTCAAACAGAAGAAAGAAACGCAAAACTAAAACCAGAACAAACAAGAGAAACAATAACAACACTAGAACACTATAGACAGAGATTAGATCAACAACAACAAATACAAAAACAAGAAACAGCAATTGTTGATCTTTTGATAATTATCAAACACAATCATTGAATAAGTAAATAATAAATTATATAGTACATGATACTATTAAATAAGTATGAATAATTTTCTACAACCATTCAAATGAGAGACTTCGGCCGCCTAAGACGGGAGAGGAACAAAATACGGCCACTGGGAGGGTAGGCGTTGGGTATATCATTTCCACTAGGGGGATGGTAGGCTAAGCCGGTAACATTCCACTCCCAAAAAGAGACAAACAGGTCAACGCATGCAGTAAATAGATGAGACAAACATAACTTCTAGCAAAACAGACAAGACTTGCAATCACTAACATAAGGTTAACCCAAATTTGGCAACTCATGATTCTAAATTACTTATTATGAATAAAGTGTGATTATCATGCCTTTGTTACCTGACACCTTTATTATGCCTTTTTTACCAATTATGACTGAGATGTGATTATCAAGCCTTTGTTATATGGTGCTTTTGTTACACCTTTGTTATTCACATAACTAGCGTTGTTTACCTGGCTTCGGTGCATCTGGTGATAAAAACGTTATAATTGAGCTGAATTTTTCTGACGGACCACACAGATCAAATGCTTTAATCAATAAATGATGCAACAAAGGAAACAAATTTCGATGTATGAAACAAATAATTGGGTTATTTCGCTTATGAGGTGAGGATGATGAGAGGCTATGTTATCAAGGCGTAATGAGAAGTACATGGACTCACATGGGAGTCGCAGAAAAAAAGGACATAACAAAACTACCTACAAGACACAGTAAGAAAACAGGGAAAACATACAAATACTAACATATGCAAGTCAAAAACACATATATCATACAGACATTCAACACAAGAAAACAAAAAGTTTCCTTTTTATTAAATAATTTTTCTTTCTGCTCTTATATATAGTATTAATAAATTAACAACTCGTATCAGATTTGATGTAAGAAAATGCCAGTCCTGACATATACATATCAAAGGCATAAATGTACCTTTTACAACAAAGATAGCACAAATCTGGCTTATATGAAAAGGGCAAAATATATCGATCCATGGCAAGGATCACATGATCTTTTCAAAATGGGTGAGGAAATCAGCCATAAGGTGTAATGCCTGAGGAGAACAATCCTGTTTTGAAATACAATTTAGGTTCGGGGACAGAACGAATGGAAACCAAGTACATCCCTAAAACAAATGAAAAGTGAATGGTTCCCCAGTCAAAAATATTTCCTTTTTGTCGACTAAAATTTCTGTTTGATTTTGTTTTAATTCCCACAACACATATTAAGGGAAAGGGGGCCACCTCATTGGCCTACCAGTTTCTCTTAGCTAGAGGTCTGGAGGTGTCCACACAAATATCTGATGCACACAATTAATCTCATTGCTCAGCAAACTTACAAACCATTAAACAACTAGCTATATTATAATGCCTGAAATATTTGTTATTTTTATGTTATCATATATTTGCATTATTTTATGTAATTTCATATATGTAATGTTATTAGTCACACATTATGTTAGACTTATATTTGGTATTTTTGGCTTTTAATAAATCTGTTGCAAAAAAAAAAAAAAAAAAAAAAAAAAAACAACAAAAAAAACAATAACCCAATATGCTTTTCTCCTGAACCACTTCCAAAATTTACAATAATTAACCTAAATATATGGACCCTCCAATTTTCCAAACGCCTACCCTATATATTTTTTGACCATAAAACAATTTTAAAAAACCAAAGTAAACATATTCCCGATTTTCTGAATGTTGCGAGCATATCACATTTCATGCCATTCCATGTAACGGTAGTAGACATGATGCTCTTTCAGATGATTTCAATTTTTTTCCAATATCGTTTAGTGCCTCTTGGCCATAGACTAGAAATCATGATTCAATATTGGCTGCCTTTGCATGATGTTTACTAATCGTGCTTGGTTCAAATTTACCATAAGTTATATCAGACAAATGCAAATTAAATAAGTAATTATATAGAGTGTATATCTATCTATTGGAAACCATCATGTTGTTGAGTAATACTGACAAGGTATTTTTTTCCAAAGGAATACAATTAGGTCATGCAAGGATGGTTCACTTTCGTTAAATATATGGGGAAAGATGAGCTTTAAAAAAAGCTTCTTATGACCAACCAATCCAGTTTTTAAGCATGAAACCAGAAACACATTTGTTTTAGGTCTGATTGGTGATGTGGTAACTAAGTGCTCCAAACTTTTCTTTCCACCCCACAGTTTCACTACATGTATGAATTTGCTTTCACAACCTTATCATTGTCAGTAGCTCAGGTGAGCGATATCAGGTCCACTTGGGCATCTTTTTTTAAAAATTGTAATTTACATTTTTCAGCTACAACCGAAAACACCGAAAGGGACCATATGCCCATTGACCTTCATGCGAACAACCCCATCATAATTTCTATTCTCGTGACAAACTGTTTGTGTCTGATGTGTGTACTCTTTATCTGTTGGCATTTAATCAGAGGTACCGGTAAGCACGAGAATTCATCTGTTCATTTTTATGTCATTTACCCTACAATATTCAATTATTTACATGTCATTTGAAATGATATCAAAATGACATTTATATGACGACTACTTCATATATATGTATATTGAAAGTAGTAAGCTGGTCAATATGATCTCGGCAACTGTGCATGCACAAGGAACGCCATCATGACCCCATTGAAGGTGCTTGATCAGTTGACATATGAGATCTGGGTAACCTGTTTACAGAAAGGTCAGGAAATGCTGATATTGCTTTAGAGTACATGTAGAGCAATTTTCAAAAGGTGCTCAAAATGAAAATGGAAACACACTTCCTTTAGGAACAGTTAGATTTAATTTTATAATCAATTATACATTCAGCTTAAAACTTAGACCTGTTGTAGTCATGGAAAGTAGTGAATAATGACAATACTGACGGCCATTTCAAAGTTCTAGCACATGTACTTGTTGCCAAAAATAATAGGGTATGGGGAAGAATGTATGGTTTTAAGGTGAAATCTATATCTACAGTCAGTTTTTTCTTAGTTTATTAACTGAAATCACAATCAGTTCGTATCTGCTTAAACTAGTCTGCAAAATAAGTATCCAGCATTCTTCACAAAATAGATGTGTATTTTATTTTTACATTTACTTTTTTCAAAGTAAAATGATCTTTAAAGGAATGGGATATATTAACAAACAGGTAGATATAAGTGTAAAGTACATTTGGATTTGATTCCCATTATTATGCATTTATTAATTGGGTATTATGACATTGTTTCCCACCAAAATAAAGAAAGTATAACATATTTTTTGTAAACAGAAATCAGATGTCTAAAATATTCAATATCTACTTTGTTTCAACTATATTTTTGCACAACTTTTTTGTTGTTGGTATTTTCATGGAATTTAATGCAATATTTTTTACTTTTCTCACTTGCAATACAAAGGTGGAAACCTAAGCATTGTTTCAATTGTTCCAGTTTGCACCAGATTTTAATTCTTAACATTTAGGTCGATTTCTTTAAAACTTAACCGATGATTTATAGTCATTAAAGATTATGGGTACATTTATTGACAAAAGGACTACTCACCACAATCAGAAGGTTCCACCTCCCTACAACTTACAAGTAATTGCATTTAGTTTTGTTTCTCGAATAATGAAGCATATATAGTTATGAAATTTGATAGATGCATTGATCTCAATGACTTGTGTATACAACTGCCATAGGGACATTCTTTTCACTTCTTCTACTGACTACTTATGGTAATTGAAGGCAGAGGTAAGGCAGACAATCAAACGGCATTCAGTGGAATTCTTGTTATAACTGTTTCCTATTATGAATTCCAAACGTTTCAAAATAAAAGTGCTCTTTTGTGTTTCTTCTTCTCATCAAATAATTATTCATACCCAGGGCCATTTTTTTAGCTCTACTGGTCTTAGAGCAGAAGATCTTATGGGATGGCCTGTTGTCTATCGTTTATCTGTCCGTTAGAGGATTGCCATAAAACTTTACACACAATGTAATGCCAAGGTTTTGTTGGTTTTAAATGAAAATGGTGCTGCTTTGGACAGCCGATATAGCCACTACAGTGTCCATCATCTAAATTATATGTTCGCTACTCCTCCTGAACGGATAAACATGGGATTTTCACTCAAAGACTTCTTATGGGGTCAAGATGGTTCTTGATGAAATTGGTGCTAGTCTGACATTGAATATGGCCACCGTGGCATCCGTCTTGAAAATATTTTTATCACAACTGCTCCTGAGCAGAAAGTCATATCGATATAGGGTTTTCACCACAAGGCTTCTTATGTTGTCCAGTTGGTCCGAAATGATGATGGTGCCAATCTGACTTCCAATATGGCTGCCATGGGGGCCTTTGTGATAACCATGTTATCACAATTCCTCCTAAACGGAAAGTCATATCTACATGGGGTTTTCACTGAAAGACTTCCTATGATATCTGCTTGGTTCTGAACCAAAATTGTGCCGATCTTACATCCAATATTGCCACTATAATGATTGCGTTGAAAAGCTTATTATTGCTACTGCTCCTGGAGGATTTTCACCATAAGACTCCCCCTGCAGGCACAGGGTTGTAGAATATCCCCAATGTACCTTCCTGCATATCGTAAGAAGTGGCTCAGAGGAATCAACCCGTTTATTGTTAGGTGCATTCCATGTCAGTAGAGGAGAGGATCCTGGTTGTTGAGTGGAGGAGAGGTCAATGGTTGCAACAGACTTTTTTGGCCTAAACTTCAGCTAGACAGGTGGTTAGAAGGGCCCAGCCTGTTCAAACAGCTAGTCATGCCAAACTTCAGGGGCTGTGTTAGAGACATTTTAGTTTCACTGATCTTCATATTTTTCAAAGGTCACCGTTGTGATAAAAGACGTACTCTTGTTCTTGGAAAATTACAAAGGATATAACTTCTGAGGGCAATGGCATGGGTCCGTTAAGTAGAGTTTTATCCTCTGGAGAGGTCGATGGTTGCAACATACTTCTTTGACCTTCGAAGGTTACCGTTGCAATAAAGACACGTACTCTTGTTCTTGGAACTCTTAGGACAATGGCAAGGGTCCGTTGAATAGATTTTTTCTCTGCTCAAGCATATCATACTGTGTAGCCCGAATATGAGAAATGCAATGAATGAGCTTAAATCTCTGTCCCATTGTTGGGCTCTGAGGTGGATGGTAAACACAGGTGATGAAATAATAGTATTCCATTATGGAAAGAAACACCAAAATCTCAACTAACAGTTTAAGACCTGGTCTCAAAAGAACCAGAAATAATTCAACCAGTGACTTGGAAGAGGTAACTGTTCCCAGTCAGAGAAATTGACCATGATTGATAATAACTGAATCCAATGTTTAAAAAAATAAAAACAATTAACCAAGCTATCATCTTTTTCTGACAGCTAAAGGACTAAATCTAAAACTGTTAATAGGGTCACTTACTTGTAGAGTGTTGCTACAAAGCTCACTCTAACAATCTACTTCACTCAAAAAGATTTGTGGAGATGTCCATTACAGTATTTCCACATAAATTCCTCAACATGTCAAGAGGTGTTGTGCAATGTAGAAATTTGGATGGCTGCAGTGAGACTGAGATGTGTCCTCGCTGCATGTCATAAGAAGCTACTGAGTGGAGGCAACCCGTTTGCCGTGGGTTGTGTCCTGTTTTCTTGGAGGAGAGGATCCTGGTAGTTGAGCAGAAGACATGGCCCTTGAGAATGATGTCAAGGGTCAATTGAGTGAAGTTTATACTTTGATCGAGTACGTCACCTGTGTACCCCTGAAATGAGAAACGCATTTCTAGTATATTGGCATAAATCTCTGTCCCTTTGTTGGGCTTTGAAGTGGGTGGAGAGCTTAGGTGACAATTGTTTTTATTATGCCACTATGGGGAAACCAGCCAACAAAAAGTGAAGGAATTGTTCAACCAACGGCTCGGATGAGGAAACTCGCCTGAGTCAGGGAAATTGGCCAATATATCTCGTCATTAACCAATCTGTCACCTTTTGTGATAGCAAAAGCACTTCAAGGCTTGGCTGGAGAGCGTAGACGTGCATAAAAAACTTGGTTTGGGCCAACAGCTTGTGGAGTGTAGCTGTAAAGATCACTCCGATAATCTTCTTCGTACCAAAAGGTTTATGGAGATACCTATTAAGGTATATCCAGTCAAATCTCTCATTCATCAAGAGATGTTCGATCCAGAGATTTGGATGACTGCAATGAGACTGAGATGATCGAAAATTTCAGCTCTTAGAACGTCTCTCAAGTGAAACGAATCAACATTCGCCGCAACGGCAAGTTGATTCCCACGAACACTTACATCAGCTGCATCACATTGCCAACATCAATCAAAGCCGGATTCTTGCGCTTTCATTCCTAATCCTTTGTGGTGTTTCAGCTGCCAGAAATATGGTCACTACAAAGATTTCTGCAAGAGGAAAGCAGTCTGCCCCAGATGTAGGCAGCAAGGTCACAACAGATCGTCCTACTCAAAAAAAAGTCTCTTGTGCGAATTGTCAGGCAGAACATTTCTTGTACTCTAGAGACTGCTCCAAATGACAACAAGAGAAGTAGATCCAACGCAGCACAACTTCACTTAACACAGCTGGCAAATCCTATGCCAGCGCAGCTAGAATGGAGCCAAAAAAAGCTTCCACAAATGATGTCTGAACCCGGACAAAGGTCAAGTCAAATTCACAGTCATCACGCCACCAAAACCCCTGTTAGCAGCCATCGAAAGCAATATCGAAGTAGATATATCAAAGAATCAGTGCGACAGTATAGCAATTAAAATCCTAATGCTACAAGCGAAAACCACCGAATGCAAACCTCTGGACCCAGTAGTCATAGAATCAGTGTGCCACAGAAGATTATCAACTCTCGTACCAAAAAACCGGTTAAATACAGCCCAGCAAAAGAGCAGCAGCCTAATGGCGCCAGTGGTAATGCATGATCTAAACCAAATAAAGAGAGGATTAAAGAAACTAATCGACTTTGCAAAAGATCTGATGATCCTATCAAACTGTTTACTAAGCTTGGGAATCTAGAGAGTATGGACACTGGAGGGTCCTTTGGTATTGCACCAGAGAAAGCTCCCAGAAGTCCTATAATCTCACTACAACCATAAATATTTCTGACTGACACAATAATAGGGGCCTCGGATGGCAGAGTGGTCTAAGGCGCTTGCCTTCGCAGATCACTGACATCTCACTTTTGTCGGCGTAGGTTTGAGTCTCGGTTCGGTCAACGTGGGTATGTAAGAAAGCTTGCTAGTAGCTTCCCGTGGGACGGTGGTTGTTCCAAGGTTTCTCCCCGGTTCTTCCTCCACCAAATATAATGGCCGTCATATATAGCCTATCATGTGTTGAAAAATGGCGTTAAACGCACAAAACCAAATGAACTGACATGATAATACAATGGAATTGCCAAGGATTAGAGACAAATATTGATGAAATCAGTCTTATACTTAAAGAACATGATCGAACAGCTGTCTGCCTTCAGGAGACTTTCCGAAAGGAAAACGACAAAGTTAATTTTAGAAACTTGACTACGTGCAGCAGATTTTCAAGAAATACTGATAAGGCTGCTGGAGGAGTCTCCATCATCATAAATAACAAAAATCCTCGCAGGCAAATTGATCTCAATACTACTTTACAGGATATAGCCATTTGTGTCCCTCTACAGAAAACCCTATCACTTTGTTCGATATATCCTCTTCCAAGCACTCCAATCAACCAGTCGGACCTGTATCATCTTAATGAACAGTTGCCAGCGCCTTTTGGTTTGCTTGGTGACATTAACAGCCACCATACACTGTTGTTATATCAATGAAACAGGGAAGAATATAGAAGACTTGCTTTCAAAACACAATGTTTGCCTCTTTAATAATAAGTCATATACCTTTATGCATCCTGCTACAGGATCCTACTCGTCCTTAGATCTGACAAACTGCAAAACATCTCTTTTACTTGACTTCTCTTGGGAAGCTAGTGGCGATCTATGTGGTAGTGACCACTTTCCGGTATATCTTAGAAGTAATATTCCTAAATCTCAAGGAGACGGGCAGAGATGGAACGTGAACATGGCAGATTGAGAAACTTTTTAATCACTCAGCGAGTCAAGTCTAACAGCTGATCATTTTGGCAATGTAGTGGATCCAATACTCTTATTTACAAACAGGCTCCAGGATGTTGCTGGGGATACAATACAGAAACCTTATTCGACTTCTAAATGTGTCAACACACCATAGTTTGATGATGCACGCAAAGACGCTATCATGGAATAAGGAAAGGTCCTTAAACATTTAAATGACCATCCAACAACCACAAATCTGCATAATTACCATATATACCGAGCTAATGCTCGTCGTACCATTAGAAAGAGCAAGAGGAAACCATGGAAATCCTAATTTCTAGGTTGAGCTCGCGGTCCTCTATTAAATCAGTATGGAAAATGGTCGAAAAATCATTGTCAAAAATAAAAGCAGTTGTATCAAGAATTTAAGGAAATCTGATGAAATAGTCACAACCACATCAGAAATCTAAAATACTTTGGCCAAAACATTCCCAAAGAACTCCTGACAAGAGAATTATTATGAAAACTTCAGCTATGTCAAAAATTTGAAAGAAAAAGTTCCTCTAAATTTCAAATCAGCTAATGATGAAGATTACAATAAATCTTTCACTCGCAAAGAGATTCAAGACACTCTTGACTGAGCTCATGACACTTCAGCAAAGACCCTATGATATCCACTATCATCTTCTGAAACACTGATCTGACATATCTTTAAGAACGCTGCTAAACATTGAAATTTTGGAAACTGGCGACTAACACAGTCTTGGCGAGAAATAACAGTGATACGAATGCCCAAACCTGGAAAGGACCAAACCGACCCTTCCAACTATTGTCCCATAGCATTAACAAATTGCATTTGGAAAACACTACATACAATAATGCTCGATCTTGGAATGTGCGTCAAGTGAAATGAATCGACATTTGCCATAATGGCAGCTTGATTCCCACAAACACTTTCATCCTGACGTTTTACTGTACCACTTTGTCTGCATTGATCAAAGCTGGATTCGTGATTATGCCTGTTGACCCTTTCATCCATAATCCTTTGTGGTGTTTCAACGGCCAGAAATATGGCCACCCCAGAGATGACAGTAAGAGGAAACCGGTATGCCCTAGATGTGGGCAGGAGGGTCACAATAGATCATCCTGCACAGAGAAAGTCTCTGGTGTGAATTGCAAGGAAGAACATTTCTCATACTTTAGAGACTGCTGTCAGTGGAAACTCGGGACTTGCCACACCTTTAATGGCCACCAACACTTTGGGGCTGTCAAGATATCACTGAGAGAGGAAAAAATAGAGAACTTTGTTTCAAAACACAATCTTTGCCTTTTTAATGATAATGATATATACCTATCTGCAATCTGACACTGAATCCCACTAATGCTTAGGTCTGATCCTCTGCGACCCCTCTCTTTTACTTGCCTTCTCTTGGAAAATTGGTGACAACCTTTGTGGTAGTGACCACTTTCCAATATACTCTGGAAGTAACACTCCCAAACTTCAAGGGCTAGGGCAGAGATGGAAACAGAACAAGTGAGAGTGGAAACTGTTTCATTCCTTCTGAATAAAATTTAATAGTTCATTGTTTCAAAAACATACTGGACATACTAGTTTTATTTACAGATATACTCCTCTATTAAATCAATATGGAATATGGTATGGAAAATCATTGGTAAAAATAAACATTACCTGAAATTTCAAATACATTGGCTGAAACTTTCTCCAAAATCTATTCTGAAAACGTTTACCTTATTAAAAATCTGAAACAAAATGTTCCTATAATTTTCAAATCTTTTAATGCTGTAGATTTGCAATAAACTTTGCACTGTCAGTGAACTTCGACCAGATTATATCCACTATCAGCTTGTAAAACATCTGATACACCTCTCAATACTACTAAACATTTTCAATAACATTTTAGGAAACTGTCGCCTTCCTGCCATTGTGGCGAGAAGCAACAGTGATACCAGTACATAAACCTGGAAAGGACCATACCAACCTTTCCGACTAATGTCCAATATTACTAACAAGCTCTATTTGCAAAACCATGGAACGAATGGTAAATGATAGACTCCTCGGGTATCTTGAGTCCAATAAACCACTATCAGAATATTTATGTGAATTTAGCTGCCAGAGAAGCACAATTGACCATCAAGTCAGACTTGAAGTATTTATTAGAGAAGCTTTCCAAAAAAAGAAGATATAGCAGCCAGCTTTTTGACTTGAGAAAGCTTATGGCACCAAATGGAAGTACGGCATAATTAATTACCTATTCAACTTAGGTTTAAAGGGCTGCCAACCCATCTTTATATCCAATTTTTTTAAAGATAGCAATTTCAGAGTTAAGGTTGTACCACCCTTTCTGAAAGCTCTATGCTCAGGATGCAAGTGTACCTCAGGGCAGTATATTGTCAGTCACCCTTTTTAACATCAAAATTAACAACTTAGTGAAAAGCCTTAACCCAGGAACAATATGCTTATTATATGTCAATGATTTTTTGAACTACTATAGATCAAAGAGTATGCATATTATTGAGCTTCAGCTATAAATATGCTTAAATAGAGTTCAGGAAAGGGCAGATTAGGCAGCCAAAGCTGCCCTGCGTTTACCCGTTTCCCAATGGAAGATTCCATACACCGACTTCAAATATTATATCAATCAGTATATTCTTTATACTTGGCAAAATATGTGGAATGAAAACTCCACAAACAAGCTTCGGAACATGAAACCCATGATTGGAGAGTGGCATAATTTATATAGAACAAATTGCAGAGATGCGTTGGTAATTGGCCGACTGCATATTGGATACACATACCTGACACATGTATACCTCCTTAAGGATGAACCTTTACCAGAATGCATTCCCTGCCAGTGTCCACTGACAGTAGAACAGATTATTGTCGATTGTGTCAACTTCCACTCTGTGTTTTTTATGTAAACTTGATCAAAAAGTATTTTGATGATGTACCACTAGAAACAATCTTGGACTTTTTGAGGGAATGCAGTTTATATAAAAAAAATTTAAGCATCGGTTTTAATGATTGTACATGTTTGACCCTTATCGTTAATTTTATATACCTTTTACGGAGTTTTAACATCTTTACCTTTTAACTTTTTTTCGTTTATTACTTCATATTAATTTGTTTTTGTTTTTTGTTTTTTGTATTGGAAGGCTTGATCTTGCTGGAGTGTTTTTTGTTGTTTTTGTAAATTCTATACAACTATTGCTACTCAACAAAAACCTAGTTGGTTCCAAATGAGATATATGCTGATCTTATATCAGTTATGGCCGATATGGCAACCATTATGAAAATCTTTTTATTCCTTCAGAATGTTAGAAATAGTTTCAACAGTCATCAGGTAAAAAGAAATAGACAGGTCTTATATTGGGTTCCAAGAAATTCATATTAGCCAGTCCTTTAGAGACTCTTGCTTCATCCTAATTATACAAGAGTTGATTTTTTCATTCAGTAGATTTTGTATTCATCTGATCACGATTGTTTTCTTATAATATTCTTCCTTTTTTTGTTTAGGTTTCCATTTCTGTCCATCCAACTGGCTTGCAAATAGGATAAGGGAGAGCCCTATTGGTTTTGAGTCAAAAGTTCAAGGTCACTGTAACTGAAAGAAGAAATATAGTTTCCAAGCAATAACTTGAGTTCTCCACCAACTACAGCTACCACTCTTTGTGGATGGCTTGCATTTGGGGGAAAGGAAGACACGAATTGATTTTGAGGTCCAAAGGTCAAGGTCAGTGTGTCTAAAAGAATTGGTTTCCGCACAATAACATTAGTTCTCATACCTAGACCAGACTTTGTGGATGGCTAACACTTGGGATAGGGAAATGTCCTGTATGTAACAGTCACCTGTCTTAAGCGGTCACTACTCAGTCTTTTGCTTAGTGAGGAAGGCATTGTTTAGATAGAGGCATGCGACTTGATATGTAAACATTTCTTATCTCGATTTACTCACCATACTCCAGTCACGTTGATATTGCACATTCGTTTGCTGGATGGTGGGAAAAGTTGTTGTTTAATCGCAGCAGAAATGGAAGTCACCTTTTGTGACAATGTGACAGGTATAGTTAGATATCTTCATCTATTGGCCTGTGAATTAAAGCTGTCTCAGAAGAAAACAGTTCGTCTTTGAGAAGAGATAGGAGTTATATCCCCTTTCATTAGGGTCAGGGATCATTCAATATTCAAAACTTGTCTGTGAAGACAGGTGAAATTAAGGTTCATGGGTGACAAAGAATGGCCATATATGGCTTCTTTTGATTTCCTATTCATCACAAGCTTCTCACTTAAGCCGACAGTCTTTTGATCTCAGCGAGTTGAGCAACTGACTAATCCAGATATTGTCTTTAAAGTGTGAACAAACCAAGATCAGTGTAGATTTTAAGTCAGTGATGATTTCATTTATAAGATGGATTAAAGTGAGCAGGATACAGTAATCTTGTTTGGAACATAAATTTCGGAGAAAGGAACATATACGTGCAATTTATGGTTTTGCCGTACAGTGCACATGAAGCGATCTTGACAACGTAATAATAATAATAATAATAATAATAATAATAATAATAATAATAATAATAATAATAATAACAATAATGATATTTGGTCCATGATATTTGTTCAGAAACAAATTTTAAAAGGAGAGCCTGTGTGCAGAGGTCACCTGTGTGCAACGGTCAGTTTTGCCTTTTCCTATGAGTGGTCGCTATTGACAGGGTTTACTGTATAATGCATATTAAATGTTGACAGTTATTTATTATTATTTGTTTTGGTATTAGTATTAATATCAGCAATACAACAATTTTATATAGACTGATTTAAGAGAGAGAGAGAGAGAGAGAGAGAGAGAGAGGAAACTTCATTATTTTTATATTCTATTTAGTTTATACTTGAGGTAGTATGCTTTTATAACTCAATGCTTACTGCATAGCATGAAATGACATGATCATTACATTATAACGTCAGCGATATGACATCACATTATAATTAGATGTATCATAATAGGATAATGGATAATCATAATGGAAACAAGGTTCAAACCTTAAATCCCCGTTACGGTTTAAATCCAGATCAAGCTGTCCTCATATTTAGAGTTGTAGTTGTATACTTGGACATGACTGGAAATTCATAGATGTATATCTTTCACATTTAAGAATTATGTTTCTGTCTTGTTTGGAGTCATCCAAATATTATAGTTTATTTTAGATGGAAAATGTATGTCAATACTGTCAAGTAGATATTTGTGTATTGTCGATTTAATGCCTGTGAAAACCCTCTTTTGTTCAAGTTTTGTCCAAATCCTCTTGTTTAACTTGAACCATCAAAAGTCTCACGGTCATTTATGTTGGCATACGTAACTGCCCCTGAAATTTAAGATTTGTCATAATTTGTTTTCAACTTTTCATTTGTGTAATCTATATTTATATTAACAAATTGTACCCTTTGTCTACATAGGTTAAGTGTACTTTGAACAGCTATTCCTGACCTTCTCTTAACAGCCACATTATGTGGTGTCATAGTCAGTAGGGTAGATCAATATATGCTTAACGTAGCTTGCTGTATTTACAGAAGGAATCATTTCAAAAGTCGATTTGGATAGCTAAAGCATGCAGTTATGAAAACATGTTTATGTGATAATCTTGTGCAGTAAAATGCAGTTTTTTTGTTTGTTTTTTATTTTTGTGTTCATTACCCAATCAATGGAAACACAATGAGAATGGCAACACAATGAGAATTGAATACAACCTTTTCCAAATTAAAATTTTCTGCCTAGAACCTATTTGCCTTCGGCAACAACTAGGTACTATATGTACTGTATGACCAGTTCATGAGTATGGTAACATATCTTTAATGCACATGAGGTGCAAAACAGTACACAATACTATGAAGCGCCGGTTTAACCACTATGCAAACTAAGAGGTCGTTAAGGTGGAAATATATGGGGGGGGGGGCAAAATTTGAATGAATAAAACAAGAACGAGAAATAGAGTAAAATAAAAGATAATAAGCGTCTACAAATAGAACGAGAAAAACAGAAGGAAAGAATAAATGTGTGCGTTCGCGTTTGCACAATATTCGTTTTCGAAAGTTAATTGTGGGGGGTGGGGTCGCTTGGCTAAAGGATAAAGGTTCGCTTAGAGCGCCAAAAACCCTTGCGCCAGCTCTGATAATATGTGTATGCACTTGTATGAGGTCAAATTTGACTGAATTAATAGTGGACTTATTCCTTGTTTACAGAGACAATTTTTTCTTACATGTAGATGTAGATAATAAAGAATAAATAACTCAATTCATGTGTGAAAAAAGTCAGATTTCTTGAGTGTCATGTACATTTATAAAACCAACCACTGTTGTGTTAAAGCATTGCTTCTATTAGTGTCAAAAAACTGATTTATAAGAGACCTCTTTAATCATGAAATGTCAATTGTTGCCACATTGAAGGTCCCCCAACACTACCATTGTATTATGCCATCTACTTGATTGTTGTAGTGTCTCTTTTTGATTGGACTTGACTCTTTACTTTGATTCAAGCTGCATCATGAAGGAGGATATATCTTAGAACCAGTTGAAATAGAGAACACGGCTCCAATGTATTGGGAAATCTTTCCCTGAAATGATCTTTGAACATTTAACTCAGGCCCTCCAAGACATGCGGGTGTGTTTGGTTCACGTCTTCTGAAAAGAAGTGTAGACAGTTACATATCTGTTGTTTTAAATCCACATTATTACAATAAGTGACCCTGATTACAATACAAATTATATTTTAGTATATTTTACAGAAACATTAAAGGAATTGTTTTGATACAAATGGTACATTAAATAACATATAAGCTACAATCTCGAAGAATGATTTAATTATTCTTTAAAGTAATCATTTTTAATTGTAGGCATTTTTTAAAACTTTCTAACACTCACACTATAAATATTAAGAGTGGAAATCCCTTCATGTGTTTTCTATATTTAAGGGAATAGGTAAGGCAAGATATGCCAGGGTATCAACAAGTTGTTCATGAAAACAAAATGTTCATGTTGTACCTATATCAAGTAGCATTTCTTCATGCAGATCATCATCATATGTTATAAAGCCAGTCAAAATTAAATTGTGTGCCAAGATTTATATTCAATACCTGTCACAATGTTCAAAATTATAGTTACTGGTACATAAGACTCGCACGTCAATACACAGAAGTTTAAATAAAACCATTGAACGTTTTTTTGTGACACATTTAACCTGTCTTAAAAATAATATGTTGATGATCATGAACTCATTTGATGTTCACTAAAAATGACTATGGTGGGGCGTACGTCGGGAAATATGACATAATAAGCTTACTGTTAAATCCAGTACAATGTGTAATGTCTTTTGCATAATTATCTGGAGTTTCTTGCCATCGCTATTGGTGGTTTTATTGTAAGAAATCTATAGTCACTTGTTTCTTATTTTTCGTAAGTCATAAGCACAAAAAAAATGAAAAATTGTAGTCCTGTGATAAACAAAGCCTGATGTGATGTCATTTAGGTTACTGCTACCCATTTCTTGCAGAGAGAAAGATTTTGCAAATTTCCTCATGATATTTAGGGTTCAGTAGGCTATTTCTATTTCTGAAGCATCGAACTTTAGCAGGCACACTTTTACATATTGCGCTATAAAAAGACTACATTATCCTTTAATTTCCAAAAGCTTTATTGTAGTCAGTTTTTAGCGTTACTGGTCATAGACCTGAAAAGCTGATGAGATAGCCTGTTGTTCGTCATGTGTCCATCCATTAGCATAAGTTTGTTATCACTACTTCTCCTAAAGTACTTGGAGGATTGC
This sequence comes from Margaritifera margaritifera, assembly GCA_029931535.1. Taxonomy (NCBI): domain Eukaryota; kingdom Metazoa; phylum Mollusca; class Bivalvia; order Unionida; family Margaritiferidae; genus Margaritifera; species Margaritifera margaritifera. The sequence goes on from JAQPZY010001599.1 coordinate 1,262,290, forward strand.
AATGAAATTTTACACACACATTGATTTCACGAGCAAGGTGATCCTAAATTAAATTTCTTGCTGCTTGAACATCCAGTATCGTCGCCAATGTGGCCATCTTAGATTTGATTTCATGTTTTTAAGAAGGCTTTGAAAGAGTCTGAGAATGATAGTGTTTGTCTGAAATATTCGTGTGCCGTATGTTCATATGCAGGAGTAAATGATTAGCATGATATGTGATTATGGAGGCAGACTAATTAGAACGTCATAAACAAGAAATCTGCTGCGAAACAACATTATTCCAATGCTTTTCTGAGTTATACAACTTCTCTACTATGCTCTGGAACAAGGAATTGATCCATATTTCTAAACCATTCTACACATTCTACACTCCGAAAAAGACATTGCATATATTCATGTTGAATTTCAACTGTTTTTCACCAATCATTAAGTTTTCTGTAACAATATTGTACATGAAAGCAATCCCAAATTAAAAGAAGCATACTTTCTTCATTCAGTTCACAAAAATCACATAGAAGAGCCAATGATTTTACATTTAAATAAAAATGTATTGTTTGCTTTAATGTGCATAAAAAATTTGTATTAAAAAGTTCTCAATTTGGTATCCATGGTGCATTTGATTGGATTAACGTGTATTTGTTCCCAATTAACGTTGTGATTTTGAAACATATTGTCCCAAGCTTTGTGAGGAGTTATTTCTGTTTGTCTTTGGTCAACTTTATAAGTATATAATAAATTACATCTTCTTTTGCTTTTTATAAGTTTATCTATTAAATATTCTGTTTCTAAATGATTTACTGGAGACTAATTATTTAGGACTTTGACCAAGCCTTTTAAAATTTAGGATACATGTGGGTAATACTTTAGCATGTTTAGAAAGTCAGATACATTGATGGAGTAACTATCACATATTTCTTTGAATCTGACAAATCTTTTCTTCTCAAAATTATAAATAAATCTAATATAATTTCCTTTCCATTTGAGATATAGTACTGTTGACCTTTTATTTGTAACTTTTTTCTTCATTATTCCAGAGAGTCTGGTTCTGGATTAATGCAATATTATCTGAGTAGTTACAAAATCACCATGCTTCCAATAAAAAGTGTTAACATTTAATTCATGAATTTTACGCCCAATACAATTTCCTTGTACATGAATGCAATCCCAAATTAAAAGAAGCATACTTTCTTCATTCATTTCACAAAAATCACATCAAAGAGCCAATGATTTTACATTTAAATAAAAATGTATTGGTTGCTATAATGCGCATAAGAAATTTATATTGAAATGTTCTCAATTTAGTATCCATGGTGCATTTGATTGGATTATTGTGTATTTGTTCCCAATTAAAGTTGTGATTTTGAAAATATTTTCCCAAGCTTTGTGAAGAGTTATTTCTGTTTTTATTTGGTCAACTTTATAGCTATATAAGAAATTACATCTTCTTTTGCTTTTCATAAGTTGATCTCTTAAATATTCTGTTTCTAAATGATTTACTCGAGGCTCTTTATTTAGGATTTTTACCCAGTCCTTCAGAATTGAGGACACAAGTGGGTAATACTTTAGCATGTTTAGAAAGTCAGATGCACTGATGGAGTAACGATCACATATTTCTTTGAATCTCACAAATCTTTTGTCCTCAAAATGATAAATAAATCTAATATCATTTCCTATCCATTTGAAATATAGTAGTGTTGACTTTTTATTTGTAACTTTTTTCTTCATTATTCCAGAGAGTCTGATTCTGGATTAATGCAATATTATCTGAGTAGTTACAAAAATCACCATGCTTTCAATATTTGCTTATAAGAAGTGTTAACATTTAATTTCAGAATTGTATGCACTGTACAATTTCCTTTGAAAAATATATCCTCTCCAACTTTCTTGATTGTGTCTAATGCAGAAGTTTTCCAGATTTACCATTATCTTAATTCACAAATCTTTGTATCCAGCTTGCTTTTAATGCCTGGAAGAATATATCTATAGCTATTATTTTCAACCCACCTTCATTAAACGTCTTCACAATGTTCTTCCTTGGTACTTTATCCAACTTAGATCCCCATACAAATTGGAAGATTTTTTTATTTTAATTCTTTCATAATTTCAAGGGAAGGATTTAGTAAGACCATCAGAGGGAATATTATTTTTTGGAGTGCAAACTTTTAACTGCTACTATATTTCCGATCAAAGAAAGTTTCTGTTACCTCCATTTTTCAAGGCATATATTCAGTATTCAGTATGGTAGTTATGAACGCAGGAACTTTGCTGCTCCTCTGTGGTCATCTCTGATTTGTCTATCTCAGCTTGGTTGAATATGGTACTTCTAGTGTTTCTGTATTCTGTATTCTCCACACTAAAGTATTCTTTTCTTTCGGATGGTCTTTCCAGTATTGATATAATCTTCTTTCAAATGTTTCCACTTTTGTGGAGTTAACTACATTTTCTGGTAAACTGTTCCATATGTCTGCTGCACTGTTGGTGAAATAATGTTTCCGTAGGTCAAGACGGCCACGTTCCTTATGAAATTTTAGTTTGTGTCCGCGCGCGAGTAGTTGTATTAGGGTTTAACTTAAACAGCTCAGCTGATGCTTTCTGATCATAAATTCCAGACAAGATCTTAAACGTCTCTATCATATCTCCATGCAGCCTGCGATATTTTAGTGTTGTTAATTTCAGAATCCGTAGTCACTCGTCATACGATTATTTTTATGATGAGGTAACATATTGATAGATCTTCTTTGCACATTTTCTATTGATTCAATGTATATATGGACTCGACACACTGTTGGCATATTCTAAATGAGGTCTCACGAGTGCTTTGCATAGTAGGCAGACAGAAAGAATTATAGTCTAGTTAGGTGATTGTTCATCGTATAATGCCGATTATCTGATTGGCTTTGTTGACCTGAATCTGAATATGTTAGTCAAATTCTAAATGCTTGTCATTGTTAACACCAATATCCTTTTCCATCTCTACCACCTCGAAATCAGTCATGCCTCCATCATACTTGTTCATAGTGCAATGAGGGTCATCACATACGTTTTCTTTGTTGCATATCTTGAGACATTTGCATTTCTCAGGATGGAAACGTATGAGCCACTTTGCACTCCAGTCAAACAGATTGTCCAGATCATGTTGAATAATGTCTACATCATCTTGAGATTGGTTGTCTCTATACATGGTGGTGTCGTCAGCGAATAAGAATACATCAAAAGCTACACAATCGGGCAAATCATTAATAAAGATCACACATGGTATTAGGCCAAGATCTGGTTATTGTGGTATTCCACTGGTAACATTTCTCCATGTAGAGTAATTGCCGTTGATGTAAACTCGTTTTCGGTCACTAAGGAAGTTCTGGATCCAGGTACAAATTTGTTCACTAATAACATATGACTTGAGTTAACTAAGTAAACGTTTGTGAGGAACTGAACAGAAAGCCTTCATAAAATCCTTATAAATTGTGTATCATTCCACCTTTGTCGAGTATTTCTGTCCATCGATCAAGAACTCTCAATAGCTTGAGGGAAGTGGATCTACCACTGATGAAACCAACCTGTTTGTCACTAAAAAGGTTATATTTAGTTATATAACCCACAAATCTTTTCTTCACTAGTTTTTCCATTAGTTTGCATAGTACACTTGTCAACCTCACTGGTCCGAAGTTGGATGGTCGAGTCTTATCACCTATTTTGAATAATGCACATATTTTGACCAGTTTTCTAATTGTTGGGTACAATGGCGCTACTAAAGCTGCTATTGAATATCATACATAGTGGTTTCTCAATAGTTTCTGCTAACTCGTATTTATAAAAGTCTCAGTTTATTGTTGAGGTTTGGCTCATATAGGAGATCTAAATTGGTGTGGTATGTAATTCCCAAAGTTTTAACACTTTTGGAAGTATACTTGAAGGGTTTACTAAGGTATTATACCAAATTGACATTTTTTTGTTATAATTTTATGAAATATCAGAAATTTTCATAACATCGCCTAATAGGTTAAAATAAAGCTTCTTTCTGAACCATCGAGAACAATGGTTCCACTCTACAGTTTTGCACTTTGGATAGGGTTTGATTTGTAAAGATAAAGAATTTCCCAGGTTTTCCTCACTGGTTATCCTAGTTATTTAAAAATAGACCTTGTATATCTTACAGTCGGTATTGTTAGAATAACTTTTAATTCCCTTTTTTTGGTGTATGATTGATTGGTGTAATTTTGGTTATAGAGTATACAGCTTGGCCTTATCTCAGATGTGCACCTCTTAAAAGATTGCTAGCACCACTTGGTCACTTTCATATCCTGGACTTGAACCATAAATTAGAAGAAAATAAAAACAAAAAACCCCCAAAACAGCCGATAACTTTGTGCACCTCAGCTCAAGACTAATGTCTCGATTCTCTGATTTGATTCACGGTCATGAAGCAAAGAGCCAGCAAACAGCTGAATTTGTGTATATTTTTTGGGTGGAGGCTAAGAACTGACAATAGCTACTTATGAGTTTCTGTAGTAGATGATACTCAGGAAATACATTTATTACAGGTAAAGATGTGTGTGATGAGATGACCTCAGAAAGCAAAACTTCCTTTTTAGAACGATGGATCAGTAAGTACATAATCACTTTCATACTAGGTGCTTACTAACCCTTTGAACCCTTACTATCCGAAGCATCCATATTGACCTTCACATGGTTAGTAAATATTCAAAGGAGGTGATGGTGAAAAATGAAATTCTTTTACAACAAGGGTGTAGTTAATTGTTGATTCAAGAAATTACTACCGATTTTCATCAGCAAATCCATTACTTCCTAGTAAGTATACAAATAATTGTACGTGTACATTTGTTTCTGTAAAATGTCTTTTTAATACTTGCAAAAGATTACTACTTTTTCACCTTCTTCTATCCATCTTGCTTTGGCTCTTAATTTAATACATTTGATTATTTCTTCTCCATGACTTTCTCTGTCAAGTTACTCAAGTAATGATTTAATAATATTTGTTATCAAAGTGGTCACAATCATTCAGATTCCTAAGTTTTTATGCTACATTATAAAGGAGTTACTGATTTCTTTTCTTCTGATTTTCTGTATGCTTTCGCGAAAAATGAATAAGATATGTTTTAATTATCCTGTAAATTTACATGATTATGATTGGGATACTTGAAACATATCTGCATTTTGATAGATCATTTTACCTTAACACTAATGCACTCAGGGAGAAAATGAAACTGATGACTGTAACACAACTATTGACTTACTTAAATTGATACTACAAGTTATTAACTAATCAGCATATATTTGTCGAGGTCATTTACAGTTTTGATGTATTTACAAATATTTTCCAATCCAGTCAAGGTAACTATTTCCATACTAAATGTAATGAAGCCTATTCTGAGAGACCACTCCTTTTGCCAACTAAAAGACGCCCCTTAAGACAGGTGGTCTCACGTAGCAGGTCTGTGCAGAATGGCCAGTTTCCAAGGTCGAAATTCATCTGGGCTTAAGAAAGAAAAATACCCATGATGTATGTATATATATATATATATATATATATATATATATATATATATATATATAGTGTTCTTTGTTATTCATAATGCTTGTAAAAATATTACATGCATTCATATAGAAAATAATGTAGCACGAAAAATACATTGATCGTAAACGGTAAACATTTAAAGTGTTCCTGTTTGTTGAAGTTTACGTGTAGTCTGTTGGCATTAAGGCATATACATTGCAAAGTTAAGTATAAGGTAACACTTTCTCATCCAATCCATAAATCATAAAATTAGATATGATAACACTTCTTAATAAATGTATCAGCTAGATAAAGAAAAGTCTGTAACAGATGCACTACAATGAACAAATGACAAGATCTCTGACTGTAACATGTTCGGTCTCATGTGTGGGTTTTAATAACAATAGCATTGCTAAAGCAAGACAGAATACAGACTTTTAAAACAACTGTAGAATAAACTCATTTGGAAAAGCATAGCTTATTCGGATAAATGACAAAGATCTCATTCAACCCAGTCATTACGTCTGGTGACTCCACATACCAGCAATATAAAGCAGCATATTTTGTGCTACAGTCAAAGCAAGGCGAGAAGACCTCTCATTATGACATTATTGGCATTGAGTTGGTTTCTACAACAGATAAACAATATGAACCTTGAAATGACTATGTGCATCCATCCTTTAAAGATAGAATTTTTAATCATAATAGTATTTTGATAACTATGGCATTACAGTCAGTTTGTGACATGTACACAAATCTGGTTTACTGTCTGCAGCAGCATAAAACTTTTCCTTAAAATCAATGAAACTGGTAACCAGGCAATTGTTTTCCCTCATCTTTTGGTTCATCTCGGTTAAGAACAATATGCACTCTGCCTGCAGAATCTACTCAGCAGTCATTGTTATAAAAGATTAAATAAAGGTCTGTAGTGTTCGTGTCTGGTTTTACGATATGGTCATTCATAGCAGTGTTAAAACATTTTGTTAAACAATGGTTACTGGTCATATTTAGCAAGTGGTCGCTCATGATTGCGCTTTTTTATGTAGTAAAATCAATCAATGCACAACAATTCTGGTCATAACTGACAGATGGTCTATCATAGCAGAGGTCACACAAATTAGATTTTACTGTACATTGTTGGTTATATGCTGGACAATTTTTTATTAGCATGGATTGAACAAGATGAGACATTAATATGTTTTTATGTATATTGACAATGAAAACACAATAAATTCTGCAGAAGGCTACTGTTGCTATTTTCTAATTCCATTTACGACCTTGAACCTTGAAGAAAGGAGTCACCAAATGTCTGATTTTTCTAAACATATTTGGTTGTTTAAGAACTGATAAAAAGTACTGATACGGTTTCTGTGTTAGATGATAATCAGCAAATACATTAATTGCAGATCATAATATCCGTAATTGGAAGAAGACTTCAGATGAAGAAAGCAATATGTAGAACCTATAATTACCAGTAAGTACGATTATGTTCATAAAAAGAAACGTTTTCATTAGGATACACTCTTATGAGGGACATACAGTCGTGAAAGATAAATGCATGGAATCATTGATTTTATAAAATGCAAAAATTAGTTTATATTTGATCTACTTCTGAGCCGCTAGGTTTTTATTATTTCCATGAATTGCCATTGAAAGTATCCAAGGTGGCAATATCTTGGGTAAGACAATATTCAAGAGCAGTAATGGTGCAAAGAGAATCTCCTTTGCAACAATAATAATTTATTTGACTTTTTTTTTCTTTTTGTATTGAAACGAAATTAAATTCCTAATGGTTTTCTTCTGTGAGGGCTGTTCTAGTAAAGCATACTTGGGCCCAGGGATGGCACTTTTAATATGGAGTAGTCACCCAATGATGCCAATTCGAATTTTGTATCATTTTCATATAAACTCTATGACTAATCAGAGTACCTTGGCATATATTTTTAAAAAGTGTCTTCCCTGCATGAGTACCATATATGTTTAAATGGAACAGCCCTTAAACAATTATTTCAAATTCAATGTCAATAATAATTGTAGGTATCAATTGTTTCTGTAAGGCGTATTTCTTCAAGACTGCAAACAATTACTACTTTTTTAACCTTCTACTGTCCATCTTGCTTGTACTTTTAATACATTTCATTAGCTTATTTCTTCTCTACAACGTTTCAATCTCGTTATTCAAGTAATGATATCATACCATATTTTATCAAAGTGGTCAGCATCATCTGGGTTCCTTAGATTTTCCAGCTTCGCTATAAAAGAGTTGCTGATTTCTTTTCTTCTAGCTTCTTTATTCTTTCATGAAAAATAGATAAGATATTGATTTGTCAAGTTTTATTATTTTAAGATTTTATCTGAACAAATTATTATTAATAGTAACAAGCTTAATGTCGTACTATTCATATTCATTAAGGTTATATGGATCATTATATCAGAGATACAGCTGTTTGTAAAGTAATTGATATATTGTTGTCCTTTCAAAATGCATTGAATTCCCCTATCCCTCATCCCTTTTTCTGATCAATAAATTTACAAAAAAAATTATCTTACTTGAAATTAATATCTGTATAATAGTTTTCTATGAATGCTTTAAGATCAGAAGATAGTTTTAAAAAAGTACTCTAACCTAGCTTGTTTCTTAAAGGTTCTCTCCAAGTGTACCATTTCTGTAATGGGTTTCCGACATGGCAAACAGCTTATTTGATCTAATTCGTCTAACGTTAAATACTCCTTACATGCATTCTTACTTTTTTGTGCATACTTAACTTTGTCATAAGCATAATTTACAGGTATATGGCAGTTCCCATTTATGATTATTTAATAGTTTTCTACTTTAGCAATGTGTAAAACAATCTCTCTTAAAAGAAAAAACAAAATATTTTGCATCATCTTCATCCTTTCCAATGATCAAAATTAAGTTAAGGTAACTTATTATTGTATTCAAAATAAGAAAATTCACGTCCAGATCCATAAGTTGCTTTAAAGTTTAATATCTAAATAATGTTTAAATAACTATCTGCTGATACTAGAATAATAGGAAAGCTTTGCATCAAATCATATTCACTTCTCTAATATAGTTCTATACTTTTGTAGAATGACTGACTGCCAAAACTCTAAGATAATATTTATCAGTAAATCTTTGAACAAAAGTGCTTTCCTTTTACTTAATCATTAACAAAGTCCTTGACAGTGGAGACTATCAATTACCAAGTTACTCATAAAAGAAAAGTAGAGATTGTATAACTGATTGGAGCACTATTTTACAAGAAGAAAACACCTTATTTGAAAATATGTATTAACCAAGAAGTCCGAAATAATGATTGTGACAAATGCTTTTTGACTACTGATCCATTTATAGACACTCAAAGGCCCTCTTTTAATGCAATAATGCCTTTTTTGTCACTGAAAATATGAAAACAATTGAAAATTTCCCTTGTTTTAGTTCGGTTTTCTAAAGAATGAAAATTCTATGAAATTCACCTTTGGTATTGATCCTTAATAGCTCCAAAGTTTCTTTCAAAGTGCTGCCATAAAAAACAATCTGTACATAAATAAATAAACTTGAATAATTCTGAATATATGATAAGTCAAAGAAAAAAATATGCTTAGAACAAACGGATGTCATTTCAATCGTTAAAACAATACTACCATATTTATGAGCACAAATCAAACACCTGTCAAGCTCAATCACCTACACTCAACATCAAAGGGACTTGATGCAGCCTAAAACACTAAGTTAATTGACTATAAAAGTACATTTGTGTGATCTCTTCCTTAAAACACCGTCCATAAAGTTGCACCATCAGTATTTTCTTATGACCATGGCGGTAACACAGTGGCATAAGAGTGGTTAAATTCTGCTTAGACCCCGGTCGGTTTGGATAATGTCATCATTCCAAATGTGAACCAAACATGTGGCCAGCTGCTCCTTGCTCAGTGCAATTAGCAAGCACTGTCAGCATATGATGTGTTCAGAGCCCATTAAAGTGCAAAGATGCTAACTAAATTGAAAAGCAACGAAATCACTCCTTTGTTTGAGCCTGCCCCGTGTACGAACCAACTTCAACGACACAATTTTACAATAAATAAAGACTACAGAGAAGAATTAAAATTGTATTTCCACAGCTGGTATGTTAAACAGGTCATCAGGGAAATGGTTAATATCAGTGTACTGTATTAGTGGATCTTTAAACCTCATCCCTCAAGTCGATTCATGCTGAATAGACGCACAAATGTTTGAAAGATCGGAACTAATTATCCGTGGCTTTGAGAAAGCTCGATTGGCTTAATTCAACAGTTTCAGGTTTGTTTATCGAGAAACGTTTGTGTGTACTGGCAGACTTGATTGGGACGATGGTGATTTAGTAGTTTTGACCACAAGTCAATGAAGTGTAAGCTTCAATACTCTGCGGTAACTAGTGTATATACATGGTGTTTCGTTAGTAATTGCGTTTTAAGCAATAGTTCTAGTATTTTACGGTAATGTTGTTCATTTGGATTGAGCATGCATGGATAAAAGAAACATGCTTTCACGAAGATTTAAATTGTTTGACAATTGTTTCGCTTGAATGAAGAATCGATATGAATAAGTATTAAATCTAATGTTCATATACTAGTATCATTTATTATTCTTTCTTTCATTTTCAGTACTACCAGAATTTGAATACCTGATGCGTTTTCTCATTTCTCTCTATCCTTATTTATGTCAGAACATATCGATTTGAGGCAGTGAGTGGAAAATACAGCTACAGGATACTGAATGGATACTCGTGCATGGAAATAATATATAATGCTTTATAATTCTTTTTATAAATGTTTAAAATAAAAGAAACATATTTAAAAGCTAATATTTTATTACCAGATTACAAAAATGACGATTTATCAAATAGCTTGTTGACCTCTAGAAATTAAACACAGTAAGAACGGGGTGTTGGTGGGGGGTCATAATATGTAGCAAATTGTTCGTTAAAATCGTGGTTTGGGGCAACAACGAAATCCACGAAAATTGGTACCCCACAAAAACTAGTGATCCAGCAGTAGATTAAAAAATGCTTCATATTTTGTCTTTTAGTCAAGCAGTCAATGAAATAAAATTAATCGATGCTCTCAGACATGTTCTTAGAAAACTCTTTAATTATCAACATACTTAATCTGAAGATAAGATTTTTAAAGAAAATAACACCATCACACCTACCCCACCCCACCCCACCCAAAAATTGCTGAATTGACAAATTCTTGGTACATTATGTTTCTCACATGTCAAAATTAGATGAAAACTGCCCCACAACCCTGGAAGGTACTGGATATTGCCATTGTTGTTTTTACAGCTATTATATTAAGGGCCGTTCCAGTAGAACATACACGGGACCCATGGAAGGCAATTTCATATTTGAGTTGTCAGCAATAGATTGATCTCCAATGGCATATATTTTTAAAAGCTGCCTCCCCTGATCCCATATATATTTAATTAGAGCAGCCCTAAGATGAGTGTCAAAAATGTCCATAAAAATCACTTGAAAGTTTCTCATGTCCGAATAATTCAGACGAAATTACTCATTTCTTCTATGGAATGGGATGAAATTGCCTAATTTCTTCTATGGAATTGTATGAGATTGTAAATTTTATTGAAGGCATACTAAGTAGATAGAACTAGTGAAGATATATATTGATCTTTTAAGAAAGCATGAACCATATCATTCTTTTTACAACTCACCCAGGTACATTTATGTCATTTGAAAGCGAACGGATCGATCCATTTATGTTTAGTGTTCTCATGTTAGAGTTATAAAGTTACTACCCCCAGCTGACTTTTGAGCTGCAAGACATTGTATTTAATTTATGCGCTGATAAGACATTAATAACGTTTAATTTTTGTAAGCTAATGGACATTTAAGACAGGTTTTCTTTGAGCAATTTATCTTTAGATTCTCTTATTTCACTGGATAGAGTTCTCAAGAAAATGACTTGTTAGGGTGTACCCCTTAAAAAGTTACTAATTTACACATGCCAGTAACAAACTGTTTTTAAAGCAAATGTTCAATTTAAACCTCTTTATAGTTTACCTATATAACCAAGTTTCACATATAATGTGACTTATTTTAATGACTTTGGTAGTAAATCTGTCTGTCATTTCATTCTTTACTGATTTTTGGTAAGAATTATAAAGTGAGAAATAATTTACAAAACATACTGCATCCTTTCTATTCATTGTCATTCATATTCATTTTCCCTGTATAATTAAATTGTCATAACATGGAAGTGATGTTGTTATAGAATAAGGTTAAGAACTTTTTGTTATGAGTAAGTCAGATAAGCATGAGTGGAGAAGGACTTATCAGTTTACTCGTTGAAAAAGGGAATAATATTCACAAATGCATGATTGTATACTTGTCATTCAACTATAATCATATCTTTTAATTTTACAGAATGCAGTTGCTCTGCACACTTGAATGCAGTTAAAGGATGAGGGAGGAAATTTAAACAGCTGCTTTAAGAGTATTATTCCTTCAGTATTTCCAAGGCACCATATCCAGACCACCTTAATTCTTGGGCCCTAAAGGAAACTTCAGAGTCCAAGAGGCAGATTCTGATAAAGTTGAGACCATTACTTAAAGCAGAGCTATGCAAACTAGAGCAGATTAATGCACCTTAGAGAACTGTTTTATACGTTGAAAAGTTTTAGTTTAAAATCTTATTTGTATGACTCTACTGCATAAGATGTTTTGCTGCTGCCTTCTGCATCACTCAGATCTGAAATATATAGGCACAGACAACTAATTAAATTTCCATAAACTGTAATGTTCATATTTGGCCAGATTACTATACTTTTGTGGTAAGACCAGCAAATCGCACTTACAGCCAATGAATGATCTATACAAGAGTACACTTTTACAACAGTACAAAAGATATGCTGCATGGCTCATATTTTATTTAAATTCCTTTTTAGGTGCCCATTGTACAACTCTGACTTGGTAAACATTCCCTGTTTATATCCAATATTACCTGTGTCAACAGTGATAAAATGAAAATGGTTTCAGGCTAAAGTCTACTCTTGCCCACAATTTAGCTATATGAAGGCTTTTGTGAAAATGTATGTTCATTTTTTTCCAGTAAGTATTTTCAGTCAATCACCAACCTTCATTCCTTAAAGGACAGTATTTAATATACCACCACACATAGGCTAGATCTAAAACTAATGAAATAATTAGTTGCCTGCGACCATATAAATCATAAAGTTGTTTCATGGCTTTTATCATGCTTGTATTCACATTTATTTTGTTTTTATTGTCATTTGTTTGGTATTTTTTTAACAGATTTTTTGTAGTTTGTTATATAATTCTTCTTCTGCAACTTTGATGTATATTAGTGTTAGCAATTATCGTGTTGTTCAAGTCAATACTTTTTATGTTAAAATCATTTATTTTTATATTCTTTATTTCTTGATCATTTGTTATATTTCATTATCAAGACTTTCTGTAACGGGTTCAGTTGAGATTGTATGGTGTCATAGCCTTCCAGATATTCTTTAAAATTGTCTTCATTTACCTTCTTAAGCAGCTATCTCATTGTTTCTCCTATGATTTATTCAATGTAAATATTGTTAAGGTATTGCTCTTATACTGTTTGCAATATTGGAATAGCATTAGGCTAGCCAATGTTTAAAAAGGTCTTAAGTATATAAAACCTTTTTATTTCTTGTCTCATCAATCTATTTTTGTAGATCTGAGATTTTATTAGATCTTTAAGTACCACTGTTCAATAGCTGTTAATTTATTATCAGCATGTTCTCTCAGGCTAGTGGCTGCATCAGTTAATTAACAAAATCATGTACATTTGTGAGTAGGTTATTGTTGAGGTTTAAGTCACTCTTATTTTTTCTGACCCATTGTAATATCTGTGTTGTCTCAGTGTTTTAAATATAAACCAAAGTCTCTGTGACCTGTTAAAGATGTCACGTTTTCTGTCATTATGTTGTTTATTGTTAGATTAAAGCTATACTCAGTACACGTTAACACTATTCACTTTATGTGGAAAGTGTACAGCAAAAATCTAAAACTTTTTTATCTTCATATATTATACTGATGTTCAGTATGTTTGCAGTGTCTCTTTGCTAATTGCTTGCAGTGGCCATTAGCATTGTATAAAACAATGTCATCATGAAAAACATTTTAACAGATAAAGACTCTCACACAGTTTAACAATTTACCTGTGCTGAAGCCTTGCCATCACCAGTGAAAACGTTCTCTGCCATGTTGGATCAAGATCATTTTATATATTATTATGTTGCAAATTCTCACAAGTTGTGTCAGATTCGCTTGATGCCTCTACTGTTTTCTGATTACTGAATTCTAACACTTTATCGTTGTAGTTAGTGATATATACTGTGTAACTGTTGCTTAGAGTGATTTTAATATTTAAGCAGTGTTTCAAATATTCAAAATCAAGACTTTCTTAATGGACAATAATTTCACTCACTCTGAGCCTGAACAAAGTCACACAAATTAAATATCTGTTTGAACCCACTGTAATAAAAATGAAAGTCCTTGTGCAAATAGAGATACAACCAGTAGTCAAAAATGAACCATTTGACCACCAGACAAAATAAGCTGAAACAATAACTGACGAATACAGTAAAACACATCTTGAGAGACCAGGTTCTCAATGCACAGATTTATTGATTATATCGTGTTATCACCTGTCATAATAGACCAATATTTTATGACATAAGGGGTGGTCTTTCAAGATAGGTTATACTGTACCATGGACAAAAAAGAAGTGGACACAATAGAAAAGATAAACTAAGTAGTTAATGAAAATGCTGCAGAAGTTTTCAATTCAAAACTAGATTACATTAAATCTGATGTTGATATGTATCCAAGAAAAAGTTTGGAAAGTTATTTTTAAAAAAACTTCAGCATAGCAAGAGATTAAAGCAAACAAGCTGTATTTCAATAAAAGTTTAAAAGTGTTGAGAGCAAAATAGTTCACATCTAGCACAGTTAAAGAGCATTTTCATGGAAAATATTGAAATGAATAATGAAAAAGTAAGAAATTACCATTTCAAGAAAGGTTGAAACAACTGCTTAAAGAAAAGAGCCTAACAAACACTGTTATATCCATTGCAATAGGTATGATTAATTTAACTATTGATCTGTCTGTAGCAGAATTTTAAACAATGTTGGAGGATGTGCTTCTCCACCAAGAAGCAATGATTATTCATTCATTAAAAAATTAACAAATGGATTCATTAATTTTGGTAATCATTTGTTTGAGCTAGTCAAAGAAAATGAGCAGGATTCTATGAAATTTTTGATAGTGTAAAAAGACAGTTGCTTTGTAATGCTGGCCAGAATGTTTCTTTCCTAGCTGAACATGCTATTTTAGTTTATTTTGGCATTAGTGGGTCTTTGTATTTGTATTTTGTACAGAATTAAACAATGCATCAAACAAAATTAGAGATTCATAACTATTTAAGAAAGCAGCTCCCGCAGTCGTTAGTATCAGTATCAATTATTGTTTATTTCATGGTCAATTTAACTATAGATAAGCTTAAAAAACGTTCGGAAACGAGCAGAAGAATTTTAAAAACCTAATCAGGTTTTCATGCACTTCTGCTGATTACATCACATGTATGATGACCACAAAGTCCATCTTGATGGCTATCTTTTATTTTTGTTGTGGAGGAAAACAAATTATTAGGGCCTATTTTCAATCATAAACTAGTTCTCTTTTCAGATATTAGATAACTTAAGGACAACGTTTTAAATGGCCTGAATTTAATGCAAGTTATTGAGTTGTTGTAGATTAAACTTTGCAAACTTTAAAAGATCTTTAAATTTTACTGTACATTTAGCTGAATATTAATTTGTATCTACCCATATCAAATATGCAATTTATTCCTCTTCGCACTGCATTATTATCAGGGCTAATGTTACTTATCTTGATATTATCATCATTTCATGTAATCTTTAAATCAAAAATTCACATTTCTAGTATTTGAAATTGACAAATTATCACTGTTATTCTCTTGAATGTTAAACTTCAACACAGCAAGTTTTTACCACACTTTGATCCCATCCAAATCTATAAACAAATTGGCATTATCTCTTGACACTGACACTAATACATTAATTTAAAACCCATTAAAATAGTTCTATCAACTCTAAGAAAATTCTTTATTTCAATACAGTGTGACTTTTGTGTGTATTCTCATATCCCAGAACAAATTGTGTTATTGTACAAATTACAACTCGCTATAACTGTCAGTACACTTTCTGATCAAATGAAATTTGGTATCCATGTTTGTATGCACATGCAGTTGACTTGAGGAGATTTTCATGTCACTGTAGTAATTTTTATCATTTTTAATATTTTTTTTTAACTTAGACATCTTTCATCTACAGTATGGCATATATGTTTGACAAAAACATCCCTAGCTTTTATTTGTTTATGTAGACATCTAATTTATGTTTATATTTGAGGCTTTGGCTATGAGCAAATAATGCGTTTAAATTTCATTTCTGTATTTTTCTTAGGGTATACTGGACATGACATTATTTTTGACTGTTTATTCCATTTTACTCTTTTTTACAATTTATGGTGATATGTTTGAAGTCAGTGTTTGCATTTAGAATATACTTTCTTATTTTCATCATCCCTCAGCAATCTATAACAAGAATTAATTTTACAAGTTCAGGGGAGGGGGTCAAATAATGACAATATTGTCACATCCTCTGAATCAGCTGATGGATAACACAGTATGATAGATATATGGTATGATTATTTACTTAAATGCACTTATTTAATTTGTTTGAGGTTAGACAATCTTTGGTTGCTAAATTTAATCATGCTTTATCTATACTTAGAGTTTCATTTTGGAGATCAGAAATCATGGCAGATTGTTAAGCCTAACTTAGAGAAGTAATCAAAGACTATGATCCGAATCGTAGTAAATACATTTCATTTCATAATTGCATGTAAATGTTATTTAAACTTCCAAAATATCCCTTAGTGTTATGAGCATGTACTTATAACTGACTGAAATAATGGTTCATGTAAAACTTTGTACATTTTAGATTGTCTCCACCCTACATACAAAGTATTTACCCCTACTAAGGATGTATCTTACCGTAATGTTTTTCATACGAGATTATATTAAACATATACTTGGCAAACAGTATATTTGACATGTGTCGCATCTAAATCGTACCTCAGTACTCTTTGAAACTTCCCTTCTTGATTCAAATGGTCATTTCTTTATTTCTTAATCTCCTGTTTCATTATTCGATGCCTCAATTAAAATCGTATTCACAGTTAATCACCATTTATAGCATACACTTAGCAAATAATACAATGGTTGTTAGACATAGCTAGATCGTACATCAGTATGTTTTCAAAGAAATTTGAAACTTTAACTTCACTTCTTGCTTCACTTATTACACATCAAAAATATGAGGTTAAAAACTAATACAAAGGTATAAAAACATATTTGGCACTATTTTGTATCTTTTGTTGCAAGCGTAAATGTTCTCAGTACTAGATTTTGTACACAACTTTAAAGGATTTGAGAAAAAATAGAATATTGTATTTGTGAAAAAATGCCATACATTTAATTATGATTTCTATTTCATAAATGTACGAATTGGAGGGTACGAAAAGGTACAAGAATTATGGTAATCATATTTAATAATCTGACATCATTGGATTATTAGATTTATATTATCTGCAGTTTGTTTATGTAAATCTTTTAAGCACAAGATGGTATAATTCAGTTTAAGGGAAAGTAGTTTTAATTATTATCTTCTATGTAACAGATAAGTACATAGTTTTTAATTATTGTAAATGTAAGGCTCGAGAGACCTCGCCTATTTGTTTCAGACACTATTTTACAGCAAGTGTAATCTTCTCAACAATTATGTAAAACCCCTCCTTAAAGTTTGTTTATGAACTACGTGTTCTCTGTTTACAAGTAAGATGCACTTGTCTTTGTTGTTATAGACTTATCGCCCATGAACTATACAGGTATAGCTCAGAGAGTTGTAGAAAAGAAAGTTGCAGGTACACGTAATGACACATAATTATTCCTGTGTATTCGTTATTGTACTTATTTAGTATCTAGTTCCACGGTGTATGATGCGGGGTGGGTTGTGAATTACTATTCACATATTATTTTTAGCATGACAAAAACAAGAATTCTGGTAATCATATTTAATAATCTGACAACATTGGATCATCAGATTTACATTATCTACAGTTTGTTTATGTAAATCTTTTCAACACAAGATGGTATAATTCAGTTTAAGGGAGAGTAGGCTTAATTATTTTCTTCTAGATAACATATAGGTACACAGTTTTTAATTATTGTCAATGTAAGGCTCGAGAGATCTCGCCTATTTGTTTCAGTCTCTATTTTACAGCAAGTGTAATCTTCTCAACAATTATCTGAAAACCCTCCTTTAAGTTTGTTTATGAACAACGTGTTCTCTGTTCACAAGTAAGATGCACTTGTGCTTGTTGTTGTAGATTTATCTCCCATGAACTATACCTGTATACCTCAAAGAGTTGCAGAAAAGAAAGTTGCAGGTACACTTTATGGCACATAATTATTCCTGTGTATTCGTTAATGTACTTATTGAGTATCTAGTTCTACAGTGTATGATTGGGGTGTGTGTGTGTGAATTACTGTTTACATAATATTATTAGCCTCACAAAAACATTTTCTTGCATATATTTCACAACATTGCATCATCATATCCATGTAAACTTATAGTTGTTCATTTTTATTGTTTTAACGTCAAACATATATATGAAACTTTTTATTAAAACTTTGCAAGAATAAAAGTCATTTATAAGTTGCCATTCTTGAGATATGAATCTGTATAAATGACAAACTTTTTCTCAAATATAACAAAAATATGAATCACTATTTTGGAAAGCAGCAGTGGTGAATTACATTTTTAATCACTCTGTACATTTTACACGGTAAAGCTGAATAAAAAGTTTTAAACAAAAATAGTTGTTCTTCTTTTATCCAGCCGTTTTGAAGACTAAATATATTTACCTGCAAAGGTCACAAGCTGGAACTTTTAGCATCGAAAGCGTGACAAAAGTGTTTTTTGTATGCCGGACTAACATGGATTACTAAACCATCACCAATAACCAAGTTCACAGGTCAGAGTGAAAATTTGACCCGGGAATATATTAAAGAACCATTTAATACATAAAACAGCTCCAGTGGTGCTTAAGTAGAACATAAGTAAGTGCATCTAATTTTGTCGAACAGGACTTCATTGTAGAGTTTAAATATCAGTGTAGAGTAGAGAGAAGTGGTGATACTGGAATCAAGAATATCTCTTAGAAAGACATAGTAAACTACACCCTGTATATTTGATTGCGTAGGAAAAGAGAACAAACATAGTTGGGTTGAATGACATATGTACGAATAATGCATGTTTCCATATGATGTTTCAATTTCTTTCTCATCTTCTCTTGTATGTATCCGCTTGCTGCTGCCGAACACTTCTAGGAATTTTATGACGAAAGGATTGATCAGGGATATTACACCATTTTTACATTTCATGTGTTCAGAATAGGAATTACAATCTATGCAATTAAAACATTTTACCATGACAAACTACTATCTTCTAGTCATTTATGCTGACTCTAGCCATTGTTAAAGTCACCAGCAGTAAGCGGATGACTACTATTAATAGACATGAGTAATTGCTCTTTTGGTTATTGTATTTGTGTCAAATATAATGTGTGATAGGTGCATACAAAAATTTCAGTGACGTTATTTTATTTTTAATGTACACACCGCAGCAATAGTACGCATTTAAATGCAACTCACATAAGCTTTAAAACGTTGAATTGGTCCTATAGGTTGCAGTGTTGCACTGCAATCTTGTGTCCCGTGTCCCCCAAATCTTGACCCTGTGCGCCCCTCTGGGCACGATATTTTGTCGGGAAAAAATTCGAAAAATATGTCTGCAATTTTTCTTTGTGGATGTCCAACCAGGTTAAAGTCACACATACGACAAGGAAGGTTTAATTTATTCCCAAGCAGATTTAATGATAAATTAGACTAATTTATTCAAATACACAATGTTTCACTTGATTAATGATTAATGACTTTGAAAGAAAAGTAATTTAAAAAAACAAACATGGATATTTATTATAAGTGCTGGTACAGAATTAGTGAACACTAAAGTTAAACGAGAGCAAGATCACGAATGGAAAATTTTATGGTGCAGCTCATTTCAGGTTAACTATATATTCAAACATGTTAATGCTTCATGACCTAATGTATCACATGATAAAACGTTTTTTGCTATTATGTAAGTGTCCAAGGTAAATGTGACAAAGTTAAGGTTGCAAACCTTTGAAGCAAATAGGATTATTTCCTGTTATGAACACTTCTAGTGAATTATGTACTGCAATTTACCTTTGTCCCTTTAAAATGTTGTGTGTCCCCCAAATCTGGAGGGTGAAGGACATAGTGTACGCTGCCCTTGGGATCCTAGGTGCAACACTGAGGTTATATTACATTTAAACCAATGGCCTGGCCAGAGTAAAGCCAGCATACTATGCATAATATAGATATGTAATATGTATGATAGTAGACTGGTTACATATCTTACACATAGCTAATACAGTCTACAATATTATCTTAGTACTAATGAAACATTTTTGTACTTTCAGTTTTTCATTTCCAAAGAACTAGCTTTGGAGCAAGAGGGCACGTGTAAAAAACTAATATCACCTGAGTGGAGAAGTTAATGAATGTTTAGCATAATGGTATAATTATATTTTTGTGTGTATGTATAAGTGATGTTTTTTACATTCCCATTTAATCATACATCTTTGATATGACATTTGAAGTGGATGTTCAGCTCGTGCTTCTGTATTAAACTGAAATTTTCATTATCTCATTCAATGGCTGGAACTGTGTATCCCTCTTTGCAACATATTTTGCTATACATAAATGTTGACTATATATAAGTATTTATATATATATATATATATATATATATATATATATATATATATGTGTGTGTGTGTGTGTGTGTGTGCGCGTGTGTGCGTGTGATCCAAGAACGATCAATGAGTCCAATTGTAATGCTGTGTGCTGTGTTTAAGACCCGAGGGTCATTATTAGAAAAGCATTCATCATTTGCAGTCCAAAGGGGCCGGCAATCGAATACCGTGAAAATGATGCACAGAAGCTGCTTCGTTATTGTTACCTCGCTGAATTAGACTGAAAGCACCACTCAAAGCAGATATCCTAACAATAAGACTGAAAGCACCGCTCAAAGCAGAATTGTTACTCAACAGAGGTATGCCATTTATGGTGCTAAAGTCTTCCTAAAGCTTTATACAATTTATTGATTTTTACATTTTTTAACTTTACCTTTAGTTGGCACCACATAGTCACTATTGTGTTGATGTGCCTTAAAACGCTCCTACATACATACTTATGGCGCTAAAGACAAAAGATGTGTAACGAATTTGTTACTAAAGATAATTCATGATCAACACACAAAATTGTTTTTGTTTATTGGCATCATAACACTATCGCGTGTACGCAGAAAGGACTTGTATCTACCATAAATGTTGTTTCTTCCCAATATGATTGCATACGTATATAGCAATGTTGATAATTGCACCAGACTTCTCGTGATGTGAAAACATATGTCCTTGTATCTTTACCTGCTATTATTGACACATCATGTGGAATCTCGCAGGTTGAGTGACTAATGTACCAGACATTTGACTAGAAGGATGTGACTTCGAACCCTGCTAAAACCTGGCTGGCTCAGCCTCTGTGGTGTGTTTTTGAGAAAGGCTATTTATTTCAATTACCTAAGCACAATATAATAATATATGCTGGTGTGATGTTAAACGGAACGAAGAAGAAAAGAGAAAAAAAACATAAGTGACCGGTCAGGGTGAATTTTAACAAAAGGAGTAAACTGCTTGCATAAACTACTAACATCCTCTATTTGATGATTTCATTAGGAATAACTTGGAAGGAATTTTTGTGTGATGTGGACTTATTGTTTAAAACAAAATAAATAATAAGAGAATGAACAGTTACGTTCACATAAACTTATTAACTTTGACACTAGGTATTTTCACTTTTCTGAATGGCTATAAAAAGCGATTTAAGTTTGAAATGTCAGTCGTTCTTTACATCCGATGAACCATAAACTGATCTCATATGAAGGCTAGAGCCAGTGTGAAACAATGGAAACGAATCACGTGTATATATCATATGGATCATATTCTGATTCCATGCAAGTACTAGATTTGGGTAGGGTGGCCACTGACAGAAGTCAAGAATACCGGACACTCCTTTGTACACACACAAAAATGATCATTTATTAACAGGACAGGCCAAATGAAAACAAAACTGTCCAGTATAAAACCGGACGAATGGCACCCTAGATTAGAATCATGTTACCATGCAGTGTAAGAAAAGGAAAAATACGGTGTGCAGTTTGCCAACACTGTAAATCTGGCTCATGTTGTGGCATAGTAAAGATACAAGATAAGTTTATTTGTTATGGAAATGACTAGTCTATACAGCTACTGCGTGGTTTTGGTGAATTCCATCGTTTAGATAGGGAATTCTTTTTGATCTTCCGTCCCAATATAACATGTCTAGATATGTAGCACGGGGTGGGAAAAGTTAGATGAAACTCAGACAACTGTGATTGCAGCAGATGTGAAGGTTTATGATATATCACTAGAAATCGGAGATATTTAAAACAAAGACACAAACTGTGATACGCAAAATAGGTTGGACTCAATGCAACGTATAACAGAACGTTTACTGCTGTAAAAAGTCCTGCTCTGAGAATGTGTTGATTTCCTATAAGACTTATAGAAATGTCATTGATTTGAGTTATGTTACATTAATAAAACAAAACAAAAAAAACACGAAAAACAAACAATGACGAAATTTACGCAGAATTAATATTTTACACATGCATGTTCTATTTTGCTACAAACATTGTGATGCCCAGTCACATTAATTTGAGTTTCATGACTCAATCGTACGTTGCAATCGCCCAATCTGTAAACACACTTTGTTGCTGAAATCCAAGACAAAATTTAGTTCAAATATTTGATCACAGCAACTTAGACACCAGGATTAACATCTGCATTCTCTATGTTCCCAAGTGGAGTGCAATATATTTCAAGCTACGTCTGCCCTGCGAGGGCAGGCAAAATTTCTTCATGATCCTTGCATAGAAACTACCTGTAAATAAAACTGGTTGGAATAATATATATATATCAGCATCAAAATTTAATGTTCTTGGTCAAATAGTTTCTGATAAACTGATAAATAGGTTCAACAAGCCAACATAATATACCAAGACATTTTAATGCACTAAATATGGAGACATGTACAAGAACAGTTATGCAGACAGAAGAGCACTAAAATGCCTTAACCTGTACTGAATGAGAGAAGGAAGAGAATATTCCATACCAACCAAACAACAAGTGTCACTTGAATGTTGATGCAACTCTACTGGCCGAAAAGAGTCTCCAGGAATCCATAAAACCGTTTCTTCTTTTAAATTGCTGAGTATTAAAACCATCTCTTATTCTTGAGTGATAATAAGATTTTCAATAGAGCCGCCATGGTGGCCATATTGGAGGTAAATTTGGCACTATTTTTATATAGGACTCACTTGATGTGATAAGAAGTCATTTGGTATAAACCCCATGTAAATTTGTCCATCCATTCAGGAGATATAGCAGTTAGAAGCATTTCAAGATGGTCATTCTGCTGGTCATATTGGATGTCATAATAGTACTAGTTTCATTTAGAATCAACTAGATATCATAAGAAGTCGTGGTGAAAACTATGTTGAAAGGACCATACATTCAAGAGGAGCATCGATAAGATTTTTAAGCTGGTGGCCATATTGGATCGCAGATCGGCATCATTTTCATTTACGACCAAGTAGACGCCACAATAAGTCTTAAGGTGAATACCCTATGTCTATATGACATTCCGTTTAGGAGGAGCAGGAATAACAATATTTTCCAGATACCTGCCATAATGGCCACATTGGATTTCAGATCGGTACTATTTGCATTTAAGACCAACTAAACAGCATAATTAAGTTGGTGAAAACCCTACTTCGATATAACCATAAATCCAAAAGGATGGTAACAATATTTTCTAGACAACCACCATGACAGCCATATTGGAGGTTAGATTGGCGCCATTTTCATTTAGGACCAACTAGACATCAAATCTTCTGATGAAAATCCCATGCTGATATGACTTTCAGTTTGGCAGTAGTAGTAATAACAAGATATTTCAGATGATTACCGTGGTGGCCATATTGAATGTATACATGTTTGTAATTGTAATATATGCGAACAAATTAGTTGAATATAATGGCAATCTTCTAGAAGACAATAATTTCAACATGGACTTACACACATTGATAAGCCAGAATCCTTGGTAAAATCTAATTTCTTTTGATAGTGTTCTGTAATTTCTCTGTTCTATGGAAGTTACATTTTCCCAAGGACGCCATTTTACTAGTGTGTTATCAATTGTTTTTGCAATTGTGTTAACCTTCTGACTGCGTTGATGATATTATAATTCACTGTGATCTTTATTTCTTCACGTCATAAAACATTTTCAAACAAATACATTTTCTGGACATACTATTTAAAGATGCGCAGGGCACCTGCTGTTGGTAATTTTTCCGGAACGTTTCCTACAGAAAGTTGTCTTTACAGTTAGATGGTTAAGGTTATGCCCTGGAAACACTTACAATGTAGGAGCTTCCGGAGATTCCACCTCACAGATCCCTGGCCTACATGTTTACGCTCCTCCTGAATAATATTTCTAGATATGGGTAAACAACATATCTATGTTATGCTGCCATGCCATCAGCCCAACATTGTTTTGTACACATAATTTCAAAGCATTTATCGTGCTTTAACGCAGAGGACCAAAGTGTTTTGACCTAATTCCTGGCTTTGAGCATATATTGATTATATATATATACACACACACACACACACACACACACACACACACACACACATATATATATATATATATATATATATATATATATATATATGTATGTATGAATGAATATATATATATAAATAATCAACGAGTTTGAGTATTATAATTCATTCCTAACTGAATCGACCCGTCGCCGTGAGTAATGGCATCGACTGCCTTGTACTCATGCACTATCACTTTAATCCAATCTAATTTATATATTTGTGTGTAAAAGCAAGAATATTTGCTTGACGACTTTAGTACACGCAAATATTGCTATAGAGGTATACAGGTGTAACCCCTGGGTCATAACATGCTAAATATTAGGGCTCCACCCAGTAGCCACATACATTCTTACTGGAGATCAAAAGAATGGACATGCCTTTGGTTCCTTCCACCTTATACATATTTTATCTGATTGTATCTGCAAAACACTGTACTGACTTCTTCAATGGTTGGTAAGGAGACATGGCGTAGCTGTTAGCGTCATGTATAGCGCAACATGACGTTATACGATCAAGATGTTTTGTGGTCCCAATATCATTCTTCCAGCTCTGCAATAACCCAGTTTTGTTGTGTGAGAACTGATTTCCCATATGCACTTGACATACACGTTTTAGTGGTAATAGACTAAAAGGTGTTATAATTTGAGTACGTATACCATCTTTATGTAGCGTTCAAAATGTTGGAAATGAGACCACATAGACCTATTTATAATGTGTGAAACGTTCTAAGATTCATTCTTAGTGTAGTTCTTAGGTTGCAAAGTGACGTAATTTCAGCATAGACACCATCTTTAAGTGTTCAAAATCCTGGAAATGTGTGAAATGTTTAAATTCTAAGATGCATTCTTTATGCAATTTTTATAGCAATTGGTAAAGAGGATTGCAAGTAGACCCAATAAATAACCGTCACCACATGTTGCTGATAAAAGTAGGTCATAGTGACACAATGTTGATGTGCAATATATTTCTATCCTATCCCAAGATACATGAAATGGGTAATTTTAATGTCAACAGATGTAGTGCTTTAAAGAAAAAAGAAAAACAGCTCTGAAAAGGAGGATAAACACAGTTTTATTTAGCAATTTTGAAAACGACTGAGAATATAATGACCCAATTTTAGTTTGAAAACATTAGGTGTACTCGCAGCAGAAGTTTGGTTGCAGTAGGTCAGATGCTAGCATTATAACATGGATACACATTTTAGACAATTGTTATTAAATTCTGGGAAGTAGGGTACAGTGACCCATTTTCTGTGTGTAACGTATGTTCATCCCAATATGCACGCACAGTGCACCTTTACTTGTAAATTGGGTGGCAGTTGGTGACAAGTGAGTGTTATTCGAGCCAGGACAAAATTGTTAACCTTTTTGCAATAAATTCTGTAAAGTAGGTCACGCTGACAAAGTTTGGTGCACAATACATGATCTCTTCAAGTTCACCAACAGTTCACCTTCGATGTAAAAACGTGAAACAGTACAGTAGTTGTAGCATGGACAGGGAAGACAGACAGACGGACAACGTAAATCCAATATAACGCCTGCTTGTTGGCGATATATATATATATATATATATATATATATATATATATATATATATATATATATATATATATACAATTAAGGAAATATTTTGGGAACGACACAAGTTTTGAATAATGGCCATATTTCAAAGGTTGCCTTCTTTTCAAAAGATGAAGTGAATTGTAAAAGGGTTTACGAAACATTCTTTAGAAAAACAACAACAACAAAACAAAACAAAAAACAAAACAAACAAGCAAGTGCTAGAGGCCCAAGTGGGCATGAGACAGTTTACTAGATTCACATTCAACTAAAGGCTAATATAATAGCAATTTGCATGTTAAATCAGGTTCAAATGAATTTTTCTCCAGGTTGCATTAAACTTAACAAGCAGTTTTCAGGCCTACAAAGATACAACTATTGTAGAAAATGTAAAAAAAAAAAACATAAACAAATTACCACAATAGTTTTAACAATGTCAAAATATGAATTTAACATTGTTGATGTAAACAACAAACAAAACACCCACCAAAACAAAATAACAAATGGATGATGTGGAGGCTGTAAGAAACAACATTCACTAAAACATATCACATGGAACACTTCCTGAAAGCTAGGTAACAATAAATTACCGTAAGTGGTTTTGGAGAAGATGTCCAATATGTTTCGCACCTGGATACCATTGAGACCAAGAAAACCTATTTTTTTACATCGTGTCATGATAAACATTTCCTTCAATTCTTTGATTAAAACTTGACCAGTGTATTTTTGGAAGATAAATATATTTTCTATCTTGTTGTTATGAAGGCTGAATGGTTCCCATGGAAGCCATCAAAATAAATCTTTGATAAAACATGCCTGAAAATACTCCTGGAAAGTTTGATCAAATAGGGTCTTTTATTTTGTTTTTAAGATGTCAAAAATATATGTTTGATCTGGTTGCTATGGACACTAAGGTCCTGTTACTTCTTAAGTTCATGCAGGACAGATGATAAATACATAATATATGATACTGTATGTATCATGTCTCACTTTCTATGAAATTTTTAGTAGTTGGAACACATCATATTCTTAGCCTATTTCACAAACATTTTTTATATCAAGAATGTTCTTTGGTACCAAAGTTTGTGCATTATTGAACTTATGGAAATTTATTTGTAAACGGGACTCTTCAGAAAAGCAACATGTCTCTATAGCTTCATGCACAGAAAGTTTATTAAAATTCCATGACAAAGGTAGCTAAAGCTCACATTGTCAGAACTCTTAAAGTAACACATTTATATCACATGGGTTGAAGTCCCTATCCATATACGTGTTAGTAACCAAAGACTGTAGAATATTCCTTAAAGTTTACAACTTTGATCTTGAAGGTGGGAACAAAACAGCGCTGTGGCAACCTTGAGGCTCTAAGTAACAAGAATACCGAAACAGCACATTACATGACCGTGTGTTGACCTTTTCCGTACCAATAAACTTAATATTTTAGATAAAAACTTGCCAACAAAATGATTATGTGTTGACCTGGGTAAAGTTTAATTAAGACGTCTGTAGGGGTTAAAAAGTGACCTCCTGGATAGCAGAATACTAACTTACGTTATCCCTTCTTTTGACCTTGACCTGGTGAACAGGGGGTACCACTGAATAGAAGAAACTGTGTCAAGTCCAGATATATATCATACTAAAGTTTCATTAAACCATAGTTGCTGGTTCAAATGATATGCGTGTAAATCTGTAAATGGGTAGAGGTCACTTTTTTATATTTTCCCTTGCCGTGAACTTAACATTGATATAGAGGTCGTGGCTATGGTATGCGGCACGCTGCCTTGTAAGGATTTATAACTAGTTTGAAGTTTCATTAAAACATCGTCAGAAGTTCACACGTTATATAACAGGCAATTTAGAAATCACATAATTACGTGTTCCCCTGCCTTGGTGTGAATTTGAACTTGAGGCAGGGTGCATGCCTATGGTACTTGACATGGTCTATTCATGATATATACATGGGCAGAGTTTCTTAAAAATCTCTCCAGCTGTTATAAAGTTATGGGCTGAAAAAGCAAAAGTTAACAGAAGTATGGATGGACAATGCCTGAACATAATATACCCGACTTAAGACGGACGTATAAAAATGCATCAAGATACAGATCATAATTTAACATGGTACCAGAGTTACATGTCACCAGAAGTGTCCGTGCCTTGAGCCTGAGAAGTGACATAGAACATGGTGTGAAACACACTCTCTAGTCATGATATATCAGTATAGTACTTTCATCGCAATATCTTAAACAGCTTTAGCACAACAGCTTGGATAAAAACAAAAAAAAAACAATTGAACGCTTTGACCGCCAAGATAGAACCATGAAAAACTGTCAGATCATCACGATATGAGCATATTCAGTTTCATCTTTCTAAATATGGATGTTTTGTTCAAGTTGTTGTTTGTTGGTTTTAACGGCACTTGTAATACCGTATTGGTAATATCATACTGAGGAAATGGGAGCTTATAGGCCGCTTTGAGGTTGAAGTTAGCACTGATTGCTATATGAAAAGCATCATGCTCTCTAATTTCTCCATCAATTTTTAAAACGTCAATCTGAATTATAGTTACACTACTACTTACAAAGATTGGATTGAGCATGTTTTTAGTAGTATAAGCAATTCGTACTTGGTTTGTTATAACGTAGACTATATCTTGTTATAGTTTTGCGGAACGATGTGCTAAAGGTGGAGCCAGACCCGGGAGGTGCAGCGGCCACAAATGGAGACTGGTAACTGAAAAAAGAGATATACTATTCAAAATCTTTGCTACTATATGTATGTTATGTTTGTAGGTTTTATGCTTGTGTATATTTATGTCTGTGTCTGTTCCCAACCAAGTAAAACTTACAACCCGTTTTGTGTGATAGTAATGTGGATATAAATAATATTACCCTTTGCTTTGGCGTGGTGTGATAGTATGTTTGTGGGTATGTATGTATCAACAATTAAGTATTGGTCACTTCACATGGCATGTTGATAGTATAGTGCGGGGTATTGGACAGTAGATGACTAAGTGTTGGTTAGTAGATTACTATTTCACATTTACATCTTCCGTCTAACCATATACACACCGATACACATTTTTGAAAAGGAGGCATGATGTTAAATTTCCGTTTGACCCCAGACCGACCTCCAATGAAAACCTACGACGTAATATTAATTCCCGTTTGACCCTATGGTACTCCACATTATAACTTATATGAATGCACAAACAAAGGAGAATAAACAAGACGATACATAAATGAACATTACAAGAGTGTACAATTATAAGTTCGAAAGAAAAGTTACTCGTTTTCATTCAGAGAGCGACACGTCGCTTTGTAAATGGATATTTTAACTGTAGTGAAACTAGAAAGTGAAAAACAATTGTTAGGTGTAAATGACAAGAATGACGGGTGTTTCTTATGAATGAAGCTTTAGTGTTGTCATTAGACGGAGCAATAAAAGCAATTATCTTCTTAGGTGGTAGTCCTCGGGTACACACAATAAACAATAAAGTTTTAAAATAGCCGATAAGCAACCAATCCCACCAAATTAGAGGTATTAAGACAATAAAACCAGTCTTTAACTTATTTAATTTTCCACAACTATTATATTATTTAATCAGCCACATCCAATGTTTACTTTATCCACGGTTTGTTTTATTATTGTACACATTGATACGGAAAAAGCATAGCAATTAAAATATGATCTTGTACCACAGCAGGTGATATAATTAATAGCTGTCGTGGTTAAAGATACTCTCTGTAAAAGTAAAACTTGTTAATCAGTGAGAGCTCGAGGATTCAATTTTATCATCTTTTACATAAAAACAAACACACACTGTAAAACAATATAATAAGCTTAAGACATTGCTGAGTTTGATTATTCTTTACTAACAACTTTTCAGTGACCTCGAAATCGAACAAGTTCGTTATTTGAAGTGGCCTGAGCATGCACACAGGCAACGTGATAAGCATCTAGTTGTGAATGTATGCTCTTATGAGACCCAAAATGGAAATAAACTGAACTGAATCATGGTATAGATGTCATTTTATTCACGCATAAAATATCTTAGAGCAATTACTGCTCGCATTGTGTTGATATGTCATGCGTAATTACATAACAAATTCATTTTGAATTACGCAATATATTGTATATATATATATATATATATATATATATATATATATATATATATATATATATATATATCCCACATGCATTAAAAATACAATGACTTTTAAATTGTTGGTATAAAGCATTTGATATACCAATACTGTTAGTCTATCAAACTGTGATCCGCCCATGGCGCATGAATACGCATATGTAAACATGGTGTCAACAGTGGTTATTGCTTCTATACTCTCTAGAACAGTGATGAATTTCCACTTATTAATCATTATCGACATAAAGAAAAGAACGAGAGAAATATTAATAATCCCCGTTTTCTAGATGAAATAAACATTGTACACAATTTGAGTGAAATCCCCTCTGCTTTTCCTTCCTCTTTCTCTCTCTCGCTCTCTCCCTCTCTCATGCACAAAGGAAACAAATAGGTGGAAATATATGGGAGAGAGAGAGAGAGAATTTGAGCCCGATGAAACCCGTGAACTTGAACTTACACCAAGTAATCTACAGGTACCTGAGTCGTCGTAATGGTATGCTTACACTTTTCACCGGATTTATCTCCTGTGTTCACAATACCAGTGATGCATAGTTTCAATAGCCTGTAGAGATTGTACGGTAGGCACACACATACTGTAATCTATTTAATGTTTTGTTTTTGTTTTTTTTAAACCTATATTAGGATTATAAAAACATTATTTTTAAATATTATAATGTCATAAGGCCGCTGTCTCTCACCCCTCCACCCCCCACCCCCCACTCTCTCTCTCTCTCTCTCTCTCTCTCTCTCTCTCTCTCTCTCTCTATGGACCATCGTGGCAAGCTACGGGCGGACATTTGTGAAAAAAAACGAGCGTAGCGGCTTTTCGCCCATCATGCTACGATGTCTCTGGGCCTATGAATGATGGTTAAATTTATAGATAGCCCGACCAACGGAAACGGGAAAGAGAGAGATGAAGGATAAAAACAATTTTATGGCCAGTAGCAATGTTAATTAAAACATAATTATAACTTAAATCAACTGTAAATAATTGTAAATGTTTGAATTACCTCTTGTTCCCTGTCATTTAGCTTAGTATATATTCCATACTCGTTTCAATATACTCGACGGTGACTGAATGGCTGCGCGTTCAGTGTTCAATAACCTAACCACGGTGTGTTTGTAGTGCTCTACTTTCTTAACTTAAACAATCTTTTATGTTTAAGTCACAAGTGTGACTTATAATTATTTAATCAGTATGAATGAAAAAAAAGCTAGAAAAAGAAAAGAAGCAAATTATCAATTTGCAAAAAGAATTGTGAATAGCCGCAATAGGTACAGACTACATTTTGAAGCGGACACACTGGGCAGGGATGTGAAGAATTAACTCACTCCGTCAATGCACAGTTTCCTGTAGTCAATCTTAACTCCGTTGAAAATACAAATATGTTTATTTGTATGTTTATGTAATATATATATATATATATATATATATATATATATATATATATATAATATGTATAGTATGTACCCTGTATCTTTGATATACTACTCGTTGTCAAAATTTTCATTAAAAGGAAACTCGGCCAGGCTTGTTACCTTTTAATGAAAAAGTTATACATCTTGGTATATCAATGATACAGAGTACATACTATATATATATATATATATATATATATATATATATATATATATATATATATATATATATATATACGTACGTGGCAAGGTAACTTCAAACAAAACCACAGATTCAGGCACATATTGTTGCAAAGACAAGCGTTGTCTAATTTGCAAACATGTGCCCGAGACAAAATCGTTCGCGACGACAGGAGTTAGCTTCACTATCAATCAGAAGTTATCAGAAGTTAGGATGTCAAATGTGTAATCTATCTTCTACCGTGCAGGATCTGTATCAGTCAAAATGTTGGTGAAACCGTTGATGTCAGAAACGAATGAATAACCACAACAGCCACATTCGCGACAAAATCAACGAGAAATTCGGCAACCACTACAATTCGACTTGACATTCAGTCGAGTCCCTTGAGATGCTATCGATTGAATCTAACCCGGGGTGGACCGATATAGAACGCACACATACTGAACGATATTGAACACTACAATTGAAAACCCATGGCGAGTTCAGCCTAAATGAAAAAGTCCAACCTTCCTAATGCAGTCTTATCAAAACTACAGCCAGGCACCAGTTTATCAGATGTATGCAATTTTTGCTATCCTATTTACCCAATTAAATATTCCGTAACACCTTGTATGTATGTTCGTCTGTTTGTAAGTATGTATGTATGTATGTATGTATATATGTATGTATGTATGTATGTATGTATGTATGTATGTATGTATGTATGTATGTATGTATGTATGTATGTATGTATGTATGTATGTATGTATGTATGTATTATTATTATTATTATTATTTTAACTCGTGTCCGTTATCCGGCTACACCATGCTCTTGAGTTATTTCCCTAGTACCTTCGTGCACAACTTAACTTGGATATAATTTCTATTTTACATGTTGTCAATGGCGTTGATTTTTCGCCATGCATAGTGTCCGTCTTTTGTTTCCAGCCTAGAATTAGGTCCAATAATTTGGTTCTCTGCGTGATAGGCACGATAATCCCTTGTTTGAGTTTTGTTATACAGCTTTGTTTTGCTGACGGCAGCAAAAAATACATATGAAGTATAACCGTTTTAAGACCTTTTTCAATTTGTTCGCTCTTTCTTCCCTTTTTTTTATCCTTTGTTTTTATATTTCCCCATCACTCAAGCATGTAGGAGTCTAGAATCTCTCTTAGCTTTTGTGTTTGTTTTGTGGATGCAAATTATTTCTTCCCCTGACGAAGAGCTTGTTTAGCTTGTAACGTTGGGAAACTGTTTTGTATTTGCGTAGTTATCAATGTGTGTGTGTCCATATATATATATATATATATATATATATATATATATATATATATATATATATATATATATATGCACATACATCCATACATACATTAGGAACACATAAAAACATTTCCATTTCCAATGAAGGTAAAGAATGTCTACAAGTTGCTGTGTACTCACTTTCGGGAGCCTTGTCATGTGTCCCCTACAAAATGTAGTTTTGCAGTTTTTCAAATCTTGCTTAAGATTGCTGATTTGTTACAAAGATTAACAAGATTTTGAAATAAAGATTTTACTGCCAAAAGAACGAATAAAAGGTGCTGGTTGTAGATGGTTGCATGTAAAAATTTTATACAATTAAACTAATGAGCATGCAGAGAAGATGCAGTAGATTCGTCTCAGTTTGCTCTTAAAAAAGCAAGGGTTACAGAAGACGGGATTGCTTGACTTAAAGTATCAAACAGTATGTAATCTGCGTTTTAATTGCACATGTGCAAAACAGAATCAGTATTGTACAACCTGTTTCGACCATAAAAGACACAGTGAAAAACATTGTTTTAATGAAGAAATCAAATGCAGGATAATAAGGTCGCAGTAGTTATGAAGATTTGATATCAATATTTCAGCCATGCATTTCGGATCCTAGGTGTATATTAAATTGCTCTAAAGGCGAAGAAAAAACATCTTTTTTCGAAGCAATATGATTGTGAAAATGAGAAATTGTATTTATGTTCTTATCAATGGCTGATGGTGTTGCTCTTGTTTATATTTTAAAGTAAAGTTTACACCTTTGCTCAAAGTGGGAGACAACAAACATAGTAAGGATATGATTAGCAATACTACACTGTCGGTTATTATTGATATAATGCTTTCTGCTGTTTATATAACCAAGCTATGATAGAGCCAAATATTCTAGGTATAGCAGAAATTGCTCTTTTGACAAATAATGTTATTATTGATTTAGCAGCTTTTGAGGCTACTCTTCTATCACCAACACTAGCAAATATATTACACTTTTCACTGTGTTAGCGATAGATAGTACATGGCATTTAAGATGGAAGCAATTGTGACTTTATTTTGCCATTAATGAATGTTTTCAGTCTCTTTCCCAAATCTAATATTTTTTCTCTGACTCTCATAAATGGAAGAATTCTTCTTCTAAATCGAACAAAGGCTTTATTTAAAAATTTCACCTTGTCAAAAGGTGATGCTTTTGTACTTCTTTGGTTCCAAATTTACCTCACTAATCCTCAATAGTTTCATCGGCATTAAGCGTCAGTTTGAAAACAATAAAAAACCAACTAAAATGGAGAATATCTATTGAATTGAAACCAGATGATAGCGAACAAATTAAGGTCCAATATAAAGGTTACGTTCGCACCTCGTGGAGTGTGCTGGATGCTTTGGTATCTAAGTATTTGTGCCTTTAGCAAAAATTGTGACGACGACTTTGATCAAAGAATTGACTGCTTATCATATAGTGAAACTAATCAATGAAAAAACATAAATATTAAAAAGATTATTGAAAGTACATCACATCGAATCACATACTGGTTATCCAATTTGGATAAGGTAGGATATAAAAACAATTTTAGGCTCTCATCAAGAGATATCTGAGCTTTCAAACAATGCCTGTCTATGGATCTAACTGACGTTTTATAATGCTCTTTAATTTCTGCTTCAGGTGGTATGCCGTTCTTTTGTTTGTTTGCTTCCTTTTTACGTGCTTCGTGCACATTTCATGCTGAAACGTTTTAGAGACTATTTTGGATTAAAAAGATCAAACGAAGCAAAGGGAATTTAAATGGTCAGTATCAAAGTTTTTATCATCGCCAGCACGTTCTGGTTTTGGAAAATGTAGCATTCTATAACAAAAGTCAAATGGCGGTACACTAATCATTTCTAATGCTGCGTCTGATTTAATGCTTCTTTTAGATGGTTATAAAATTCGGATCCTTTCTTATTAAATTATCCTTAAATGTTCATAAGTATGGTATTTGTCTATAGTATTCGTTTACTATTTATTTGTTTTCTTCACTCCAGTTTTTATTGTACCGATTGTAGGGCTCCCTAATTGTATCTCTCACCCCGCCCCCACATACTTTTGAATATTCTTTTTTTTAAAATTTCCTCCATGTTTTGCAATACGCTTTCTGCCACGATATGTGATAAGCAATAGTATTGTACAACGCAGCTAATACGTGTTCTTCTTCTTTGCATCTAATACACACCTTAGTTTTGATTCTTTTAATTTGTACTATTAAATTTCAATAAATTTTGTTACTGAAGTTGTTACCATTAAAGAATAGATAAGTTCACTTGAAATATATCTTCTAAGTTACCTAAAGATCAAACTAAATTAAAAAGTAGAATAGTTGAACTTTGAAGTAAACTATTTTGCAACTAAGTTTAAAACATATTATAGCTGTGAACTATGTTCTTTTGGCAATAAATGGAAGACAAGCAAGACAAAAAGAGAACTCTAAGGTTGAAAGAGAACCTGGAAAGTTAATTAAAAAAATTGGAAAGGACTGCGTATAATTGAACTTGGTAGATAACTTATAAAACGTTCACTAGATATTCAAAAAGATTAAAAACAGAGACATTTAAGAAAAAAATACATGAGTCTACAACACTGCATGAAGACAGAATAAATGCAATTTACAATAGAAACTAGTTTCTCATTGTATAAGGCAATGCTGTTGCAGATTTGTTGTTCACGTACTCAAAGTTTCTGTTTTCTGACAAAGGAAATCAATATGTGGAACAGGAATCAAACAAGAAAGACCCACCTTTACCTTACGAAACCAAATCTTAAACCACAGTTGTTAAGAAGAATCCCTTTCGTATGTTACTATAGTTTCTGCAGGTAATAAATGGCAAGTAAATAAAATAAACGACACTCAACGCTATTCACCAAGCATCATTAAACTTAAATCATAAAGTCAGCTACATCATGCTTTTAAGGATGCTGAAATTGTCAAGGTCTGCCAGCAATAATAGTTTTTGAGGAAGTTGTAAAGATAGTTACTCCGATTTCATTTAGCGAGTACAGAAAGTACAATCTCATAAGTCAAGGAATCTTGCAGATAAAAGTAGTATGCCCTAAATAGACTTTTTGCACTACTAACTTTCTAAAAAATAATTACATGTCAATTTAAAAAACAAATGAAAGGATAAAACAGTCTTGATATTACAAGAAAATAAATAATTGACGATGAGATCAAATACGAAGAATTTAATTCGTTCCTTAGTGAACATGTAAAATGCAGCAAAATGTAAAATATTATCAGAAAGAAATAAAAGCTACAAAAAGTCAAGACACTGAAGAGTTACAGAGAGCTTTAAAAAAGAAGAAGAAAAGAAGCTGAAGGAAAAAAGTTTCCAGAAACTTACAACAACAAAAGCTACAAGATGAAACGAAAAACTTGTACTCTTAATTGTTTAGTTTACTGGATATCTAAATGGAAAGTTATTTTACAATAGACACACTCTATCAAAAAAATGTCTGTCTATACCTTTCGCTAGATAGCAAAGTTATTCATTTCGCGACAAAAATAGATTTTGTTGTTGATAAAGACGATGAATCAAAATGTAACATATTTTATTATATAAAGGACACAAACCTATATTAATCTCGATGGATTTTTCAATCTTGAAATGTACCTGCATAAAGTAAAACAAGAAATGGGTTACAATGCTGAAAATGAAGAAAGGATCGTATTTGTCTGCTTGAAACGCAACTTATGAAACATACCTACATACAGATAAAAGAATTAATAGGTGGCAATGCTAATTATGAAGAATGGATTGAGTTTAAATGTTCGAAAAACAATTTAAAGGTTTTTTATTACTCCGAGTAATAATTACACGTTGTGCATAACTATCTAAATTTCCAAGTGATAAAGTTTTAATGTTGATACACACATAATTCAACTGTATCAGATACTGTTTGTGAGTATCTAAAACCTAAAATTGTGTACATTTACCTTGATTAAATTAAATATTTCAAAAATAAACTTACAGGTAACTATTATACCTTTTGTAGTATATTCCTTCAAAAAGGTGTCTTGGTGACTTTGTAAGTTTGATAATAATGATAATTACAAGACACTGCAAAGAGGTAAAATAAACAGACCAGATATGAAATATGTGGATTGAAAAATAATGGACTTTCACTCCATGCCTGTTCCTTATGCTTTCCCCATAGCTCAAGCTAATTAAGTTGTTTTCCATGTTGAATAAATAGCGTTAGCAGGATTGCTGAGATGCCTCGATTCGTGCATAGCGGGATATCTATTAGAGGACCAGGTGAGTTTAGCTTTTATTCCACAGAGAAAACAAAAACATTAACTTCAACAATATCCGATACCTTTAACACAGACTTGAACCTAAACAACAACCATATTGCAAACCTATGTGGTACTGTTAAAGGATTAGATACCGTTAATAAACAAGTTGC
Source organism: Margaritifera margaritifera (assembly GCA_029931535.1). Taxonomy (NCBI): domain Eukaryota; kingdom Metazoa; phylum Mollusca; class Bivalvia; order Unionida; family Margaritiferidae; genus Margaritifera; species Margaritifera margaritifera. The sequence goes on from JAQPZY010001599.1 coordinate 1,299,862, forward strand.
TATGAAACACGTTGCTAATCAAATACGTAGCGTTTCTTGATTTTACAATTTACATGACCTATAGACTTGAAGAGATCAAGTAGACAATATAAAACAAATATTCAACACATTAGTAGTGTAAGAGTTAAACAAATGTCAGAAATTCAGCAAGAGATTGATTATAACAGAACAAAGTAAGATGCAGAGAATTTCTACAACCAAAGATTTAGTACAATAAGCAGAACCCTACAAGACACAGAGCCGGAAGAGAAAAAGCAGATAGCACAGCGCCGACAAAGTCCGATGATGAAGGTGCTGAAGTAGGAAACATTCAGGAGAAGATGAGACCCACTACTCAAGAAACAAATGCACAGATAGATGCTTTTTATAGTAGCATCGAGAAAACATAAAATAAAAACGTAAGTGTAAGATTATGATAACTAACAGTCTAAATTACAGCGATTTCCCAAAACTTTAGATAATGAAAGCCAACAAACTGATCATGAGAAACAAAGACAATTTTAGCACAAGTATTTAAGACCTCAGCAACAAATTCACTACTAACATTAACACGTTCTATAAGTTGCAGAAGAAGGATTTGGAGGAGATTGATGAAAACAACAACAAATAGCTGTAAGCGCAAGTTTGATACGAGGTGACTGGAAAATTAGTTGAAGTCGAAACTTACGTTAACGGAGTCAAAGTTACACACGAACAGCGACAACCGACAACGATGCAGATTTAACGCACGTTATTCGACTATTACAAAACACTAAAAGCATAAATAGCAAAAAGAGGCTATTTGAGAGTTTCAAAGCGATTTTTACAATCATACCAACATAGTGATTAGTGATTTCGTGGAGCACAAAAAGCTACTTTGGTGAAGCTTGAAATCGTTCACTGATACGGGGGTGTCATATAACAAATCTGATGATTACACATTATCAACGAATATGTACATGGAGTTGGAAAGCTCAAGTGTTGAAATTGAAATACATAGATATGTAACTTACTGTAGAGACATGAACACAGGCAATACTCTCTGGGACATTTACCAGGCTTTTAATGAAAATGTACGCAGAACTGAGTAGCACAAGTGTTCACAACTTTATGTTGATAATCATATCATCTGATTTGATCTGACTAGTAAGCATGACCATCAGATACACAGTTTTGAAATTTGGTTACAAAATATTCAAAAAAAAAAAACAAAAAAAAAAGGAACAACAGAACGGTCAATGTAGAAGCTCATATAATTTATTTTTATTTTGCATTGGATATTCTGGCAAATATTGCAAACAACCAATTTGATTCAATTATGTCCAAGTAGATGAATATCTTTAGCCCGAATTTGCCAAAAATAGAAACACGACAATATAAAGTGGAGTGATCAATTATAGGCAAACACAAATATTATTATAGACTTGTTATAGAGAGAATATAGAATTTATGTTATTGCATTATCTGCCCGACTCTTTTGGGCAACAATACTTACAATACAAACGGCCCTTTAAAGATGAGAATGTCGTTGTCAGAGATCCTGGAACTAAAATAAATCCATGGTTTGAGTTACCGGTTAATGTTACAGGGAACAAATACTTTGTATTTAAGTTATACTTGTGCACTTCTTGACGTAAAAAAAGCAACTAATCTATATAAGTTGGCTTTTAATGATAAACGCTATCAGTAAAAGTAATTGCTTCAAAATACAATTCTGTTCTAAAGATTTCAGAGAAAATATTATATTCTATTTTCTTTTTTAAATTATTGTATTAATTCAAACACAACACGTTAAATGAAAGAATTTTCGAAGATAATGTCTTATAAGATAGTTCGAAAGATGAGGGAAAAAAGCAGACTTTTTCATTTGGTTAGAATAAAACAGAAGCTATGTTATACGGTTCCTGAGCCATATACTATTTGACCTATACACACTAACCTCATACCCTGCACCCCTAACCTCTGACCATTACTCTAGGTCACTGGTCTTCACAATTGAATGAACAAAAACCTGGACCACGTATGTCACAGGCTTTTAAACGTTTATAAGAGAAAACTAGACCACCGGCATTCAAAAGTGTATGAAAGGAAAATCTGCTACTGACATCCCCATCCCATTCCAAGTTTTCCTAGGAAACCTGGGCTACTGGTATTCAAAATACTTGTTATAACCTGGGCCACTGACCCAACATTTTACTACGAAGCCCGGGCAAGTAGTCTTTAAAATAGTTGTAATGAAAAACAAACGATGTATCATGTTCCTGCTATTTAATTACTATAAATATTAAATATATGATGTTGCTTCCTGTTTTTATATTTGTACGTGCTGAAGAGACAAGTGGTCGCCAACATTCATAAGAACAACCTGGGCTAGTGGTCTTCAAAAAAGGTTTTAAAACATAAAAAACCTGTGCCACTCGTTGTCAAAGTTTTATGAAAAAAAACCTGTGCCACTGACCTCCCCACTCCACCCCAAAACCTTGGTCAGTGGACCTAAAATGTTTGTGCGAAAAATCTGAGCCACTGAGCCAGCACATTTTACTAGGAGATCTGGGCCACTGGCAATCAACCTTTTATTGAAAACCCTATACCCGTGATCTTCAAATTGAAAGAAACCCCACTGACATTGAATGTTTTACGAAAAATCTTCCATACACCCAAAACATAAAATAAAAAAGTCAGTGCATATTCCCAATTCTACTAATTTCCAGTAACACTGATTCATAAATTACGGAGTTTCCAGCCAAATTATTCTCAAGGAATTTAAAATTTCAAAATGTCTTCAGTTACTTTTAAGATTTTCAAATATGCAAGTAGCTGAACATAACAGCGTACAACTAACCATAGGCAATGATAGTAAATCCATTTATAAAATAGACGTGGATTTTAGTGTGAAAGTATATGATATTTTTTTTTAAAACTTATTTTATATGATTTATTGACTCGTAGCTTACTGTTATATATATATATATATATATATATATATATATATATATATATATATATATATATATATATATATACGAATAAATAATATTATCATGCAGGTTAGATAATTTTATAATAATTTTATTAGTCAACTGTGTAATCCGGTCAATCGAAGCTTCATACCACCAAATATGATTTCAAAAAGCAAAACGGATCCTGTCACGAGGTTGACCAGTGCACCACAATACTTAAACTGGTTGTCCTCTGGACTGACGTATAAAGTGTAGATCGATTGGCTTTTACTAAAATTGTAAATACCTTCAACAAACCTTATTTTGAAAAAAAATAACATTAATTATTTAATTAAATAAGAGCGAAGTCTATTTTAAACGAGAAAGTATTTTACTGAAAATTAAACCCGAAAATGAGTAGAGATTTTTTAAGAAAGAAAAATCTTATTAATGGATATAATAGATTATATCATAGATGTATAGACATGTCGCCAATTGAAGCCAGTATGCCTGCCAACGGGTCAAAACTTTGCATTAATTTTTTTGGCTATCTTATAACAGACATTTATAGGGCACACAAATATAAAATAGATGAGAAAGTTAGGATCTCACAATATATTTTATTTTTACTAAAAACCATCTTCCTAATTTCACGGAATAGAATTTTATAATCAGAGGAATACTTTTAGAAAATCCTGCCGTATATAATTTGAAAACTTAAAGGTAGAGAATATTGAGGAAATATTCTACGAGGAAGGGTTATCTCTCTATACCATAGGCAAAATGACGTCTTCAGGATTAAGAAACTTTTTAAAAAGTACAAACATGAATGGTAGAAAATATGTGCTGGTAAACTGAAAGGATATTATGAATTTTTGTATAGTTGACAGCCGAAAAGAAATTTTGTCTCACGGAAACAGTTCTAAAGTAGACCCCGAATAATAGTCCTGAAAATCAGTAGAGCATTCATATGTAAGAAATCTATATTTTATATAAATCCAACAAATTATATGTTATATGTGTTATCAAATTAAGTCTATTAATCAAATGGAACGTCGAAATACTCACCACACATGATTTAAAGATTGCGCAAATATAATAAAATCTCTGTGGTATTATAGTGGAGGAGATAACCAAATCAGAATAGAACAAAAGAAACATTTCCTGTTAATCTGAAAAGCCGTAAAAAGAGGCTTATTGTTTTTCATTTTAAAAAAGTCGATTTTATACTATTTTTATCAATGGAAAACCGAAGACCACTCTGACCAAGACGAAAAAGATGTCATCAAACTTTTGATTCCAATTCGATAGTACTATGTGAATGGCATAGACTTTGCTGATACAAAAGTTACAAAATCCGAAAGAAAGAAATTTCAGCCTCCTCTAATTCGTCTTCCAACTAGAAGAGAAATAAAAGGAATTGTGAATGAAACAAAAAGAAAAATGGTAGCAAGAAAGCTACAAGACTTGTTTAATAAACGTTTAAAGGAGTATAAATTTCAAGCTGGAGAAGAAAGCAAAAGGAATTTTTATAAAAATATTTTATTTTAATAAAGCTAAACCATACTTATGGAAAATAGTATGTAGAATAATTAGAGATATACTTTCAATAAAAGTCTAGTTAAATTTATCGATTGAACCCGTAAGAAAGGAAATAGTTCACGATGGAGTACATTATTATCACAATGCAGATTAGTCTTATAGAACACCAACTAAATACATAATGAAGTAAAAATTAAATAGAAAGTAAAGTTGAAGAACTCTTTGATATTCTATATAGAAGATTTGATTTGGAAACAATATGGATATTCAATATGATAAATTACTTAACTTTACATGTTGACAAATTCACACAAATAGGAGGAATTTCGTTCAGAGATTTTCCAGATTTGATAACAAAAACTAATAAAAGCACTTCTTATGTCCAAATACTAACAATATTTTTTTTTAATGCAAGTTAGTGTATCTTAAACCCGCATCGGGATCATCCATACAGGAAACACAAATAGAACCATTACACACACACATATATATATATATATATATATATATATATATATATATATATATAAACATTGATTTAGTTAATGTTCAATAAATATGCAAGATATAACACGATTTTAAAAGGAATTTAGTATTTCTAATAATGTCTATGAACCTGTAGACAAACATATAAAACCAGTTACAATAATGGAAAGAGAAAGAGACAGGTATGCTGATCTCTTAGTCATATTTAAAGCAATCAATAACGATGCAATGTTGAATAAAGGAGACAATACCAATAAAAAGTGTAATAAAGGAGTTATCAAAATTGGTTTCATCACAGATGAACAAGAAAGGATAAAACGTACTTTTGTAAGAAGTGCTTGCATATATATTATTAACAATTAAAATGACAAGAACACAAAAGAAAATGCAACCAAACATATAACACAATAAACATAATGCCAGAAGAGGGTTATGTGGCTAAAGTTGAAAAATACCAAAATCAGTTTAAGGTTCATTTTGTTCTACATTGTGATTTTGAAAGTAATATTGAGCCAATAAGTGCTCTTGATTAAGACCCTCGAAACATCGTGGATAGTAGAAACAGCAACAACGCACATCATCTGGATTGTATCTTTACCTTAAATCAACGCATAAAAGCTACGATCCTATATTTTCCAGACACTATTTAAGAGGAACAAAGACCAAGAAATGCTGCTAAATGATATTCACTAATTAAAATAAGAGCATAACAATTCCATCAGTATATAACATACCTGTGAAAACGGCTTTGAAGCCAAAAATATGTCAAAGGCTGTTTTAACAAGACGTCCTGCTCAGATATACAAAGGTGAATAAGCTGACAAAGTAGGACGTCGGGTTATAACAGGCTCTTCTGTTTGCAACCATACAGTAAGAGATCATGATCATTGAACTGCAAAATACAGAAATCCAGCGAATATGCAGTGTAATTTAAATTATATACACCCAAAATATATTCCACTATTTCCAGACAGTTATCGGTTTATGGACCAATCACCACAGTAACTTGCTTAAACTTTAAAGGATGATAAAATCACAGCAACAATAAAAACAAAATAGCCCGAAGGTGTTATGTATGTTGAATTTATAATATGTGTCCATGATTGTAAGTTGTACTTTAGTCAGATTATGGTCATTTTGTATACAACATGTTTACATAGCGTTTGAGTTCAAGGTCGGTTTTATTAGCTGCTGGGCTGTTATTTCCATGTCTTGTGCCAAAAGTGAGGTACACAAAGTAATTTTCCATAAGAATTACTCATATTGTGAAGTGACATAGGTCATGTAGGCATGTGTATTTATATACAGATTTGGGTAAACAAATTCATTCCAATTCTATAATTTCGATTCTAAAAGATCAGTCTGTAAGGAATTTATTTTAGTTGTGTTGTTGAGATCATATATAATTCAGAGAGAGGAATTGTTTATTTCAAAATATTCATTAAAAATACTAAACTGCTCATAGATTTTATGACTTTTTGGGGATTTATGTTAATTCATTAAAACATTCCGGATTACATCAATGTGCTACATCAGGACATTCAAGACTTGTGATACATCTGGACATTCAAGGCAATTGGAATTATTCGGCACATTATATACTTTTGGACTTGTGATTTGGACACTTAAGACTATCTGGACTTTAATTCAGGTTATTGTAAGTGTCTTTTCATTTTGATTTTAATTGTCTAGAAATAAATTGCTTGTTGATTTTGCTTGATTTTGTTGGTTTCAATTTCTTTTTCTTACATATCTTTAGGTCATAGAGTCGTAACAAAAGGACACAGCAAAACTGAAGAAGACAAAAGCATGGAACCCAGATTTTTTCTAAAAGATATGTATTCATACGAATACATGGTTTGATTTAAACGATTTAATGAAACTGAACTACCGCATATCGAGGAATTGTATTCAAATCTCATCGGATCAAGAATTAGCGAAGCGGAACTTCAGTAAGTAAAAGATGCTATGAAACATTTGGAACTAAATTGTCTTGGCAATCTTCACGACCACTACATAAAGAAAGATGCTTTACTGTTATGTGATATTTTTTGAAGTATTTAGATGGTTATAAACTAGACCAGGCACATTATTTTACTGCACCAGGACTAACTCATGATGCTTGTTTGAAAATAAGTAAAGTAGAATTAATATGCTTATATATATGTTTGAATCTAGAATCAGAGTAAGTATAAGATAATATAGATATGCTAGAGCAAATGATTAGTAATATAACGACGACAAAGCAGTAGATAATGGAGAATACGATACGTCAAGGTTACGGTCATATATTATGTACTTAAAAACAAGAATCTGTATAGTGGGCCATGTGCCAACCAATTCCTCTTAGAAACTTTAAATGGGTAGGGGACGAAGACATAAAATAAAGTTAAGAAAATTTGTTGTATTGGAGTGATGATTCTAAAACTGGAGGAACTCTACAAGATTTAAAAGTTTCGACACATTTGCACGACCAATTTAAAGATTATCTTTTGGCACTAGAAAAACTTATTTGAACTGCATTAACGTTGAAACAGAAAACTTCATCAATAATATTAACAAAAATATACAGTTTTGAGACATAGGCGCTGACGTAAAATGGAAATATTTAGCTATCAAGAAGTTGATTTATTGTTTAAAGATGATATGAATGGAAGACCAATACAATAGTGTTGTGGTCTTAGATGTAAGCTATATGCTTTTAGAACTGACATAAGAGAAAAAAGGTATGTAAAGCTATTAAGAAATTTGTTGTTAACATAATCTCAAATTAGATAAGTACAAATATTGTGTATTTAAACAAAGCATAAATCATCAAGAAATGAGTTTAAATAGATCATACCATCACGAGATATTACAATGTCATGATAAATGAGTTGGACTTTTACCAAATGATGATAAACGTTATTCAGTTGTTAAAATGAATATATTACCATAAGGCTATGCTCGACCCTTGGGAGTCTAGCTAGCAAATCCCCTTCTACCTTCTAATCAAATGAATATTCCAGCCACATTAAAAGTTTATTTCTTTTGTGTTCTTTTAACTTTTAACTATTTCTTATAACAATATGTTGCTAAAATAATCTCAAATTAGATATGTACAAATATTGTTTATTTAAACAAAGCATAAATCATCAAGAAATGAGTTTAAATAGATCATACCATCACGAGATATTACAATGCCATGATAAATGAGTTGGTCTTTTACCAAATGATGATAAAAGTTATTCAGTTGATAAAATGAAGATATTACCATAAGGCTATGTTCGACCCTTGGGAGTCTAGCTAGCAAATCCCCTTCTACCTTCTAATCAACCTATCAACCTCCATTAAATTTTATTTCTTTTTTTTTGTTCTTTTAACTTTTAACTTTTAACTATTTCTTATATAATAACTGCTGATACGACATCATTTTTATTAAAAATGTTTTCCACAGAGTTTTTGTCCTTGAAGTAAATGACTACTGTAAATCTAACATTTTCACGAAGATCGTTTATGACACAATTATAATGTTGCGCTATTACCAAATAAACATACTATATAATGCCTACCACTGAATGTTAGCTTTGTTAAGTTGGTTGCTTTCTTTTTTTACGTCATCTATATTTTAACAATCGTCTGTAAGAAAGAAACTATTAGTTTCCTGGTATACACTAATAGACATGCAAGCCACTTATATATAGTTTATGACCAGGATCTATTAGAATACATTGTTTTCTCAAAACAGCAATTTTCTGTTGTAAGTCTTTTTGTACATAGCGTGTGGACAGATAATGACAATGAAATCAACAACAACCAAAAAAAACTTTTTGATTATGTTTCAGTCAAATCTAGGGCAAACGTCGTCTTTCCGCAATTTGTTACACCACATATACTCATAGCCTGAAGTTATTCGAGGTACACTTATTAGGTGTTTAATGGACGTTGTCGCCTCTAGAAGAGAATCGATTTTATTTGGTTACACTGAATATTTACCTGCGTCAAAAGCATAATAAAAATATACATTTTGTGTTCATCTTTGATTCTTTCTGATTATCCTTGGATGCATTCCTTGTTGAACATTTGCTAATTTATATCCTGTTCCATGCAATGTATTATCATGTATGCTTCTTAAAATCAACCACCAACAATGGCAATCAGTATAAAACTTGTTTACACTAATATTAATAATCTGGGTGTCTTTTCGTTGCTCATCAAAGAAAAACTATTGAGTTGTTTTTGTAAATTTCTGATCTAATTTATACCTTGTGAATAATGCATGTTAGGCAATCTCTCCACAGTAATCATTGTTTTTATATTGTTTAATCCGCATCCGTTTCTGTCTTCTTGCACATTATCAAGGCTCCTTTTAAACACATTTTTTTCAGACTCAAGTATCGCATTTCTTAAGTTTTTTTTAGCAGCTATATCGATAATTTTCTTTTGTGATATAATCATAAAAAAGAAATTCCGTTTATGTACTGATCGCTAACATAGTTAGCCATTTGATCACAAGTAATGTTATCGAACTGGAGTCACCTATTCTCCAATTTATAATATTAGTTTGTAGCTACTATTAATTTCAATGCTTTTCACAATGTAATAATGAATCTCAAATCCCGAGGAAGAACAATAGAATACAACGGACAATGATCTGTCAGCATTTTTTTTTTTTTTTTTTGCTTATCCTTTCAAATTATATTATGTTTACAATTCCTTTAGTTACTTTAGTTGGCACCATATATTCACTATTGTGTTGAGGTACCGTTAGACGCTACTACATACATACATGCATACATGTATGTATATATATATATATATATATATATATATATATATATATATATATATATATATATATATATATGTGTGTGTGTGTGTGTGTGTACTTTGCAGGCAGGAAGTTTATTATTTACCAGTAATCCAACATACAAATTAAAAAATCCATGTTGCATGTTTAAGGTTAAAACAATATTCATTGAACATTGTCAAATTCATTACTAGTAGATAATGTTTGTGATGATATTAACAGAGAGAAACCGTATCATTTTCTAGGATTATCACCAATTCTGCTATATTAATGTTGGTTACTATCTGTTTTAACAAGAATATGGCTTTGTGCTGTATCTACTGCATTACAAAAATTAAGTGACAATGCATTTCAAGTTAGTTCATCATCATCATGAACATGGAATTTATTTAATCTTTTATTATAATCGTTACATCTTTTATTAGTATTATCAATTTCAAGAGACTTATACTCCCATATCTGCATTTAATTCAGTTAATGATTTCTCTATTTCTGATTTAGCTGTGTCAATTCTTTCACTTAATGCTTAACTCTGTTTATCTACGTCATCGTTAATGTCTGTTTTAATTTCGTATATTTTTGTTGTTATCTTTCAATCTTGATAATTAAAATCTTTATCAAAATTGCTTTACATTTATCTCCACCCTGTCTGTTATAGCTTCCATCTGATTAAAAAATCTTTATAATCCACCAATTATTCCATTAGTCTTTTTTTCCAGCGGTTCTAAACTAATTATCGCATGCACCAATTGAAATAATTAGTATGTCATCCTTATATTCTTTACCATCTGTTACAACTTTTCTGTCCCAGGACATTTGTTAGAGTTACTAAATCTTTATATTTGAAAGCTTTTATTTTATCACTTAAATCAGAAATAGATAAATCATACGTCGTTTACATATATCTAATCGTAGTTTCACTCACATAATCCTTATCCCTAACTCGTCGATCTTTTCGCTGACTCTTCAAGAACATTCTTCATCTGTACAGGTGAAAGACTATTATCTACAGCTGTCGGCATATTATCCAACCTTTTATACCAGCTTTCAAGTCCTCAATTAACTTTTTAATATCTTCATCGTTTTGCTTTATTTCATGATTTAGGTCCTTCTTTACTTGTTATAACTCTGATTGTAAATTACTAGATCCTTCTGTAGCTTTCATTAATGTTTCCATGTCACCTTCTGATACATCTATATCTGAGATTGTCCTTTGTTGATTTTGCTGGAAGCTTTGTTGAATGTCACATATATCTGGTATTGTTTCGTTAATTACTGTTTGCATTGTTTGTTTACCATTAGACAGGGTACCAGGTCTCTACTTAAACAAGTCATGTGCATCTAAAATGTTCTTCTTGTTTTCATCAATCTGTGGTTGTAAATCTTCATTTTAAGCAGCTCTTTATGTGACACCCTGATCCACATCGTTAAATCTTTGATAAACTTTTTCTCTCCGAGTTTTTATATCTTTCAATTTATTATCCTCAAAAACCTTACGTACGTTAGAGTCAATACGTTTTTCTAGAACTCGTCCACTAACTGTACCACATTCGTGTGTAGGATTTTCTAAATTTTAAACGGGGTTGCCCTTTAAGTTTAAGTAATTGTTTAATGTTTGTTCTGGTGATTGATCTTTTTTGTCTTTCTCAGTAAATGTAAAACTAAAATCACTAGGACCTTTAAAGATATTTTTGTCATTTATCTACGATGAAACAGCTATTTAAAAACATGTTATTGCATACCATAAAAATTATTACTTTCGAGTCTTCATCTTTAATTTGATGTTTAATCTGTTTATAGTAAATCTTTGTAATTGTTTGTATCGACTGTTAACATCGTTTGAGACGAAATTACTATGAAATTCATGTTTAATAAGTAGGGACTCCAATAAAGTAGAGTAGTGGACATTTACCGCAATTCTTTGTATTGTTTAGTTCGTCAAGAAAAATCCATAAGTTTTAAGGCTTCAGGAATCCACACAAACTGTATCTGATTTGGTAGATGTATTTATAGATCTAATACTATTAAATCCCAGTAATTTAGAGTTACACTGTATAAGTATTGCATGGAGTTATTTAAACTTTAGAATTATGTTTATGGCATTAAATATATGCTTTCTTCATCATTGCCATTAGCAATCATTCTTTCGTTGGCCTTTTTTATTGCTCATTTAAAGATTATAGAAACCATCAGGTATTGATATAGTTTTGGTTTAATTTTATATCGGTTATATAGTAGAATATATTATTTTTGTATCATGTGACATAGTGTAATGCTAGATTGTCTTTTAAAGCCTTTGCAACAAACACTAGTAAAGCTGCAGCAAACCCCTTAAAAGGTAAAGGAAAAATGAATCTTGTAAACTAGCAGCTGCAATACCCATCAGAAACATTTGCCATGCCACCCTATACAAAATAATAAAAAAACGTATATGCTGTTTTATACTTGTTTTTTCTCATACCTCTGTAATGTTCAGTCTCATACACTAAATCGTTCCTAATGTCATAAATAATATCATCAGTCTAAAATTAATTCCGTATTCGTCATCTAGCATTTAAAGAGATTAACTGGCTAATTAATAAGTTTACTTAACTTTTTTGTCTGGTAGTATCCCTTCTGCTATTAGATAGTAAATCGTAAACTGACTCCAAGAAATTAGAATAACCAATTAGATTACTTCTTCTCTACCCATGTTAATTGTGGAATATATTTTAAAATTAAATATTCTTTTTAAAAGCATACCATAACTTACTGTAAGAGTTGAATTTAATGATATTTAGTAAACAGTGTTAATTATGTTGTTCATTTCGCTTTTATTTATTAGGATACATTTTATTAAATTTAGTCATGCTTGCGTTATTATAATACAGCATATCTGGAAATGTATTTACTTTCTTGATTCTTTGGTATATATGCTAATAGGCTCCTCCGTCAACTATTATTTTCTAGGTTTGTTTTTCTTTCTCTCAATATATAACACATAGCTTGTTGCGCAGCAACTATTGTAGCTGTCAAGTAATAAATGCTGCTATCCAATGCAACACAATATAAGTCATACTTGCATGACTCTTTTCCTTTTGTTCTATCAATAGCTGTAATATATTAAAATTGTTCTGCTTTGGCTTGTTAACATTTATGTGAATATTTTCTAGGCTGTTGTCCATGTACAACTTCACGTGAATCTTTTATCTTTTGTGAAGTTACTTTCTCGGTATTAGTTTTACCACACCCACACTCCCATTTATTTGGCACGAAATCAAAGTTTTCCTAAATAGCTATTCAAGATATTTTCAATTTACCTTCAAGTTATTTTCGAATTATTTTCAAGTTACAAATATCTTAAATAGTATTTATAGTTAGTGACTTTATAACGTAACCAGGTCCTGTTTCTTATTTTTTTCTTTTTAAAATTAATACGAATGAAAGTTATCATGCTAGCACTTAATACTGAAATTGTTAATACCATCCTAAAAGATAAAAAACTAGAAAAGTATGCTATTCTGTTTTTCACTAAGTAAAAGAAAAGTGTTTATTCCATTAAACACATTAAAATAATATTCTAAACATAAAGTCTAATTTATTTTCAATATCTCTACATGTTATTGTATTTCTAAATTAGCGTAGATAAAATATCAATTTTTTCGTCTCATTTTGTAAAAAGTTCTCATATTTTATATTTTTTTTAAGGTTTAAGTTAAGCGTTCTACTGCAATATTTCGTTAAATCGTGTAGAAAAGTATTCAGTATTTTCTTTACACAGCAAAGCTTTCACTTCTCTGCTGTACAAATTCTTTACCTTTATCAAACTATAGGTTTTCTACTTTTCTTTGAATCGATGTACTTAAAGAGCATTACAACACATATATCATTGTCTTTTGTTTGCCTTCACCGTTTTAACTAGTGCATATTTAAAACTATATCAATCACTAAGAAAAACATTTGCATTCATTATTAGTTTTTGCATATGCTTGCATATTATGATGATCAGTTTGCCACTGGTCACCTACACGGTTTTCATACAACTTTTAAAGGTAAAGTATTTTCAAGCTTGTTTATGTAGCATGTAAGTAGATGGTTCAATTATTCATTTTTTTAACTCGTTGTATTGTATATTTATCTTGCACCGAATGATACTTTGCGCCCGAGCTTCGCTACTCCAGTCATTTCATCTTGTTTCATGTATTGCCATAATAAATTTATATTAGCATATGTTACACGATCTCCTTTTTAAAGGTTAGGTATCTTAAAGGCCCCTCTTCATAGTTTATTATCCACTTAAATCAATCAAATCACGGACTATAATAAATTAGCTCTGTTGCAATATTAGTTTCTCAATCAGACTGACGGTTCTTGCCTAAGTATCATGTCTTTGTCCATCAGGGCTGAGCAAATCCCATAGCCCGACCTCCCGGACTATTCAATTTCGAAGTCGGGCAAGTAAAATTTTCCAAGTCGCTAGTCCAGGACAAGTACTTTTTTCCTATTTTAAAAAAGTCGGGTAAGTCCTTATTTAATTGGTTTAATCACTACATCTACCTTTATTTGGCCATTCATGCCCGCTGGGCGTACTGAATATTTGATTCTACCACGTTCCATGTATACATTTACATCCTGTATAACACCTACAGGCGGTCAGTGATAACTATCGCATGTGTGCACGTTCTGTTACCGCTTGTCTGCATATTGGGCTAAGTGACCAAATTATCGGCAAATTAAAACACCTTAAACAAAACAAAGGCAGTATGATTAATTAGCAGTGTTTTAAGCGGCTTTGTTGCACAGTGTTTACTCGAACCAGATCCTAACGGGTGGCTTACTTTGATTTTAATCCAGCGAGTCAGCGTAATTACATTAATGAAAGGTACTTTACCGACATCAGTGTTGGTTTCCTTTATGAATTGATTAAATGACAGTAATGATTTTTTCATTTTTAGTTGATTATACAGACGATCAACTTACGCTAATTAATGAGCGCTGTTCGTATTTAAAAGAGAAAATGTTTATTGTAATCACTTTAGAAGGAGTTGTCAAGCAAGCTGATATTTAATATGTGGATAAAATGAGTTTCGCTAATTATTTTCACAAGGAAGGTAATAAGGACGATTCGAAGAAGTAAAATTCTTGTGAAAGTGGAGGGATAAAACGTAAGACTGCTAGTGAGTGTGAGATTTCCTTAAAACCAAGAGAGTTTAAAAATTCTAATGAACATTTCACCAAATGGACCAGAGCTTGAGGACATTAACCCAGACACAGCTATCAATTGCTGGCTTAGAGCTGGTGCAGGTGGCAGACATGTACATGGACATTTTATTTCAAAATTCAGCAGCTAACATATATATAGATATACCCGAAGTAGCGAAACGTATATCAACAAATGTTTTAGAAAAATTAAATTCTTTTAAGAAATAATTATGTTATATATTATTTCATTTGTTCTTTCTATGGATTAAGTACATATATCTCATCAAATCTCGGCAAGTGATTACCATTTTGGGACAAGTGAAAAGAAAGGTGGGACAAGTGAAAAATAAGGTGGGACAAGTGCATTTTCTGAAACCACTTGTCCTGGACAAGTGGATGGAGAAAAAAAATGTGATCAGCCCTGTCCATGTAGATAAATTATTGCGGACATTTTCAACATTTTATTTTCTCTAGTTCTGACTTCATTCTGTCTACACTACTTTTAGTGTATTCCTAATATCTTCTTCGCATAATAACTTTTGTGTATTTGTTTTTCTTCATAAAAACAACTATTTGAATCAATTGTACCTCATAAGCAATTAAATTTGTTATTATTAACATGTTCTTTAATATGTTCTTGTGTTTAATAATAAGCCATTTATCTTCCTCAGTCTAGCTGCATTTGAAATGCGCAATCCTTCGATCTTTTTTGCCTTCCTAATGTTTCATTATTACAACAAAAAGATTGTGGTGTCTCCGTTTCATCTTTTATTAGTATTAATATTATTTACATTTAATAATAAGAGATGGAAGGTAAAAGTAAGAACGAAGAAGAAGACTTGTTAGATCAATGAGAGCAGGAGATTTTCTTTTACTACTGATAAGATATTTGAAGGAGAATTGGAGAAGAAGCGGCGAAGCCTCTATAAATAGTTATTTTAATGGCAAAGAACATTGGTCGCGTACTCTCACTCGTCGAGAGTCTGTGGTAGAAAGTCTTTTAACCTAATAATTTTGCCGCATTGGGGAGGGGGATTTCTGAGTCTCCTTTTAATTTTTTACCTTAATGTATATGTTGCCGTCACACCCAAATCATACAAGCTAAGCTGCAACCCTACAGTTCCTCACACGGGGTGTAGCACTTGTTTGTGTTTTTATTTTTAAGTATTCTCTTGAAGAGACTGATTGTGTCTGATTCAACGTATCGGAGGAAAAAAGTATTCAAAATCGCAAAAGTTCGTGATGCTGTTGTTGTTCGAAGATGACCATGACATCACTAACTGGTTTGGTTTATGTGAGTACGAGAGTGGCTAATCATGCCAATTTGTGCTCTGAACTGTCTGTGTTACACTTGACAGGAGATGCCGCTTCGGTTTGCTTGATCAATAGGGGATGTGATCACTTTGCAATATATTTAAGAAGTAATAAAGATGGAAATGGAACAAGGCAGATTGGAAAACGTTTCAGTCCCTCTGCGAATAAAATCTGACAGTTGATCGTGCGACAATGTAGTGGTCTATTACTCCTATTTAGAAAGATACTCAAGGATGTTGCAAGGGATACAATGCCAAAATCTTCGGCGATTAGCTACCCATGGTTTGATGATGCATGCTCAGACGTCATCAGGGAACGAAAAAATGTACTTAAACATTTCAATACCAATCCAACAACTGAAACTCTGAACAAATACCGGATATATTGAACTAAAGCTTTTCGTATCATTAGAGAGTGCAAGAGGAAAATATGGAGATCCTATGTCCCTCAGTTAAACTCTCGCTCCTCTATTAAATCAGTATGGATATGGTACGAAATATTAATTGCAAAAATAAAGACAGCTGTATCAAAAATTAAAAAATGTCTGATGAAATGGTCACGACCGTACCAGAAATCTCAAATACATTGGCCGAAACATTCTTGAAAAACTCATCAGAAGAAAACTATTTTGTAAACGTCGGTCGTGTCAAACACCTGAACAAAAAGGTTCCTCTAGACTTCATATTTACTAATGCTGAAGATTACAATAAACCTTTCATTCTCAGAGAGGTATAATTGACTTCTCCACCTGTTCCATTGTATGCTCAACACATTCTATAAAAAAGAACAAACAACCAATTAAAAATTAATGGCAAAGTATCACTTACGTGCAGGGGTAAAAACAAATTTGAAGTACCTTGCTAAATGTTTGTTTTCCTTTTTATGTATGTTATTGTAAAAGGCACCAATAACAAACGTGGAAACAATTACTTGTACTCTACAATGAGACACAAAATGCAATAATTCTGAATAAGGACAATAGGCCTGTAATAAAGGAAACGACAAAAACCAAAGCACAGAAGAGTACAAGAACACCTTGTAAGGCTAAAATATCTTACATGAATACCCAGTTTATTCTCGATCGTAATCACAAATATAATCAAATATATACATTGTTCATTTCACAATGAGAACTGTGATGAATGATTTACCATGATTCAGTTTTGTAAGTCCGATATTACTTTCATTTATATGTTTTCCTTCAAGAAATTGCGTCTTTATTTTCGTACACTAGCATGTAAGTGTCTTTTTAAATATAGCATGCAGCTTTCTCTCTCTCTCTGAACATGTATATAGTCTAAAACTGTACTAAAGGGACAATATAAAATATGTCCATTACGGACAGTTGTTCCTCGTATAGAGGTTGAAAATTATATATATATACTGATATATACTGTGCGCGTGTTTATCATGCAGGACAGCCGAAGATAATGGAAGTACGGAAACCCATCCTTGACCAGTCATTTGAAATGACCTGCAATACTTCCCATGGACTCGAATGTTTTATATATAGGTGGAAAATAAACGGTACAGTGATAACACACGTCCGCAACGTAAATACATATTTTGTCTCCAGTTTGAGCATGACTGACAACTTGAGCTACGTTACATGTCAAGAATGTTTGAATGAAACAGCAAGCAACTTCTCGAGTGTAATTTGCGAATGTGATGCCTGTTCAATTGACAGTCATCCTTATATAATCCAAGTAATGTGTAAGTTCATTTAAAGATTTGATAGATAGATAGATAGATAGATAGATAGATAGATAGATAGATAGATAGATATTGCTTCAACTTTGATTTACATCAAATCTACTTGCAACTTTATCCATATTTGTTAAAACAAATTATCTTGCGTGACTTTTACGTGGATGTGTGTCTTGCAAATTTTGCCTAAAAGCAAACAAAGTATAAAGGCTCTTATGGCAAACCATGAGGCAGAACTGAATAGTTGCATGAATATTAGCCATATAACAAAGGGCCCTTACTCGTTATATAAGTCATTTTTTAAACATTATAACACCATTAACACTCAAAAGAGACTCAATAAAGTGGATCAACTGAACTGTTAAAGGAAGATCTGATTTATATCAAAAACATAACCTAATGATTGAACAAAAGTAGGAATTAGTACTCTACGACTAGGCAAATGTTAAGGTCAATTGCGGAGGTTTATGTTTAAACTTATTTGTGAATCTTCCATACCTGAAAATGCCATATTCATAACTATTATATGTGTATATTGCATCGTTTATGAATAATTGTGTTTAAATGTGTGGCTCTCATAAACGTAATATCTACCCCTGATATGTATGCAGAAGTGACTTATTACAAGAACAAATAACTCATTCACGTAGAGATTATAGTGGATGGAATTTGCGATAAATTATAAATAGTGGTCTTCTGCAAATTTAAAAAATTGAAACCACTAAGAAATTTAATAAATTGTAGACTACATTTAGATTTAACATTGCCGTCGATAGATTGATAGAAAAAATAAAAACAAATGATGACAATTTGGAATGAATTTCGAAAGTATTATGCATTCAAACGCTGAAGTGCAATCTTGGTGTATTTTCTAAATTGTATGTTATATAGGCCACATTGAGAAGAAAAGTATACAAGATCCCTATTTTAGCCAAACATATTGACAATAATTCTTCCAAAATAAAATGCAGTTCTTTAAAATTTTACATAGGCGATTCTACTTCTTTAAATGTTATCAATTATCTCATAACATAATGTAATTTTGCCATGTTCTACTTGATATTTGCTGCTTTTATTTCTCCGTCATAAATCTATTAAGCTATGGTTTAATGAAGATATGTGTTTCCAGTTCAAATTTCTCATCCCTATGAATGGGAACAACCTATTTTTCAATATTCTTCTTCTTCTTTGGTCGCTCTCCGATTTTCGCCCGATAATTGCCTCAGTGATACACCTAAATCCTTACTTGATTATGTAGAAGGATTTGTGATGCTCCGGTTGCTTGTAAATGCTTGGAAGAAAAGAAAACAAAGTATAATAAGCAGTAGGGCTTACTCAGAAAGCTCTTCATAATAGTTCACAGTTTGACCCAGTATAATCAGTAAATCCCTATTTTCTGTGTCATTCCTCTTCATATTGTAATGCTATTTCTGATCGACTAATAATGAAACTAAAGTACAGATTCAAGAATAACAATAGGCTCTTTATCTGATCTGTGTTTGATCACAATTTGTGACCGTATACTGCACACAATCAGTCATTTTTACTTGATATAACTGTACAATCAATAAACTTCTACAGTAGTGGGCGGGGCTGGTCAATTTACGCTAGTATGAGGTCACACATAACGACAAACCGAGCCTATGTCGAGAGAGGTAATGCTGTCTGTAATTTTGGACAATCTAAGTCTTTATTAATGTTAACGGTTAATTTCGGGAATTTGGTTGGAATAAATTGTACCAGAGAAACGGAATTTTAATCTACACATAATGTTCTGCAAAAAGTATGATAAATTAACATTTTTAGATTATCTCCATAACTGACCTTGAACACCTTCACTTCAAGATTCATGTACAGTACACATTTAGGCCCATTTTCCAACACCTATGCACATGTGCAATTATATTCTTCAGGATGTATTAAATAACATTAAGGCTGAATCACAGTATAAAAGAAAGCGTAATACCCTTTCCTTTGATCTGAATTTAATTGTCGAGTTTATGGAGATCTGATTGGCTGTTAAGCTATTGGAACCTAACTGACACGGTGATTGACGGGTGAAACTTAATACCCGATAGATCATCTGTTACTGTTTGACTGTAGATAGGCTAAATAGCTTACTACTCACTATACCAAATTGATTGGCCAATACGTCATTCACACCTTGTTTAGAAACTTGTATTTATTTCCACTTACTCAACCAATCACAGTCCATGAACAACATATGCCACAAACCCTTTGTAGAAACCAACCGGCTTTGAACCACGGCCTTCCAAGATTTATATAGCAAAAAAAAAAAAAAAACTGGCATATCTTTTTACTAAGCATAGTCAGTAATATTTGATCATTACAGGTGGCCACTTGTGAAATGTTTGAGACTGAAGTTTTCGAATAGATGATATTTTTACTTAGTTAAGGGTTCAACCCAGAACTAGGGCGAAACGTACAGGCTGTGTTCATTTTCGGCGCTGCACACATGGTTAAATATATATCCCCAAGTAAGTATAATTACATTGGAAACAGATCTTTTCTCCAAACTTCAATAAAATAATTGCTGATTGAGTATCTAAAAATTTAACAAATCTGCACAGTAAATCGAGAAGATTTATGTTAAACATATTTTGTTGTCACAATATGATACAATGGGATTGGGCACAAGTTCTAACAACTTAAATTAGCCCTCTCCCTACATGATACAATTATTGCAACATATTTCAACATGACAACAGTATAGCAGAGACTAATAATACAAAATGATTGGAGAGAGAGAGAGAGAGAGAGAGAGAGAGAGAGAGAGAGAATGGGGCACAATGACAGCATTTGTAATTTGAATAAGTTATTGAACTCTTCCGGTATCAGTTATATATTTGCATACATGTTGTAGAATTATATATTTTTCAATTGTATCGCCCATTCACCAAAGCAGTAAATCTAAGCTAACACTCATAAATATTAACACTTTTTCAAACCACTGTAATACATACTACGTTGTGTATCCTGTTCAAGATTGTCCCACAAGGCCACTGTTGATGGTATCCAAGATGATTTGGTAGAATTAGCCCTGAAATTGCAAGTGACTATATTATTTGACCGTCGAAAGTTATAGTTTGCTTCTTCGGACACAGAGGGATGGAATAATTCAGTGAGATAGTCCGTAGTGTGCCTCGTTTTAATGTTATAGAGTGTTAATAATTTTTGTCTCTTTAGTCTAGATTGCAGACTTTCCAATCAAGTTTCAAAATAGAGAGATTGACTACTAGTGTATTTTGGAAGTCGTGTAAATATTCTTGTCGCTTAAAGCTGTAGTTTTTCAAGTTTTTCTGAACTTATCAACGAACATTCGAGACTACACTGACATATTCCAAGATGGGCCTGGTTTAAGTTATATATAGTTTTGCCTGCTATGTTTGTATTTTATTATTTGCCTATTCAAGATGATGCTGCTATCAATATGACAAGTTCATTGAAAGTAGTAATCCAAGATGACGATGAGAATCCCCACTTTTTCTGGATTAAACTTTAAGAGCCATTGCTTGGACCATTTATGCAGTTATATTAAATCATCATTCATGACTAGTTATATTTCAGCAAAATATGTGGGTGAATAATGCAGAGATGAGTCATCTGCAAAGAGAAGGATGAGAGAGCTCATACCATCGGCAATATCGTTTACATAGATTAGAAACAAGAGAGGCCCACGTACGGATCCTTGTGGCACACCTCGTGGCACACCAGTATTTATAATTGTTTCTCGTGAATAAGAATCATGCAAAAAGACCATTTGTTTCCTATTACTCAGATAATTTTCAAACCATTTTATGAGATTACCTGAAACACCGTATTCATTCAGTTTAAATAATAAGCCTGTGTGCCAGACTAGATCAAACGTTTTTGATTGATCACAAAATACAATACAAGAATATTGAGTTTAATAAGGTGAAAAATAGTGGAATGATAAGGAAGGAATCCTGATTGATACTTTAAAAAAAAGTTTTTATGAAAATAATTATACACTTGTTTAAAAATCCATCTTTCAAAAACTTTTGTGACACAGCTAAGTAGAGAGATTGGTCTACAATTTGAACCCTCTTGTAAATCACCTTTTGGGGGAATGGGAAGAATATGCGCAAGTTTCCATTTATCTGGAAATTTGTTTGCCTTCAACGATCGATTAGAAAGAATTTGTAGTGGTACTCCAATCGTTTCACTAAGCACATGTTGGTGAATGAAGTTTGCTCTATGATACAATTATTAAGCTCTCATTGGAATTCTGACACAGAAAGCCTGGGAGACCGGTTGTTGATTTCTCAAAGATTTTAAAATGAGATCTGGATCGGTGTCAAACTGTTTATGCAGGCAGTGGGGGGGGGGGCGGAGTAGTTAATCCCACCAAGAGTCAGTAAGGTCATTACTATTTTATGTCCCGTAATTGCCACCGGACCGGGTACAGTAGAAAAGGTTCAAGACTTAGCTCGTAAATATTGTTGAGCTTTTTCAATGGAGAAAAAAGTTAATACGCCATATGTATATTGTCTATTTCCGCCCATTCTAACTTACCGAACTCAGCCGTGAAAAAGCACACCCTCCTGGCGAATTTCGCTGCTACCTAAGGTCTTGAACCTCTTCATGCGACACCACGCATGACCAGCATACGTGTCAACTTTGAGTTCCCTTTTAGTTCACTTCGATAACTTGCAAGTCTACTTCATATTTTCTTCTAATGAACATGTACTCGCACCTAATAATATCCAGACTAATATTCAGATTTTATTGTATACACATATTTTCCTCTTCTTTTATTGTGGTAAAGAAATGATATCATCCTTTACTATTTTACATGTCATTCTTTTCGGATTTTCGTCTTTTTTTATTTTTATTTTTTAATTTTTTAGAGTACGATTATAAGTTCTACCTGGTGTATGTACATATACAGTTTATATACAGTTTCATGAAAACCATCCTGAAGATTAGCGTTAATGCTAAGAATGTCATCCTCTTTAAGTAAAGACATTATTATTATTATTATTATTCATAGCTGACAGTCTGCTGTCACGTGCGTAATACCATTTATAAACACATTATGTGCATTTTCTTGTAAATATTGAACTGACAAGTTTTACTTCATATACAGAACAGTGTAGTTTGCTTTTTAAGTTGGCATGGACAAAGCTTGAATACCATTTTAACTCTCACTCTGATCTATTCGGAATTAGTTTAAGTGACTATATAATACAAAAACTAGCAGATAATGTCATTCCTATATAATGTTTGTGCAAAATTATTTCTGTGTTTAACTAATTAGCAAGACATACGTTTATCAAGTCAGCTGTGGTCGATCTTAATTTGTGCCAACACTTTTTACATCCACTTTTATGAGTTTCTTTTAATCACTGGTGGTATTGGAAGTTTTCTTACGACTATGTATAGATTACCTGCTGTTTATATTAGATTTGTCTGCTACTAGAATAAGCTTGGATAAATGAGACTTAAACATAGTTATCCTGAGAATCATACAAGTTTACTAGTGCCATTGTGCGCATTTTTTGTCTAATCTGGGCGATACATTGAATAGAAACATACATTTGATAGGGCAATTATGCTAGTAAAAAATGAAGCAAGTGTGGAACTTTTTTTGATGAAAGTAATTATTACTTTCAATTATAATACACTTTTAGTAAATATACTAGAATTTTACATAAAGTTCTCTTCGTTTTAGTTTCTTGTCATGACTGGAGGAACGCTCTGCGCGGTCTTCCGTTTTGCTTACTACTTTAGGTACAATCTGTGATAGATGCATCAATCTGCATTCTAATGACAATTACAGACGTTTTGAATTGAATGTGTTCTTTCCTTATCTTAAGTATGTTAATTTCCTTATAAAAATAAGTTTTGTTGGGTAACAATGTTCCAGATTGAAAGATTTGCAAATCGCTTTGCGTGATGTTCCAATATGCACATTTTCTCAGTCAACATTTTTAAATTTTGTTTGTCAAAACTATTTTCCAAAGAGATAAAATACATTATTTAAATAAGCTTAATAGTAATTCCAAGATTAGTGCAGATCAATGTTGATACTGGAAGATTGCGAAGCGCGATCATCCAGTGAGTTAGTATATCACATTTTCCCTTGAATACTCTGTGATATACCTGACTTCGGGAATAATACCTGTTGCAACGGATACTAATGTCACACGTCGACGTTTTATGACGTCACTGGACGTTATGTGATGTATTAAATCTATTATTACCGTCTCCCTTGGAAATGGTCCTTTTCCAGTGCTTTTTGGTGGAGTATAGCGAACCTTCCGAAGTATCCTATAGGAGAACAGTTACCAAGGGAAAAGGCAATACTAGAATAATAGCGCAGAATGAAAATTGAAAGATCGCGCAGCATGATTTGTAAATCACTGCGTGATTTTTCCGTTCGAACTGGAACATGGCTTGTGCTAATTTCAAATCACGCAGATTGGAGAAATACACATAACTTCTAGTCTCGTTCAGCCAGACTCCCGTGTGCTTCCATGAGAATGCCGTATGAGGATCTGGCAAAGTGTTTCAGTGAGGTAGCACTAAACAGTATTCGGCAACGGCTGCGGTCGAGGATGTACCCTCTCACCTTTGTAGTCAGCTGCTATCACATTAAAGCTTCATAAACATTAAAATGTATGCATTTTCAAACTCGATAGAAAACGAAGAAAACAAATCAGCGAAAAGAGTAGTGAGCTGATCCTTCTGTGATTACTGCCTTTATATTCATACCAAAATCCCCACAACTCGCGATAAAGAACCTCAACTAAACAAAACCAGAAATACAGTCAAACATGTTTTACGCAGCCATTCTGGTAAGTAATACAAATGACCTTTCAATACAAGAGGCTGCTTAATAGGGTCGTTTAAGACAGGTGATTGCTTAATTCATGTGACCATTTCGAGAGATTAGACTGTATTGCTTATATAAGGCGGTGACAGTTGTGTCCCATATATTACTTTAATGAAGATGAAAGTGAAACATGACCGATTTCTCATAAAATCACTCACTATGAAAATTTTGGTACAAACTTTTGTTTTGGAAAAAAAAAACAAGATCTTGTAGCAAATGGGAAGACTCGTGCACATTGTAAGTCAGACTTAATTTCAAATCTTGCTTACGGAAATATGTTTTTGCATTAAAATAGCCACCTCGTGCATATGATATGGAATCATGCATTCTTGACACCATAAATAAAAATGAGGGAGAAACAGGGAGCTAAAACATGGATGTCTTATCAATCCACAAAATTTACCCCATGGACAATCGTACTAAACTGTTTAGTACTACCTTGAGAAATATTCGACAGATTATACAATACTCTCTCTCTCTCTCAATCTCTCTCTCTCTCTCTCTCTCTCTCTCTCTCTCTCTCTCTCTCTCTCTCTCTCTCTCTCTCTCTGAATAATACATTACATACTTTTTCCTACTGCCAGGGATCTAAAGTACCATTTAGGAGTATATTTCGTTACATTTCAATTACCCATGTACAGGAAACATCAACTGAATATTACCACGAAAAACTGCGACATTAAACTGCGAAACACGACAATAAAGACTATCAAAATTATTCACTGCATACAACGTTCATTCTTTCAATATGAAGAATAAAAATATATTTTATAAACTGTACAGGAATAACGATTTTCTGAGCTTGTATACTTCAAACTTTCACTGAAAATAGTGACATATCATGAGTTTGCATTTTACTACCTTCCAAACTTTTGAAAAGACTCCATCAGGTGTTAAAGGAAAAAAAATCAACTTTGCACCCAATCGGAACGTATTCTGCCTTTTTCATCGCATGCTAGAAAGTAAGCCTCGTAAGTAAATAATGGCCATTTTGAACTGCCCTCAAGCCCGTCGTTGTTATTACGTCATAATAACTTCCTAACGTCACAATGAATAGATGACGTGTCATCACTAATAGCAACGCTAGCAATAGTTGCAGACGATTGAAACCGAATGATTTCTTCAATTTTTTCATTACACAATTGCAGGATTAACATTACAAATTAAATATGCAGGTATTTTATTAATTATTTAAACGTCGGCCAGTGTAATTTTCAAGACCTATAATGCTATAAGAGTATGTTCTTTGCACATCTAGCCGGATGTTTGTCCTTTAGAAAGTTACAAATTTTGGAAGTATCATTACGATTTCCTCCGATTTTCTATTAGAGAGTCGAAGTTATTCGACTTGTATCGGAAAGAGACGATGATGTTTAGAATGCTTTGTACCAGACCCACTCGGAGCGTCATCAGTCTGTTCTGTCGCATTCTCAAAAAACAAGGATGTAAATAGTGGCAAGTTGTTGTTATTACATCATAACAACCTCATTGACGTCACAATGATTCGATGACGTGTCATCACTAATAAGAGTAGTTTTAGGCTATATAAACTGAATGATTTCCACATTTTTTTTAGTTGACAAGTTTCAAGAATTGCATACAAAATTAAAAGTGCAGATATTTCATTGACGGTTGAAATATCGTGACATGTTATTTTCAACGTATGCATTTTATTATGAGGATCTATTTTTCTTATGTAGCCGGATGTTAGTCCGCCAACAATTTACCAATTTGGGTAGTATCACTACAATTACTTCCGAGTCTCTTTCTGCGGAGATTTCACAGAGGCAAGCGAGAGTCTGGTTGAACGAGACTACACCACATCACGATCACACTGCTCCCCAGATAACGTCATAAATAACGCCACCGCCTGTACATATCGTTCGACATTAAGGTCGGTCTCCTTATGAGATGTTATTTATGCTAATTGAAAGGTATATTTTTGACGAAAAGATTGATTAAATTTGCTATAACAGCGCTAGATGTTTTACATCAAGCATACAATTGTTAATTTGATCATTTACTTTTGATAAATTCTTTCGAAAGCGAAGTCAAATGAGAGAAAGCCTTTAAAGTTAGTTGCGGACTTACCTTGTGGTAGTAGCGTTAATCGAGCTTTCAAGAGAGGCTACCCACTATGAGGAGTATGCCTTTCTACCATAATCCATTTCAGATATTCGGTAAATACAGCGACACACTTCCGGTACTCGTGAGACCGCAAATAAATATCAACCGCCATCTCTGAAAAAGTATTCGTATTTTTTATTCAGTATGCACCACACCGACGTGAAGCTACCAACCAACCACTGCAGTTCATGGGGAAATTACCAAACTAGCTGTTATAGAAGTTACGTCACTGTTGTGCGGAAGACGTTGCTGACTAAGCAATCGTGAGAACGGGATATTTACTAGTTACAGGCCTATGATCTTGGCTGGACAATTTAGGCCGGTACCAGCAAATCGCAGTGTAAAAAATGGGAATCAGACAGAAAATGGCGGAGAAATCGGTCACACGCTAAAGTACTCTAGGCAAATTATAACCATGTCAAAGGTATCATGCTACCTTTATAGAATTATTTGCACAAGTTCAGTGAAAGAAAGTTTTCTAGTGACTTCATTGTTGTACAAAGAAAGTTGGGAATGTTTCTGACAAAAATAAGTCGTCTTAGTCCAGTCGCCCTAATGAACGCTATGATAGTGTTATGTGCATATTAGATCATTTTGGTAAATTAATAAAATTATAATAATTTAATAATATCTCTATATTGCTGGTAAGTAATAACAAAATTAATAATAATAATAATAATAACAATAACAACAAGAAGACATAATGATTATTATGCTAGCAAGAAATATTGATAACTATGATTGGCTGTAATATCTAAGATCACAGAAGCACTCACACTAACTAAAACAACTAACAAAAGAAACGTAACATTAAGAGTGTATGTATATTTGTCATGTCTAAATTTCTTTTTTACATCAGTCACCAACATATATAACATTTGAATTTGAACCAAAATGGATGTTTTATAGATTGTTTACAAAATGAAATGTGTCAAGGAAAATGTACTTACCGCCTTTAAAAAGATAGAATTCTTATGAATGGATATACGTAGTAATCAATGTCCATCTTAATATATTCTAAGCGCAAAAATTTAGTAAATACAAAAATATAGAAGAAGTCTGAGGAATGTAGGCTTGAATAAAAATGTTTACATCACAACTAGTATCACCAGCGAGATGTGCGGTGCGACGAGAAAGGGGATAAATTATATTAGTCTCAGAATACATGAAAATCAAAACGTGGCGTGACCTTCTGATTATTAAATTTCGGCCTATATCTTGATTATCTGATTAGCCACCACAAACAAAAATTCAACTACTATAGAATTTAATGAAGATTAATACAGTGACAACAAGTTTGAAGGCCGAATACCAACATATAATGAAATCTCACATGATCACGAGGAAACCAGGAATCGGAACAACTTTGGCCTTTTCTTTTAGGTCAGGAAAAAAAAAACAGTTGAAAAAGGCTGATTGATTTCCTCTTTTTTTTGGGGGGGGGGGGCGAACAAGCAATTAAGCAGCACAAAATTCTAGCGCAACAATGTCGTACGCAATTTACGATATGTTTCCTAGACGTACTGGAACTAAATAACATATCAATTAAACATATTTAAGATTTGAAATATATCGTTAACTGAAGGTAACTTGTTCTTTTTTCATGAATCAATACTTTAGTTTTCATCCACTCAGTGATGTCGAATTTCGTCACGTGATAAGTCCATTTTTATTAATGAAATTCACAATGGTTACCTTTGCGACGCGTCTGAGATTTTTCACAGAAAAGGCCGAGAATACTCCAGTTGAGAAAACAAGACAAACAGGCATGCAAGGGAGTTAATTGCTCGGAGATGGAGGGTGGGGTTAATTCATTATATAAACCCAAAACGAAAATAACTTGAACAGAAATTATAACAAACTTACACTTAATATTCTATTTGTATAAAATAAAATTTAATTTAAGTTATATGCAAACTGTATTATTATGACAAAAATTATTTATATGCTAAGTTGAATAAATATTAATCCACCTAATATTGAATTGGTCACTGTAAGCGGCAAACTCCAGGAGAGATTCATTGAATTGTTCAGAAAGGAAATAAGTAGAGAATCCTTAGCTGATAGTACTCAGAACAAATTGCGCACTTTCAGGCTCTTCTACACTAGATTTCAATCATCTAGTCACCTCTCTAATATCAGAATCGTTACATAAAAACCAAAACATTTATATCCTTGCTGATCAACTCTCGTACTTTTGAAATTGAGATAGGTAAACACAAAATAAAAAGATTTTAAGTGAGAAACTTTGCCCATTTCGTAATAGTGCCACCTTTTGTTATTCTGTTCAATATATAATGAATATTTGCTTGTAACGAGTGAATAACAGATATATTTCATCAAGTGGGTGAAAACATCAGTATTTTCACGAGTGGAGAGATGAATATATCCGTTATTCACTCTGAACAAGCAAATTTATTTTTATTTTATGCTCATACGTCTTGGCTGGCAATATGTCTAACAGATTGAAGTAACATATTTATACGGTCTCCCACGCGATAATGTAAGCTGTGTACCGTTTATGTTCTGCTGTTTTATGTGTATATCCGAGCGGAATATATCAGTAGTGACATAATTTTCTTTCCTAATTCAAGTCATAAAACACGAAAGCAAAAAAAAAAAAAAAAATTGGAAGACAAAAATTATAAAGCATACCGCGGGATTTGAAAATGGTAATCCTGATTGAGAGGTGTGCATACTTACCACTACACAAAGTCAGTGACTAAATGTGGAGTCAAATGTTATCGATGAATTTTTGAGCGCAGTGAATTATTTTTTTTATTTCACTCCAGTGAATTATCAAACTTATTTTTATTGAAAAATCCACGAATTCACATGCTAGCATAAAATAAACCAGAGTCTTCGGACGCACTTTGTCTGTCAGCTAGGACCATCAGGATTAAACATTAATGTCAGTCATGACGAGGTCTCAATACGACTTTAAATCCGCCCCTTGAGTATGTAAATATAATTGCGAAATACATGCATGATTGCCCTGAACTCAGCAAAACTAAGTTGTCCTCACTGAAACCATAACTTTATATTTATTTATTCATGTAACAATATTGATGTATTACCATGTATATGGTACTACATGTATATAATGGTGTAATTCGCATATCATTGGGCATAATGTTAAGAAACACACAGATATCTTGTGACTGTTCTTTGATTTGTAGTTATACACGGTCTGTTCATATGGCTGTTTGTACAATAATGAATTTAATCGAATATTCAGACACATCATCAAAACCATACATTTCCAAGTTATGCAAGTAAAATTAAACATAATCTTTCAATGCAAGTGAGTAGAGCAATAACAGCTCAAAGAGCTGAAAAGAGAGAGAGGTGGAGTAGATCAGTGGTTGGCGTACGTAGAAGTACCGTGCCGTTTCCCAGACCAGGCAGGATCCGCTTTCATGTTGCATTCTTATGCAAAACATTTTACTCTCAACGCCCAACAAACAGTAACCAAAGCCACTAGGCAAAACATCAAATCCAGCATAGACCACCATGATATGTTGTCGTCCTTTGGTGCACTCCAATGCACACTAATAATTTTGAGGAAAGAAAAGGCATTAAAAGTAACCAAACCAAACCATAGTATTGTGTGTGCGTTTGTTATGCTCACCAAGAAATTCTGAGCAACAAAAAAAACACAAAGCCAGCTTAGGTCAACCGAACCCAAAGAGTGTTGCACGTTTCTGGTACACACTAATAAAAGATATTTTTATACGTATGCGACTATAACATAATAAGAGATATAAATGCAAGAGAGCGTTTTCGATACATGTAAATGCGAATAGGCGCATACTTTTTTAGATGGAGAAATGAGTGTCACTAGAAATATGCGCTTAGATGTAATGACAACAATAAATATCAAAATTTTGATAATAAGTTTTGATTAACTTGATCAATGTTTACCATTAGATAAAGAAATTTTTGCAAAAGTATCTGACTTTTTAAGTGTAAAATGCAAGTTGCCATTAGGAGTTAGATTTCTCTGTGTTGTGTGTGGGGTGGGGGGGGGAATGATAGGAAAAAGTATTATAGTTTTCTGCTGGACCCTCTGCTGCTTGTCTCCCTATCAACATCTGAATAAATAAAAGCACCATATTGCTTGAATTTGTATGAATATGATTCAAGAGACTGGCTGGTAACTTCACACCGGCGCAGAGTATAATGGGGAAAAGGACGGAGATTCCGTACTTTCACTAACACGGAGAATGGTCGTTACTCATATATGCGGTCTCACAAGCACTGGAAGTATGACGCAGTTCTCAGCGACGTGCTTCATTTTCTTTTCTTTTTTTTTTTGGGTGGGGGGGAGGGGGGCAAATGAATCAGTTTCTAGGATGGAGAAATTTAACTGTTTTATTCTATTCAGCCATTTTCGGATTCTTCCCTGAGCGACCGTTTAGCAAATTATTTGTTTCTACGGTGCTCACCCCTTCTCAAACAGACTCATCCGGCATCCAATCATGTATTTGAATAAAGCTAGTCATGATCACTAAGAAGCATTTTGGGTTACAAATTCATGGCGTTGAATGCACATCAGCAAATCCGTGCAGCTTATAGTCAAATTGAGATACGGAAGGTTTGCTTAATAATTCAAATGTGTGAAAGAATTGAATCATTTTCATGCAAGTTTTAGCAATATGGGACATACATTTAGTCAGTACCATAAACCGCATGCAGAGGGCCTCGTAGAAAACTTTAGTCGCGCTCCCTCAATATTTATTTATTTTTATGAAAAAAATTCCCATATATCTTTTGGAGTGCTTTATATTTGCCTTATTTATTTTTTTTCATCCTAAGTTTGGGAGGGGGGATGGAAGGAACTTTTCTTTTTGGGGGGAGGGGTACCTACACGCTTCAATACGAATGTTTTCGTGATAGATTCCAGACATAATTTCGACGAAAGAATACACAATACAATGAAATGATTCAATCATCTTTTTTTTTATATTTCGGCCCTTAATTTGTTTTTACACATTTGATATATTTTCATGAATTTTTGGTAAATTAAACGAGAAATGTATATTGTAACTAGTATATACTCCACATATAATCCTTGTTTTTTTCTCTTTTATTCAGTTAAATAATATCCTTAGATTCCGAACACTTGTAATATCGTACATTTTCGATATTTAATACTTTCCTTATAAGGAAAATACTTTTCGCATAGAGATTAAAAGTCCCGCCCACTATCGAAAGTATTTCGGCGATAAACAAACATGGCGGCCTATCAGCTGTCAGAAGCTCATATAATCCAATACGGAAAACCACTGGAGCCAAACGGAAACTGGAAAGCGACAACCGGTGTTTTTGCACTTGTAACCCTAAATAGGGTTCGGCCTTAATCACCAATTAGATATTTTGGTGATCTTGGTACATCTGAGTTCTAAACATAAGTTCGTTTCTTTTCATAATAAATATGGTCACCAACACATCGGTACAACAATTACAAGGTGAACCGATTTTCTGGTCACAGCGTTAAGAGCACGCCCCTGCTGTTAGGCAGATATAATGTACTACTCCATGATGACAAGTTATTATTTTACATCAAATAAATGGCTAGCAGTGAGCATGCTGACGTCTTAAGGTATATTTGTCAACGAAAAATAACGCCATTCAACATCTTAAAAGACAAATTGCACCACTGTAAAATGGCGTCATACTCCATACGTGATGACCTTAAGTACTTCTATGATCCTTGGGTTTTTCCAACATAGCGTCTTGTGTTGAAGGACACGCCACTGTAGTCAGCGAGGTGCAAAGATTTCATCTTTTTATTGCAAAAATATAATGGTAACAAATGTAGAATAAAAATTTTAAAAAAAGAAGATCGAAAAAGACAAAAGGCGACTTATCGTTTATTTTGCAGTTTGTGCCATCGGACAAACGAGCCGTGAAGAATTATTCAGCTAATTTAAATATTAATAAATCAGCGTGAGAATTGAAGTTGCAGAAATCATGCTGGTATTATATCACTTCCATGATCTTGATTTTCTTGACTTTTACATTGAGTTTGTCTTTCTAGCATGCGACTGAAAAGACTGAGGAAGTTCTGAGTCAACTAAACCACTGTGTAGTACGTGTCTCATATGAGGCGCCGTAGCTGACAAACGTTGGTCCAGTGAGAAAGTAGCAGTTGAAATTTCAATGTCATATGTCGAGACTTCCAATTTCACACGTTGAATCAATTTGTTGGTGTTGAAAGTTCCATTTTCTATGTCGACTTTTTAGATTTTATGTGTCGAATTACACAGCGTAGTTGAAATGTTCATGTTGTATGTCGAGAATTCCACTTTCATATTTTCAATCAAATTATGTTGAAAGTTACATTTCATATGTCGAGTTTTTAAATTGTATCTGTTATATTAGAGAGCGGTGGTTGAAAATTGCATTTCCTGCGTCGAGTTTTTAGATTTTAACTTTTGAATTACATAGCGGTGGTTGAAATTGTAATGTTGTATGTCCAGAATTCCAATTTCTTATGTTGAATCAAATTGTTTGTGTTGAAAGTTCTATTTCATATGCCTAGCTTTTATATTGTATCCATTGAACTGCACAGCGGTAGATGAAAGATCCATTTCCTATGTTCAGAAATCCCCATAAACATGCAAGACATTGTTTAACTTTTACTCCTGTGTTTACTCTTGCACCTTCTTATTCTGTGTGATCTTCATTACGTTACATGTATTTTGTAAGGCAATCATGGGATAGATATCTGACCCATGATTGGGCGACATTTAAATGACTGGGACCTCCAAGAAACCATGTCAAAACAAGGTCTCAAATGACTTGTGTTATGTTTATATTATTTTTTCTTCGTAATTTCATAGATCAAATCCTTATAATGAGAGGCTGTCTTAATTCCAGAAAATAAATGAATTCGCTTTCAGTTTAGTATTTATTTAGGTCAGTGCCTCTGGTATTGCTAGTCCAAACGTAATGCAACTTTGAATGCAAATGCATCTTGCTGAGTGCCACAAATATCAATTAAAATAGGTCACTGCATCTTATTTTAACCCTGCAGTGATCCACTAAAGTATTTTTTTTTTTCTAGTCCATGTTAGTGGGAAGTGAGACATAGTAATCACGTTTCCGACGGTGGCATCTGCGTTGCCACCAATTAAGGCTATTATTAAACTTTTTAATCTGCATAGATTTCCTAAATCTCATTATAGATGCTTATCATACTTGGCATGAATCATTGTGAATCTAAGACAATTAATTACATAACATGCACACTAACCCCTTTTATATTGGGTTCAAGACCACAGAAAATTTGAGTGAAGATTTTGGTTATTTTTTGTTAATTTACTAATATTGATAGGTTCTCATTATCCTTGGCGTCAGGGGCCTATCCTGTGCGCCCCCCTGCCCCCCACCTCCCTTCAAGAAAAAGAGAAAGATGAGCGCGAAAAGAACTGAAACATTTACTAGAATGAGTTATCTTTACAGTTAGATGGTTAAAAGTATGCCCTGAAAGCATTTAAGAGCAGTGGTGTACTGGCCATTGGGCATACCGGGACAAATCCCGGTGGGCCGCCGCAAAGAAATCCGTTTTTACCGGTGTTTTACTGGTGTGAGCGAAACCCCGGGCCTGTCCCGGCAGACCGCCGCATCGGTGTGCCGGTGGGCCGTCAAAAAAATCCGTTTTTACCGGTGTTTTACTGGTGTGAGCAAAACCCCGGGCCTGTCCCGGCAGATAAGTCCAGGGCCGAGTTGCTTACCCAGTACACCCCTGTTTAAGAGGCAGCAGCTTGGCGGGCGTTGCCCACTGAGCTCCTTTCCAGCGGCTTAGTCTCACAGACACGTTGCCAATTTGTTTACGTCCCGCACTTCACCTCCTCAAACATAGTTCCTGCATCCGCCTCTGGGCATTCATTATTATGAAGATATTACAATTTATTCTGCGACATGCTTCCTCACCCCTATAACCTTAAAGACAAGGTCACAATCATATCAAGTCTACATTAAGGTTTTGGCTGAAGTACCTACATTTCTTTATATTTTCTAAACTCCTTAATTGATGTGTTGATACTTGGAATAAACGTTAACTACATTTGTTGACATGAATTATTGACCCCTTGATCCTAGGGCCATGGTCGCAGTCATGGAAAACTTGCTTTAAGGTTTTTGTTAAAGTTTTTGTTATTCTGTTCATATTTCCTAAGGCACTGGATTGATATTCTTCGTACTTGGGTTGGATTCTTATTAAGCTAAGACCTTTCTGCGAGAAACGAACTCATTTCCCTTTGATCTTTGGGTCAGTCATTTAGAAAATTTGCATTAAGGTTTTGGCTAAAAAAAATTATTTGCTTATATCTCCTAAACACTTAGATAAAGCATTATGAAGTTAATAAAATCAAGTCAACATACTCGCTCAACCTTTTGACTATGGGATAAAGGTCACACATTTTACACCCAATGTACTGATTGTGGGCTCAACATGTAGGCCCTGCCCTTCTTGTGTTTAGTTCGGTTTCTGAAGGATTATATGCATCATAGCACACTACTTGGTGTTTATATGTCTTGTTGAGTGCAACACACTATTACCAAATATGATCTATTTTATGAGAGGCACATCTCTGTATTACTTGAGTAACGTTCTCCCACCCCCCTCGCCCCAATCCCGGTGACTTTAGGATGGTACCGCATCATGCTTTTCTTTGGTCAGGCCGTTTTTCTTTTTTACATTTTCCCAACAATTTGACCATTTTTCAGTTGCAGAATACCCTTTTCATTTCTCACGAACGTAAACAGTCGCTTTGTCGAATCAGCATTTCCTTTTTTTATCATAAGCAACAATATATATGTTCCCAAAGTTTAATATATTCATTGTGTAGCAGATCACCCCTAATTAACACCAAGCTTTGATGCATAAAAGTGGTCTTTGTTTAATGGAACTGATTGCTCTCGGTAGTGTGCATTCAACGAAGAACATTCTGACAAGCAGCTGAGTACTTATCATTAAAGGGATTATCTATCCAAACGTGAATTGTCTTTGCAATCCATGAGCTACATATGAAACATTGGATTTTTCGAATTTTACATGTCAACCAGTCCCCGTGCAGATTTTCTAATTTTACAGCAACATCAACAGCAGCAACAACAACAAGAATAATAATAATAATAATAATAATAATAATAATAACATTTCGTGATAAAATAAGGAGACATTTTGATCGTGAGATACGCTTTTAAAATGTCCTTTTTTGGAAGATAATTACCATGCCCTTATTAGATCCTGCGGGAAATACTTTTGAGATAAACCTGTTTCTTCTTGCTAGAAGTGTGCAACAAAGTAATAATGTTTGTCACAAGCTTGCCACAAAATTACTCTGATACATTTATACAACATTATGCTAAATTCAAATACACATATAGAGCAGCCTTTAATTTTAATACAAAAATAATATTACACAACTCATTCCATCATTTAATAAAAAGAATAATTGGTTTTTGATTTTTGTTGACAAATAATAACTCTGCAGAGACATACAAGAGGAAACTTATAAATCATGGCAGTTTGAATGTGAAAACACTATGGAAACAAATGGAAGAGATTTGCTTTGCTTAAACACTTGAAGAAGGTGGTAGCTTTAAAGTGTGCTAAAATATTGCAATATTTACTTGTGTTCTGATTATAACCAATATTTGGAAAATCATAATTTAAAGAATACACGTAGTTCTTATATTATATTCATATTTATGGACAAACCAAATATATAAGGTGTCCTTGAACTACTCATGCAGTCAAATGCATGGATGACAATATCAATACAAACAGTTGGATTGAACATGTGAAATTGGAATTCTCGACATAGGAAATTTCACATTCAACCACCACTGTGTAATTCAACAGACAAAATATAAAATCTCGACATATGAAATGGAACATTTAGCACGAACAATTCAATTCAATCTTTGAAAGTGGAATTCTCGACATACAATATTGAAATGTCACCTACCGCTGCGTAATTCAACAGATACACTGTAAAAACTCGACATAAGAAATGGAATTTTCAACCACCGTTGTGCAATCAGACAGCTTAAATTTAAAATCTCGACATACGAAATGGAACTTTCAGCACAAACAATTTGATTCAACGTGTAAAGTGGAATTCTTGACACAAAACATTGAAAATTCTACCATCGCTGCGTAATGCGATGCATACAAATCTACAAACTCAACATAGAAAATGGAACTATCAACCAATGCTGTGTAATTCAACGGACACAATTGAAAAACTCGACATATGAAATAGGAGTTTCAACTACAGAAACTATTCAATGTGTGAAATTGGAATTCTCGACATATGACATTGAAATTTCAACTGCTACTTTCTTATTAGACACAGTTGTGGCCGCTACGGCACCTCATCGTATGTATAAAGGTCTCAAGGAGTCACGCGAGAGTCTGGTTGAACAGTCCACTGTGCAGATAATACGATTAGTACACGAACTCCCTTCGCACCCTATTGCATAAGTCGCCATTCGTACATAAAAATGTGTGTGCAGCATTGTTGGACGTGGTGTATAAACGTGGCCGTATCCCTGTACCAGAATAGGATTTCACGCCCCATTGATACCCTGGTGTGTTATTATACCTATCTTTTTTCCGGGCCGCA
This sequence comes from Margaritifera margaritifera, assembly GCA_029931535.1. Classification (NCBI taxonomy): domain Eukaryota; kingdom Metazoa; phylum Mollusca; class Bivalvia; order Unionida; family Margaritiferidae; genus Margaritifera; species Margaritifera margaritifera. The sequence goes on from JAQPZY010001599.1 coordinate 1,337,449, forward strand.
CCGAAAACAAATGACTCCATTCCGTATCATGTGTGTATTGGATGAAAACGAGCAATCATCTTACTTTCTTCATTTGCACAGAGGAAAGTAATTTTCCTAGTAGAGAAATAAGCAGCGTTCTCTTGTCCTAATACACCGTATTCACCCAGAACAATAGAAATAAAGATGCACGCAAAGTGGATTTTGAACTCGTCTGCTCCACAATAACCAGTGTGTATTCTCATTTTTGCATCAATCAAAATACGGTTAAAAATCTGTGTAATTTTACTTATTTACCTGCCAAACATTTGGCAGTCAGAAATGACAGATCTTATGCTTAACAATTTGCAAAAGGGGTTATTTCGATCGATCTTCAAGGATGGTTCACCTGTGAGACGTTCACGTACATTGTCCGTTTTACATCAGTTGATCAGGAGCACGCGCCACCCCGGACTAGAATTAAGTAAAATCATCGTCGCGGATCGGCGAAGCTGATTCAAGAAGCAAAAACATGTACGATCCCTATATTGTATATGCATGGAGTTTGTTTACCAAATAACGTCATGATTTCATGTGTATGTCATACTCCATCAATATATGAAAGATAACTATATCTAATATAAAGCATCGCAATATACTTAATGTGTATAATGTCTTTAAATTATGCTTCAAACAAATCCTTTACAAAACTAGATACCAACCATAGACATCAAATAAATGTTAGAACGAACTAAATTTCTTCCTAATAAGCAATAACTCTTACAGGTTATAATATAAATTTCCTTTTCTGGTAACTTAATTTCAGATGGACCGGCTAATATATCCTTGAGTCTCAACGAAAACAATTTTTACCTTCAGGAGCGTGAGGATTTTATAATAGATTGTTTTGCCAATTGCAATCCAAAGTGCACATTTTGGTGGAAGGGTTACAACATTACTAAAGGCGAGAAACTAATCATCAGTAAGTTTGAGCCAGGAATGTCCGGACAGTACACATGTCATGTTACAAATGAACAAACAAATGTTACATCAATGTCTAACCCCATTACTCTGCATCATGTGAAAGGTAAGTCGGATTGCTAGTAATTTACATCGCATTTTTATTATATATTTCATTATGAGATATTGTAATATATCAGTGGGAAACAATGATATCTCCACAGAGGCGATATCACTTTGGAACTACTTTCTTTTTCCAGTTAGGAAGTTTATCTGTCCTGTTGTATGTTATTCAGACCTGTAGTTCCATATTTAGGCCTATTTCGTTTTTCTTGTTCTTTTCGTTTTCTTTCTCCTTCATGAATCATGCAAATTGTCAGTAACTGCAATTACATGACATGTTGCAATTCGATATTCTGTGTCATCCAAACAGCATCGTATACATGTTACCAGCAACGACAAATGGTAAACATTTTTAAAACAAACTATTGATTACATATAGTAACAAAATTGTTTAAGTAGCGATTCTAACTGTCATCACAATCATACTCAAGTCTGAAAACATATAGAGATCAGGCACTGATTTGTGTCAATGGCAACCCGGAATCGAGTGATAATCGAAATTCGGGTGAAGCGTATGTTCCCAATATAGACTGCAAGCTAGCCAACACACAGCGCTTCACGTTTGAATGCAGAAATAAGGACAAATAGAAACCAAAATTCCTTAAAAATAAACTTACAATAAAAAAAAATGTTGTTTATTGATGTTATGCTATGAAGTCTCCTTGGACCGTTCTGTCATGTTTCTAGAGTATTCCCAACCCATCAATGTTCACTGAATCAATCAGCGCAAGAAATTTGTTAACAAAAATAAAAATCTTTTCATTTATTATGCATACAGTAATTAATTTATTTCACAAAACACACAATCTGAAACATTATACGTAATATCTAATTTTGTACAAAGTCGCTGTCCTAAAATTATTGTAAAATTTCGGAACTAATGCAGCCGTTAATCGAATTGGCACAGAATGAAAAAACAAGTCCATGCAAATCGAAGGTTTTTACCTTAAAAATATATAATAAAAAGAAACTCTACGTTTTTGAGTAAATGTACGGAAATATTTCATTAGCGAAGTTCAAACATTTTGTATTGGCATTCGTGGCTTTTGCCACTCGTGACAATACAATGTTTCGACTTCACTCTTGAAATATTTCCCTATATCTACTCAAAAAACGTAGATATCCTCTACATATTCGTTCTTACGCAAATGTTCAAGGTATAATTACGAGGAATCATTCTTCAACGAATCCTAAAGCAAATCAGAATTCAGTCACCGCAAAACAACCTTTACTTTAAATAAAAAGATATAAAAAATAACAAAATAACAAAAAATTTAAAAAAATAGGCATTAGTTATGATATAAAAGATGAATGCAAAAATGTTACACAATTTATTCTTCCTAGAAATATTGTCACTCTAATAAGTGATTACTACTCCGTGCTGGTTCCTCTTACCATTCCATTACTATGGAATGTTCGACACATTTTTCTTCAGATAAGAGTGTCAAATTATATCACATACACACACGACTGCGCACAAACTTTAATCGAGTAAAAACGAGTATCCAGTACATAAAAAATAGTAATGACTGGTAATCTCACCACGCATAACACATTGTTATGTGATGATTATATGAGATTAAAATCCGGTTATAATGAAGGGGACGCACAGAACATCAGTTCGGCTGGTACGTGCTCTTATAATTTACTATATTTAGCTCTAGTGGTCATAGACAAAAAGCGCTTATGGGATTTATGTCGTCCGTTGTCCGTCCGTTAGCGCAAGCTTGTTATTTCTACTTCTCCTAAGTTACTTGGAGGATGGCCAAGACACTTTACATACACATTCATTACATGGTCTAGTTGGTCCTAAATGAAAATGATGCTACTCGGAAATCCAGTATGACCGACAGAGAGGCTATCTTAATAATCTTGTTATCGCTACTTTTTCTATATGGATGGTCATACCATTTTCAGCAAAATACTCTGTATGATTTCTAGTTGTTTCTAAATAAAAACGGTGTCGATCCGACGTACACTATGGCTGCATCGCTTCTCGTCCTGAATGGAAAGTCATATTGACATGGGATTTTCACCAGCAGACTTTGTATTATGTCTAGTTGTTCCTAAATAATATTGGTATTGCTCGCACATCCAATATGGAGGCAACAGCTGCCATCTTGAGAATCTTGTTATCGCTATTTCTCCCAAAGGAATGGTTATATTAGCATGGAGTTTTCACTGAAAGATTTCTTAATATGTCTAGTTGGTCGTAAATGAAAATGGTACAAATTTTACCTCTAATATGGGCATCATAATGACCATCTAGACAATCTTATTATTGCTCCTTCTCCTTGATGGCTGGTCTTATCGACATTGTGCTTTCACCAGACGACTTCTTATGATATTTAGTTGATCCTAAATGGAAATAGTATCAATCTAATATCCGATATGGCCATCTTCAAGATCTTGTTATTGTTACTCATCCAAAACGGAAAGTCATATCAACATGGGGTTTCCCCAATCCTCCTAAATGGAAAGTCATTTTGATATGTGGTTTTTATCAGAAGAGTTCTATAGTGTCTACCTAGTCCTAAATGAGAATGATGCAAACCGACCCTCAATATGGCCACCATGGTGACCATCTTGAAAATATTCGTATATCTGCTCCTCTTAAATAGATGGCTACATTAACATGGGGTTTTCACCAATAGACTTCTCATAATACCTAGTTTGTTCTAAATGAAAATGGTGCCAATCGTACATCCAGTATGGCTGCCACGACAGCTGTCTTGAAAATCTTGCTGTCACTACTTCCCCTGAATGGACGATCATATTGACATGGGGTTTTCACCAATAAATTTCTATTGGTTTCTACCTGATCCTAAATATAAATTGTGCGATTGTGACACCAAATATATCCACTGCAGCTAATTTGCAAATCTTGTTATTGTTACGGAATTATGTATCATTTTGTTTTTAAATAATAGTATAGGTTTATGATCTCTCCATAATAGTCTAACAGCTATCATTTTACAGAGAGTACATATACGGTATTTCAATGTGACTCAGTACATTGGTTTGGGGAAATATTGTCGGATGTAGCATTAGTCATATCACGTGGTTTAGCGCGTGAGGGTTGCACTTCTGACCTAGATTCTATGTTCAATTAAGAGTCAATACCTTGTTGACTGGTAATAACATCAGTGCACAGGTATTTTAGCGGTGTCACGCATAACCTAGTTTCTGATTGGTTCAAAGAAGGTTGTTTTCTAAAAGGATTAAATTGTTTTTAAGTCGCAATACAGTTTAAATTGGTTTTCCTTATTCTGTTCTGCGCAGTCAGAAGCTATATAATAAGATGTATTGCTGTGTTTGGCATTCTAGCCTAGTTCGTCAGCCTGAGAGGTCATAAACGAGATTCGTTTATTTTGTGTGTGGATATTCTGCTCAAGTGATATTATTATTATTATACAGTACATTCTGGATTTAGTACTGCTACTTAAACTTTAAGAATTTATACAGCTCCGTGGAATTATCGGAAACATTTCTAGAATTTGTGTGATATTCCATATTCACAAGGACTGTTCGGAATTAATAACACTTGGATATAACTGATTCTTGTTAGTTCATCAGTACAGTGAAGGTTTCATTCGGAACCAACTTCATTCGGAATATTTGGATTAACTTCCTGATCAGTGAACTTTAGAACAATTTAGGACTTTTAAGGATATTCTATACTGTAAGTTATTTTTAATTCTTTCACTTTGATTGTTTGTTGATATATTTTAATATTTTAAGAAATTAAATATTTGTATTTTAAATCTTGAAAGCTTGTTTGAGTCTTTTCTTTTGTTACATTACCCTAGTCGTAACAGAAGAAATTGGGGAGCTCGTCTTGGGATTAGAAATCAGAATAATTTCGGGATCCGAATTTTGAATATTTCGGGATTTAAATTTAATTAAAAATTGTCGAGGTTTTAATATTTCAGAGATTTTGATACTTCGGAAAATTGTTTCTTTTTTTAGATTCAAATTTCATTGTTTGAAAATTTAGTGGTCGTTAATATTTTGATTTCCCGATTAAGAAATAAAGAGAAACGAACAGGCTTTCATCATGACATCCAAAGTAGAGAGTTTCATAGCTGATCCTACCCAGGAGACATATGAGTCCTTAAAGAAGGACGAATTACTTCAAATTGCTAAACATTGTAGTCTGACTGAAGCGAAGGCTTCCATGTTGAAACAAGATATTAGGAGTATCTTGATACACTATTTGGTACAAACAGGTGTTTTTGAAGAGGGTGTTTCAAGTGTAAAGAAGAAATCTCCGTCTAATTTAAGAAGGAAATTACAGATAGCTAAGGACATAGAGTTAGAAAAGCTCAGATTACAATGGGAACAAATGCAGATGCAAGAAAGAAGGGTTTATAAAGAAAGGGAAAGACAAGAAAGAAGGGAGGATAAATTAAGAGGGGGTGGGGAATACGAGAGAGATTAAGGGATAATGAAATACAGAAGGAATTAAGGGACAATCAAATACAGAAGGAATTAAGGGATAATGAAATACAGAGGGAAATAGGAGAAAAATAAATGCAGGAAAGAAAAAATTATAAGGAACGGGAATTTAGATTAAGGGAATTAGAATTGACCGGTAAAGGGCACTCTCATGACAATACTGGTTCATATTTTTATATAGCCAAACATCTCAGACAGGTCCCCCCTTTTAGAGAAAAGGAGGTAGACAGATATTTTCTCAGTTTTGAGAAAATTTCTGAGAATTTGCAATGGCCGAAAGAGAAGTGTACCTCATTATTGCAGAGTTTGTATACTGGCAAAGCTAGTGATGTTTATACTGCACTTTCATCTGAACAATCTGCTGATTATGAGGTGGTCAAAGAATAGGTCTTGAGGGCTTATGAGATGGTACCTGAAACTTATCGTCAACATTTTAGAAATAGTAGAAAGGAATCTACCCAGACTCATTTAGAATTTGCTTTGGAAAATGAGCGTTCGTTTACGAGATGGTGTACGTCTAAGAAGGTTGATAAGGATTACGATAATCTTGAATAACTGGTATTGATTGAAGAATTCAAGAATTGTGTCAGTAGTGACACTAGAGTATACCTTGAGGATAAATTGGTTGAAACCTTAGAGAAAGGAGCTTATGCATCTGATGTATATTTTTCGATTCACAATATTCCATTTGTAAATAGATTTTCCTTTCAACAAGCTTTTGTTAAGAAACCATTTCAGACTCGTTTGAGTAATTACTGACCTCAGTCTGATGTAACTATGGAGAATCAAATTTCTGATAAAGAGTATCAGAAAACGTTATCTCTTCCTACGTGTTCCTATTGTACGAGAAAAGGACAAGTTATTTATGATTGCTTGTCGTTGAAAAATAAGCAACGGAATTCTAACAGAGCAGTTCCAAATGCTCTAGTTATTAAGAAATCAAGGTCAGGGTCATGTATCATGAACGTTACTTGTTTGCAGGCTTGTATACCTCAGTCTGATTTTGTAATGAAGAAATACGAATTATTCATGTCGAAGGGTTCTGTGTCACTTGTTGGTGACTTGGGTGAGACTACTCCTATTAAGATATTAAGAGACACAGGAGCTTCTCAGAGTTTATTGTTAGATAGTACTTTGCCTTTTTCTGAGAAGACTTCTACTAGTGAAAGCGTTCTAATACAGGGGGTAGAATGTGGATATGTTAATGTCCCTTTTCATTGTGTTAATTTGTCATCAGACTTAGTTTCGGGACCTGTGACCATAGGAGCTGTGGCTTCTTTGCCTATAAAGGGCATTCATTTATTACTAGGTAATGACCTCGCAGGAGATAAGGTCGTGATTAATCCACTTGTAACTGACAAGCCTAGCATGGATCAACGAGTTGATCCTATCGAAGTAGAAATCCCTGGTTTATATCCAGCTTGTGCAGTTACTAGAGGTATGGCAAAGCGTGCTCTTGAGAATGATGTTGCTGAACAGGATGTATTTCCTTTAGCGGACACCTTTTGGGGTCAGGCTTTTAATGAGGTCACTTTAGTTTGGATCAATCAAGTATTGATCACAGTGATACTCTTTCAGCTACACAATCTCATAAAAATAATCAGGGTGATAAAAGACAATCACTAGTTGTCTTACAACAGGAGGATCCAGATATCTCCTGTTTGTTTCAGAGGACTATGACTGAACTGAAGCCACGCAAGACGGAAATTGTTACTTCTTGAAGAATGGGGTACTTGTGAGGAAATGGAGACCACTCGGGGTACGCGCTGGTGACGAGTGGTCAGTTATTTATCAAATAGTAGTTCCTAGATCATATCTTCAGGAAATACTTAGTTTAGCCCATGAAACGCCGTTGTCTGGTCATTTAAGAATAAATAAGACCTATCACAAGATCCTAAATCATTTTTACTGGCCAAAACTTAGAAGTGATGTTCCTAAGTTTTGTAAATCAAGTCATACTTCTCAAATGGTGGGAAAACCCAATCAGAGGACACCCAAAGTTCATCTGTCACCTATTCCTGTATATGAAGAATCGTTTGGTAGAATGATGTTAGATTGTGTCGGCCATTTACATAAGACCAAGTTAGGCAACCAATTCTTGTTGACGAGGTGTGCGTCTACAAGGTTTCCAGAAACTATTCCTTTGCGGAATATTAAAACTGAGACCATAGTGAAAGCGTTGGTCAAGTTTTTCACACCGTTTGGTCTTATTAAGTCTGTACTATGTCAGACTTTAGAACGTATGATTAAGACATATTGTTATGAGATAGAGTATAATTGGGGCTTGTTGTTGTGGAATAGAAAGGGGGTGGGATAAAGGTGTGCAATTATTGTTGTTTGCTGCGGGGGAGGGGGGGGGGTCAGTGCGGGAGTCGCTGGGATTCAGTCCTTTTGAACTAGTGTTTGAACATTCTGTACATGATCCATTAAAGTTACTGAAAGAGGGACTTCCTTTTGCCGAAGAGATGGAATAAATTTCTTCTGGACTATGTCTCTAAATTTAAACATAGATTATCTAAGGCTTGCGAGATGGCAAGAAATAATCTAAAATCTGTCCAGTCGAATATGAAATTGAGGCATGACAAACAAGCTAAAGATAGGAGTTTTCAGCCAGGTGATAGAATATTGGCTCTGCTACCCATACCCCAAAATCCTCTTCAGGCTAAGTATTTTGGCCCCTACATCGTTCACAAGAAAGTGAGTGATTTAATTTACATTATTAATAGTCCTGGGAGGAGGAAGCAGAAACAACTTTGCCATATTAATATGTTGAAACAATATGTAGACAGAGATAGCCATATAAATTATCCAATTACTTTAGTAGCACTTGTCCCACACATTCAATATTTGACTGAAGATGAGAAATCGGAAAATGATGATTTCGAAGTCACTACTCTTCGGAATTCGGAAATTCTGGACGATCTGGACCAGAAACTTTCGCATCTACTGCTGCCTGAGATTAACGAACTGAAGTAGTTGATAAAAGAAAATGAACATTTATTTCCATCTATTCCCACACGAACCAACAAAATTTTCCATGATGTCGAAATAATAAATTCCACACCTATAAAGCAACACCCTTATAAGATGACTTCTCTCAAACAAGACTATCTGAAGAAAGAAATTCAGTATTTACTGGAAATTGACTTTATTGAACCAAGTAAAACTGACTGGAGTTCACCATGTATTTTAGTGCCGAAACCAGATAAGACTTTCCGTATGTGTACTGATTACAGAAAAGTAAATAGTGTCACCAAGACAGATTCATTTCCAATTCCTAGAGTTGAAGACTGTATTGACAGGATTGGAAATGCCAAATACGTCAACAGATTTGACCTATTGAAGGGATTCTACCAAATTCCACTTACGGAGAGAGCAAAAGAAATTTCTGCATTCGTCACTCCTGATGGACTTTACCAATACAAAGTCATGCCATTTGGGATGAAGGGTTCCCCAAGTTCTTTCCAACGTTTGATGAATATGATAACATCTGGAATAAGAAATTGTGATGCTTACATCGATGACGTCCTCATCTACAACCACGAGTGGCAAGATCACATGAAAACAAAGAAGCAGTTATTCAAAAGACTCAGCGAAGCGAACTTGACCATCAATTTGAATGAAAGTGACTTTTGTCGTGCCTGTGTTACCTTTTAGGGCATGTTGTGAGACATGGACAAATAAAACCAATAGAAGCTAAGGTTACGGCTATTTCTAAGTAAAATATAATCGCTGATGCACTTTCACGTGCATAACTTTACAGTTTGCATTGTTTTGTATACATGAATGTATCATGTATTATTTTTTTATTCAATCAGTTACTTACATTTTAGAAGTATATGATAAAAGAGAGTTTTATTGTATAAAACGTTTCTTTTTTAAAAGGGGGAAGGTTTTACGGAATTATGTATCATTTTGTTTTTAAATAATGGTATAGGTTTATGATCTCTGCATAATAGTCTAGCAGCTGTCGTCTTGCAGAAAGTACATATACTGTATTTCAATGTGACTCAGTACATTGGTCTTGGGAAATATTGTCGGTTTTAGCATTAGTCATATCACGTGATTTAGCGCGTGAGGGTTGCACTTATGACCTAGATTCTATGTTCAGTTAAGAGTCAATACCTTGCTGACTGGTAATAACATCAGTGCACAGGTACTTTAGCGGTGTCACGCATAACCTAGCTTCTGATTGGTTTGGAGAAGGTTGTTTTATAGAAGGATTAAATTGTTTTTAAGTCGCAATACAGTTTAAATTGGTTTTCCTTATTCTGTTCTGCGCAGTCAGAAGCTTTATAATAAGATGTATTGCTGTGTTTGGCATTCTAGCCTAGTTCGTCAGCCTGAGAGGTCATAAACGAGATTGGTTCATTTTGTGTGTGGATATTCTACTCAAGTGATATTATTATTATTATACAGTACATTCTGGATTCAGTACTGCTACTTAAACTTTAAGAATTATACAGCTCCGTGGAATCATTCAGTACTGCTACTTAAACTTTAAGAATTATACAGCTCAGTGGAACACTTCTAGAACTTGTGTGATATTCCATATTCACAAGGACTATTTGAAATTAATAACACTTGGATATAACTGATTCTTGTTCATTCGGAATATTTGGATTAACTTCCGGATCAGTGAACTTTAGAACAATTTAGGACTTTTAAGGATATTCTATACTGTAAGTTATTTTTAATTCTTTCACTTTGATTGTTTGTTGAAATATTGTAATATTTTAAGAAATTAAATATTTGTATTTTAAATCTTGAAAGCTTGTTTGAGTCTTTTCTTTTGTTACATCACCCTAGTCGTAACATTATTGCTCTAGAACATCAGAGATGGTTTCAATAATAAATAGTAAAAATGAAGAAATGGTCGTGCATTCCTCTAAATTGTTTTCGACCAGTAGAACGTCAGTTCCTTTCTATGGACAGTTGTTAAGATACGTAGGCCCTTTTTGTGAAAGCGAAGACTGTACTTTCCTGTAATGCTGATTTCTCTGTAGACCCGCACCCAGTATAATCTACCAAATTTCTCATATATCCTGGGGTTAATACCTTATAAAATTGCCGAGACCTTCGCTTCTGACCGGTTTATGTTAAATTTGCACAAAAATGTGGGCACTCGTAAAGAATCCACACATCTAAGGGGATGGTTATGCGTGACGAGAGCAACTGTGAGTGAGGAGATAATTTAATTATGTTCGAAGCTTTTTATTTCAATTGATGTCCATAAAAGCATCACATTTAGACTAAGTTATAAAAGTACAATGCTCAAAATGCTTTGCCTAATCTCCTGTGGCATTTCGTGTGCACAGAGAAACAAGCGAAACCATACCAAAGACATTTTCCTTTCTTCTTTGTTTTGTTCTGTTGCAAAACTGTGCTCAGTCGAATTATGGTCTTCAGAAATGTTTTTACATTATTACTTTGTTTTATTCCAATGTCGATTGTTTTTGCAAAACCAGCTGCCCCAAAGAGTTCACTTTCATCCGATCCAGAAAATTTAAGTTTATTGTATTTATATCTATGTTTTCTTTTAGTTTTCTCTGAAAGATGAATCGATGTATAAAATGCAATATAAGAATATCATGGGTTCTTGTGACAAGCGTTTGTCTGATTTGTTGTATTTGTTTTTAGTTCATGCTTGTTGAAATTCGGTATTTCTTTATCAATGGGCTAAATTAGGTAAACAATGAAATCTCTCTATAAGGGACAGTGCAGGTAGTTAAGTAACTAGTGAAATCTCTCTATGGAGAGATAGTTAAGATTATCATATTTTTGTCATTTCTATATGTGTGTACTATATATGGAGAAGAATTCCATATGAGCTCCAAAATTTAGTGCGTGCTGAAAAATATGCACTTCATTTTTTATTCATCAGTGCCATGGACTGTTCTAACAAGCTCTTATATTATTTAGTCACCTATAGTAATCGTATTAAGCTTACTCTCAAAAGGAGATATCATCCATACACGTGAATTGGCATAAATCTTCTTATTGAGTTCAGTGTTACTAGTTTGCTGTATTATATAATATCCTTGATATACAGTGAGAATAAACATAAATAAGCGTCATATATTCATGGTAGGCAGTGTCCTTTATGAAGAGGACGATTATATAGAGATTTTGATTATGAATTCATTATAGTGACTTTTATAGAGGGGTTCGTAATGCTGAAGGTAATGTAAAAAAAAAATCCCATGCAGACAAGTGTATTCGCGAGACAAGCCAGTTCTTCTACTAGGCAGAGTTGCTGAGCCGCAAGATCATTAGTTCTTCTACAGACTAATAATTTTCTTTATACATCAATAACCATTGGCATGCTTCCAGATCGATAGCCAATAGAATGTTTGCACATTTTGTCAGAAGGTGTACTCGCAATTTGTACGACACAGAAGGTTTGATATTGTCTTGTATAGGGTGCTACATTCGTGACGTGTAACCGGCACTTCTGGTTAATGCTGTTTTTGCGCTGTCAGGTATGTTACACTCAACCCGATCATCTTGTGCTTTCATGTGTGTGTGTGTGTGTGTGTGTGAGAGAGAGAGAGAGAGGGGTCATTTGTGTATAATAGTATTGCAGGTGCGAGTAAGTGAGTTTACTGCATTTGCATTTGCTAACTAACGTATACGTGGTTTCATAAAATAACAAACATATTGTAAAGAATAAGCAGTTGTTATCTCAATTTCAAATAGTTCATAATGCATGTGATCATTAAAAATATAAAGATGTCTCATGATTTGGTGGACTTATGACGGGTCAAGTTAACCATATCAAATGACACGTTCTATCATTGATCAATCTGTTGACCGGGTTTGTGAATAGGGATTCAATATCTTAGATTGTGGCCTAATCACACTACCTAATAAAATAAATTGAAGGCTGTATTTTTCCTTTAAACTTCCATATGAAGAACCACGAGGAGGAGCTAGGTGATGACACTCAGTGCAGTTATTGCTCTCAAAGATTTTCCACTGTCTATGGCAAGAAAAGACATGAAGTAATACAACACTTCGGGCATAGAATGTAATATATGTAATAATTGCAACAGCAATTTTCCATGCAGATAGTCCACACAAAGCCACAGTGGAGGGCAATATGACATAAAGGTGAATTGTGAAAACCTCTTTTTTCAACAAGCATACATTATTTGACTACCAAGGACGCCATGGCATGGAAACGAATAATTGGTTTATGGCTGTGAATTTTGTGGGGCGTCTTTTCAAAATATTTCTCCCTACAGGAGACATAAGATGTGAAAACACAATGAAAACTGAATCATGTTATATATTTAGCATAAAATTACATGATTTAATTAGTTCGTTATTAGTTATTATTGTTATCTCCATTTCATTGATTAATAGAATCATTACACTCTCTCATTTTTCATGTATAATGTTCATATAATACTAATAAGAAAAGCATTCTGAATACTACTTATATATTGATAACACTTTTTATGTCTTCTTCCGAAGAAGCTTGTATTTAAGCGCGCGCATGTGATTCAACAAACATAGTCTGGAGTAGTTTACAGATCACAGATCAACGTGTTGTATTTTTACTTCATACGATGCATCATGTATACATGAATGCATGTATGTATGTTTATGTGCGTGCCTATCTCACTTTCGCGGTTAATATATATATATATATATATATATATATATATATGTGTGTGTGTGTGTGTGTGTGTGTAGGTTGATGTAAACGTGTGTATAGGTATATGTATATAAATATATAATGTGCACGTGGATATATGCATGTATGAGTGTGCTTGGGAATGTGGGTATGCATACGTAAGTATATATCTTAGTATTTATAGAATGTTTGTAAACTCGATATACTTGTTTTCCTTTATGTATTAAAAGTGTCACCATCAATATTTGTAACAAACGTAAATGTATATGTATATACTTGTTGATGGCCAATTGGCTAAATGCAAATAAAGTTCACTTTCACTTTCACTTTCATATTTAACTTTAATTTTTTTTTTATTATTGTTTGCATTTCGTCTATTCAAACATTGGCATTTGTTGAATTGAAGAAATAAGTACACATTTGAAAATAATATGGAATGAAAAAAATTTAGTACCTTTTTGTCCCCAGTCTACAATGTTAAGGTCACAAAAGTTCACAATAATAAAATCTGACCATGACCATTGAGACAGAGCTGAAAGGTTACTGTATCGAAGTTTCATTGCTCTATCTAAGATGCGTTAGTGAAAAAGTGTAGAAAATATATACAAATGTTGATCAGTGACCTTTACATTGAAGATAAAACATTGCATGTGATACATGAAACGCCATCAAACTGAGAAGCATAAATGTACTTTGGTTCATCCCTTTAACTGAAGCAGCTTTCGTGATATAAAGCAGAAACAAAAGAAACATTGAAACATTGACTCGTGACTTTAACCTTGAGGATAAAACCCCAAACGTGCAATACAACACGTCTTCTAATGACAATACATACATGTATCAAGCTTTATCCATTTATCTTACATAGCTCTTAGATTAGAAAGCAGCCTAAAATATTGACTTGTGATTTTGACCTTGATGCAGAAATTTCCACTGTGGTACGCGACACGCCGTTTAGGGATGATATATAGTTTTACTAAGTTTCATCGCTTCATCTTAAAATGACGAAAATTATAAAGAGTCAACATATGAGCTTGAAGATATGATCCCATTGTGGTACGCGACACAAATGATAATAACGCCATATAGCATCCCATAATCTCAAACAGCTCAAATGTTATATATATATATATATATATATATATATATATATATATATATATATATATATATATATATATATATATATATAAATGTACCCGTTTCTTACCATGATCTCAAAAGGCTCTAAAAAAATTTAAAGTAAAAGGAATAAAAAGATGGAAAACGTAAACTATTGAACCGTAACCTTGACCTTCAAGATTGAAGCCCAATATGGTACGCGTTCTAATAATGATAATGATATTATATGATATGATAGTGTATATATATATATATATATATATATATATATATATATATATATATATATATATATATATATGTATGTATGTATATACTAAGCCACATACCTTGATCGTAAACAGCTCTAAAATTACAGAGCTGAAAGGAAAGTGTAATGGAAAATTTAATACTGATCCGTGACTTTGATCTTGAGGATGGCACACCCAATTTGGTACGCGACACAACTTCTAATGATGATGTGCAAGTATTCCAAGTTTCTTCCGTTTCATCTGAAATAGCTTTAATATTATAGCGCTGAAGGGAAAGTGCGATGAAAAACGTGCAATATTAACCAATGACATTGACCTTGAAGACATTGTCCCAAACCTGGGACGCGACACATGTTCTAGTTAGGATTTATAAATATACCACGTTTCATCCTCTAATTTCAAACGAATTGAAGCTTATGTAGCGGAAGTGAAAGTGTGATGGAAACGTACAATATTGAGCCGTGATGCTGACCTTGAGAAAAGGAACCTCAGTGTGGTACGAGCCACACTTTCCATTGATGATGTATTAATTATACCATGATTTACCACTTTATCTCAAACGGCTTTAAAGTCATAGAGTAGAGGGGAAAAACAAATTGAGTCGTTACCTTGACCTTGAAGACAATACCATCAATGAAGAGCATTTCATGTCAATACATTCACTTGTTACCGAGTTACACACGTTTAAAGATATAGTTTGCATATATATGGAAATTCCTTAAGCCATTATCGTACTTCCGGTCAAATCTCATTTTCTCACCGTGATTCCTTTCAAGTAGTACACACACAGATGTTTCACTCTACGAAATCACTATAGCGATACAAATATATGACCACCCGAATGACACATGTAGCAATATGAATCTTTCTTGTTATTTCTATTTTATTTGGTAGATGAGGATTCAGACATCAATTATTCCTTTGTTAATTAGAAGCCAATAACACCACACCTCACATGTTTGAAATGTACATGCATTCAGACAGATCGTCTTCGCTAAAAATGAAGACACTTATAATGAAGGCAGTAACTTGTACAGCCTTAGTTTATCTAACCTTGAATGTGTACAGTTTTATTTTATACGAAATATTACAAGAGCTTTGATGGGGTAACCGCCATTTTTTTAGATGATATATACATTGGTAATTAAGGATACAGCAGATCTTTCGTCAATGGATACATGCTTGTTTTATATTTTAAGTAACCAGAATCAAGATGTGTGCTAGTATTTTCATTATAATATATATTCGTACCCCTCCCCCCTCAGTAAAGTCTGCTGACTTATGTAAAGGGGACGGTCAATTCTAAGTTTAATGAGCAAGTGACCTAACACTTTTAGCCTTTTGTATGAATTAAATATGTCTGGAAAACATTATATACATATAGTTTATTGTCTGTTTTTTGTCTATTTTTTCATACATGTCACTCCGAGAAAGAGTTTCGTCATATGATGAGAAGACATTATCAACTGTGTTTTTTTCTTCCCATTTTTCGGCGATACCGTTATTCTAATACCACTGTTTTTGTTACAATACACAAATCATCGATGTTATATGTATAATTATCCCGTGTAGTAAAGTGATGTATATTACATCATCAATTAGTGAAGAGTTGTGGATATAATTGACAGGCGGAAATTGATTTTGAAGGAAATAAACTGTAATTTTTTTTTTTTTTTTTTACGCACTGCTAATTTTTACTAACTTTTACACCTTTGCATCTGTATCAAACTGAACACGTAAACATTGACATGCGTTATTAATATGTTCACTAGGTTCTTAATCCATAAAAATGCATACGTAACAATTGATTAGTTCATGATCACTCCGATTTCGTAATTAGGCGTTAAGGAAATGGCGTTTCATATTACAGTTGTATGGCTCTTTTTAAAGCAAAATTCTACCTACACTATGCACGCTGCATCCAAAACATGGAACGATGTGTTCACTGCAAATTGCAAAATACTTCGTTGCCAACCGATTCTTTCTAAATAATTTTATATACTTCATTTCCAGAATTCGAAAATAAAATTCACAGCTAGAATCATTTATGCAATCAATCACTACACATTATTTTCACCCTGAACAACTCCGGATGTAAACAGTATGGTCGATCTTGCTTAGCAGATGCTCCAGTTTTAATAAAATAGCACTTGTGACACGTATGTCGCTGCTATGTCCTTGTTGAGACCAGCGAATTTTTCTACACTTTCGCTAGTATGAAAAAGTAAGCACTTTTCTTTGCCTTTCTCTTTATAAAATTTGTAGAAAATCTGACCGACTAAACTTCTGTTAATTTCATCTGAAACATTTGGCACACATTCTGAGCGCATAGTTTGAACCCTGTGGTAATCATACCTGCAGTTCTGGTAAACTGAATAGTTAAATAAAACCGATTCACGCCAACATAAGTATTCCAAGATTCTTCTTTAAGTAACATCTGACCACTTCGGTCAAATTTCCGGAGTCAGTTTTTATTTATAAATTAAATCTGTGCAAAATGCACAATTGTGCAGTGGAACCGTAACCGAAGCTGTATTCAGTTCATGATGGCACATGTCACGTAGGTCACGGAAACTCCTGAAGGCCGATCGCGTTTTCTGTTTGTTTTTTGTTTTTTTGTTTGTTTTGTTTTTTTGTTTTTTCGGAGGGGTGGTGGTGGTTGCACCTACTACTAGATTGCCTATATCTCGCAAAATACACAATGAAATTGATTGGGTTTTTCGCTGCCTTGTTTCAAGCTTAAAAGAAATTTGTTTCTCCTATAGGTTCAAAACAATTTATGATTCAATTTAATTTTTGAATTTTTTATCGCACACAGAATATCTCACTTTTAGACAAATCAGCAAGAAAGCAAATCTGCTGTACTCATATAATGTGTTGACAGATCATAGTCTAAGCTGTAAAATACACATACGATGTTACGTAAATATCGTGTACATTGATCTAACGGCACGCTATGTAAGTACATATCTTGGTTTAAGTTCACTGCACTTGTTGCGCTTTACACAACAATAGGTACAGGTATGTAAAATCAAATCAATAGTTTAAATATACATTGCATTTGAAATTGATCGGTTGTTTGCAGTTTACATAATATGGTAATGGGTGTCATTCTGAGCGTAGAGCGAGTTACCATCATGTTAAAAGAGAGCGTCGTGATCACCTTTAGAGTGCGGAAAAGAACATAAGTTGCAAGTGTTTTTTATGACTGAAGATTTCAAGGGCATCTTCCATAGCAGTGGAAAATATGTATATATATATATATATATATATATATATATATATATATATATATATATATATATATATATATATATATGGTATCGTCATGCAGACAAATGGTATGCGGAAAAGTACAAAATGTTGCCAGCATTTTTGTTGACAGAAGTTTTCACGAGCTTACCCCCATTTGAGATGCATAACTACATAGTTAGCTTGTTGAGCATCCACCTTCATTTCACGACAAATATCGTTCTAATCAAGCATGTGCTGCTATCCATATCGCTTTCTTCTTATCAACTACCCTTAGCCGTCTTCATATTCTTCAGACATTTTAGCACTTCAAGGCTTCTCCGTATATGGTACTGGTTACGATTTTGATTAACTATCGTTATAGTGGGATTTCATAAAGTTTCTCAGCTTGGGTACATACTCAATTCAAAACGTTGTCACTTTGTAAACTTTTTAGAAAGTAAAATCTCCATATTTTTAAGCCCCTAACAACCATCAAGTTTCAAACAGTAGATTGACAATAAGTCCATCATAGTTTAGAAATAATCAGTATGTAAAGTTTAAGCTGAGATTTTACTCAAAGTGGATAAGTTTTATGAAAGCGGGTCCTTAGTTATTCGAAAGTATGGTGCGGTGTACTTTGAACTATGACTTCATACTGAACACGAAAGAAAAAAAGAGACGAAGATAAAAATAACATTGAATTTATAAAAAAATTCTAATATCAACGATTTAAATTTACCGAATCCTAGTTTAAAGTCTTCAACACACCATGATCTCGAAGCCAAGTTAATATGACTTTAGTAAACATAATCGTAAACAATGCCATATATAAAGAAAGCGTAGGTAAGGTGCGATCTGTTATGATGCCTGTGGAGTACGTAAACTTGTTGTAGGTTGCTGACCAAAAAGGGTTATAGAGAGAAAAACGCACCCTGCGATCGTTTTAGAATAGCAGCTGACAAGCAGGTAAGATGGATGGATGCTTACGTTAACCATGGGTAAAATATTTTGCATCTCACATGGAAGTAAGCCCTTAAAAACTTTTACCATAAAAAAGTTGGCAACTTATGTGCTTGTTTTCACACCACTTATGTGCACGCTCCGTCTTGAAATAAGACAGTAATAGCTAAATATGCAATAAAACAAAATATTACAAGACAAAGGTATCTCGGTTTATGCTGCGCATTGATACTTATACATGTTTGTGTCACGAAAATATTGTCCCATTTTAATGACGAACGCATTGTACTGCTTCCGAAGACTTTTCTTGACATAAAATTTATGGGATTTTTCACCTATATTTTTATTTTAAATGTGCCATAAGTATTTCATCTGACTGCGAGTTCTTGGTAAGATTAGGGCAACACAAATATTTAACTAATAAATGCGACTTTTATTTTCTTCTTCATATTTCTATTATTTTCTTTTTGGGACCATGGAATCCCTGTTTCAAGGGTATTTTATGCATTATTTTCAAAACTGATGAATGTTAATTGCTACCAGAAATATCAGAGCAATGTTTTTCTTTTTTTTAAATAATCATAATGTTTGCTCCTTTTAATGCCCAAAAGAATTGTAAAGACTACTAAATAGAAACAAATTATACTACCGATGAATGGTTTGTAATTCCATTACTTTACATCTTGAAATGTGGTTGGTTTACGTCAAGTGGTTCTCAGGTAATCGTACTGTCTGGGTGGGGAAATGACCACATTCTTTATTAAGTAGATCTATATTATTAGTTCATATGCACAGAATGATCAGCAAGATTACACAATTTATTTTTAGTCTATATAACTGTTCTGCTCATCATTTATAAAATGAAGAATATATATTATACCCTCCCCCGCCCTCAAATTTACATAATTAGCTTTTGTTTACATAGAGCTAATTTACACTATAGTCATTGGGTTTACTACGAGACTAAAAGTATTATATATCACTTGCAACATCGCTTTGGAAAATAGAATAATCGCTACCGGTTATTCTTTGAGAGAGAGAGAGAGAGAGAGAGAGAGAGAGAGAGAGATACTGTATGCAAATTACTGAAGATATCAACGCCTGGCAGGGGTGAGTACAAAAAGACAGGAAGCAGCCCGCGGTGTCAATTAATATACAAATGAACAACATCAAAGATTAAAGACGACGGCTTACAACTGAGACCTGTGTAATCCATGCCTGTTTGCCAATGTTGATGTTTATTTAAATGGACGAACTGGTATGCAGAGTGTGATCAAAACTCAATTGCTCCTTGTGTGATATATTGCATGTTGCAGGTCGTTAGGCACTTAAGTAGTTTTCAAGATCGGACATGCAAAACTTCAAACTGCTTCCACTTCACCATATGGTATCGAATGTTTTTTGAGTTTTCTTATAAATAAAAAAAGTTGTCCCATTTTATATTACAGTCATATGTCTACTACAACGCCAGCTTTGGTTTAACCAGAGCTCTCATTATTTACTTAGTAGGCGTAATCAAAAACAAACATAAAGCTTGATTGACAACAGTTTGATGTTTCTTATAGACAAAAATCCGGAGAGACCCATAAAACATTATGAAATTTAAAAAACCACCCTATTCACATCTATTTCCATCATGAATAGCCATGCTCTCAATCATAACAGGTCTCATTTTATTAGAAGATTTTTTATATCTCTTATTCATGTTTACCTTTACATTTGCCGAAGTGATTGCCTATTTCCAGATAAATAAAACTAGATCAGTGGATTCTTGATAAGTGCCCAAGCCTTTCTGCAAAGTGAACATAAATTAATCCGAAGGGAAGGGCTCAGCAGTTTTCTAAGGTCTTAATCCCAGCAAATTATAATGAACACACCGACATTTTTTCACGTGATTCTACAGAGGAGTCATCATTACAATGAGCTACATTTTGTAATTTCACAAAGACGGCTTTACGGATCTTACAAATGGTAAATTATAAAATCACATGCTTCACGAACCGAAGTTTGTTTATCTCCTTTCTCATAACCGGACATTCTTCTCACATATTGCATCGCATAACAAAGTTACCTGCCATCTAGTGATAAAACAACTGACAAAAATTTGGTCAGTAAATGGACGTATAATAGTGTGTATTTTATTTACATTTTATTATTATGGTATATTCATACTATGTACATTAACTTTTTTAAAATAAATACCAGGATACAAGTAAATATATACAGGACCAGCAACCTACATCACAACCCCGATAGCACACACATATATTTTCCCCTGCTTAGATGTAAATTTTTGGAAATTTTTACAAATAATTGTTGGTATGTTTCCGTTAAGACTATGCTCAAAAAGTACCCAGCACTTAACAGGGAATTTGTGATTATTTAAAGTGTTATTATAGAGTTCCTTGTTTTCACAACCATTTTTTAACACTTTGTAACTTTGCTCTTACTCAAACTGTCAGTGAATATTTGTGGAAACAAGGGAGCATAATCTCATCCAAACCTTGACAATAATGGAAAAAAAAAACAAAACTTGCGTCCAAGGAGATAACACATTATTTGTGTGCTATCCCGAATGTAACGTACTTTGCTGGCTTGATATTGTAAAGCCTTATGGTCCCGCAATTCATATTGCCATAAAACTATAAGAAATTCAAAACGCATCGTGGGTGCATAGGTTACTAAATTTGCGCTGTATAACATTTACCTGAATAAATTATTGGTGTGGTATGTGGACAATGTCAACATATGAATACAAAATAATCTGATCAGAGATGTAAGTTCCAGTTATTTGATGACGGGGCATTTTGGAAAAGTTGGCAGTAGTCATCCTAATCCAAATTTGTCGCTATTTGTTTTCTACTTGATTACAAGTATATAAATGGCATCTCTGATAAAGATGCAAACACGGATTTGGACAGAATTTCCATCGCCACTCTTCACACAAAGATAGACCCAGCCAGTCCTTAATCAATATTTTTCTTAATAAGTAAATTCTCTACATGCTTATTTGTTAATCATTACACAATCCAGATTACGTCAATAAAGATGCTCCGTATTTCCGGTAACCCTTCGATTGCAGCAAAAATAATTGTCCCTTTACAATCGATATAGCATCTAACTATGATACTAAAAAGTGCATTTCCTTTATTTTCGAATATATTCCAATGTGCTTAAGCATTGAATTTCTCGATACAAACCAGCTAATTGCATGTATATACCTGCTATTCCCAAGACTAATAAAGTCTGAATTTGATATACGAACGGACTGACTTTGATTTGTTTGGTGGTGGTGGTGGTCCAATTAACATGCATGTCCGCTACTGCCTAAACACGATACATTTTGCTAAACATTCAATAACCCTTCAATACATCTATTTAGAACGTGAAGGACGGACACAACATTTTTTATTCGGATATTTTAAATACAAACCGTATTAGGTTGCATATTAATTTAAATTGTTTAAATTAATACATTAAATATATTAATTTTCCAAAAGTATAATTTAAACATAATAAACTTAACATTTCATGATTGTTCAGGTGCCACTAAATATCCTTAGTTTTAGATATCCTGTACGATTCATAAGACAACGCCAAACAAAAATGGTAAAAATAGTATAATCGTTTTAGAACGTTCTGTAATGGGGCCAGTGTTCTACAATTCGTTCTTGTAAGTGGGTGGCATATGACAGAAATATTGTGAGTGCACAGATTTCACCCTTTCACTCCATTTTCTCATGGGAAATGTTCTAGCATAAGAACTTTAAACATCTAACAACAATACCTTACGTCAGTTAGTAAACAATGTCGTGTTCTTGCATGATGCCGAGACTTGAATTTTACAGTGGCATGCATACAAAATGACACTTTAATTTGATGGCAAGACATATTATTACATTTGAACAATTATTACAATATGGACAGAACTTGAAAATTTGCTTTCTCAAATGTTTTAATTGCAGAGCACAAGTATAAAGAGGGAGACGTGGGAGGTAAGGTTGTAACTTAATTCAAGACGTACTAATGAATGTTTTTCTCATAAAATATTAAATGAAATATGATTCCTTTGCAATTGCTGACGTTGTTCAAAATTAAGAAACCTTATTTATGATGAAACGTTTCATTTAAAATTAATCCGTCAGCACATCATATTTCCAACGATTGTCTTTTATTTAAAATGCAACTCTTTGCAGATAACGTAATACGCTGTGAAATGTAAAAAGTTATCTCCCTCAGTTAGGCTGCTAGATGTTTCTCGTGTGAGGTAGGATATATTATGTTTATAATTGACATATACTGGTAATTTGATGGGTTTGGCAATGACTGTGTGTCTAGTTAACGAAAACTTTTTTTGAAATGAGGGATATGCTCTTCACTGCATAACTTCGACATATTAATGGATATCGTCAGCTTGGAGTTAAGAATGACCGGACAGCACTCATGCTCCAAAGCAACAAACAAATAATATATCAAAGTCTAATCAGATTTTACTGCATGCAAAAGGTAAAAGGAATAATTTAGATCGCATTTGTATCCACTTTGACGAAAATGTTTATGGTATATTTTCTTGAAATCTTTGTTTACCGATCGGGAATCAGCCATTGCAAATGCAGCTGCTTTTGTTTAAATTACTCATACATTTATTGAGTTATAAAAAGATAATCCAAGACTAATTGTTCCTATAAATCCTGGCACACTAATCAAGAATTTCCATTCAGTGATCTCGTTACTCTTTTTTGTATTATCGTGTACCGTGTAATGCTCAACACATTATCACACACACACACACACACACACAAACACACAAACACACAACCATTACACACACACTAACACACCTTTAGATATAATGGAAAATATAGTATCAATGACGTGTAAATATTTGTAGATGAATACTAAGATACGGAGATGGGAACGACTTATTAATGACGTTATGGACATCTGATGAATTGTTGAATGTTATTAAGGAACATTTTACAAATGTAACCTTCACGCACACCTTGAACTCATGCCTACATACATACATACATACATACATACATACATACATACATACATACATACATACATACATACATACATACATACATATATACATACATACATACATTGATTCATTCGTACACATATAATACCTACAATCATATTCAAAATATTTGATCGCATAATACAATATAATTTGCTCTTCGGTAATTCTTCTGACGATGCTTGATAGTAAGTCTGATTATTGATTTGAATATTTCAATTAGCGTTTGATTATTCGCTTGATTTTATTTCTGTAGCTACCATTTTATGTCTCCCCTCATGCAAAATTAAGGTAATTACTATACAGTAACACAAATAATGATAGATAAAAAACAATTTGTGAATCTTTTAGATTCACAAACGTGACTTACACACCTTATAGAGTTGCAGAAAGCTCTAAGAAATATACAGACAACACATGTACGACACATCCAGATATGATTTACACAGTGGAATACCGTGTATAGGTCTTGGTGACCCGTATACTGCATCAATTATTAGAAAACGCATCTGAAAGTACCTCTAAAGCAAACTTTTCCATCCGATAATGGTACTGATATGGTTAACATATGGAACAAATTATTTCTTGAAGACTTGAATAAACATGCAACTCTCAAAAGAATATGGATTAAAACATGCACAAATACCAGAGTTGTGTAATGAGGATGTAAAAATCAGAGATAAACATAAATGTAACACTCAATTCTCTATAGAAAATGGAGGAATAATGAAATTAGTTTTAAAAGAAATGCAAAAAATGAGTTCAAAACAATATCATAGACCAATGTATGAATATCACAAATGTATTTTGAAAATATTTTTAACATACTGTACCGAATTCAAAGTATCGAACCCTACCTTTGAAACAACAAATATCTCAGAAAATACAAATAACAAAAAAATAGGAAATCTTTTATTTTATTTCTTTACTGTGAGTAGTGATGACATAGCAAAGAAACTCTGAGATTAAATTGCCAGAAGGCACCAAATTTGAAATTCCAAACGAATCAAACTCAAAAGTTCTGAATTTTAAAAAAATAAATAAAATCATTGATCGTAGAAAAGTATATTGGTCGAGATGGAATCATGGAGTTTTTAATAATTGGCTTTGACCATGTTCGACAACTGCCTTACCAAAACTGTTTTTTCTCCAGACCAATGAAAATCTGCTAAACTCACGCCTGTCTTCTAAAATGGGGCAAGAGACGATAAATCAAACTGTTGGCCAGTTTCTATTCTTCCCATACAGTCATATTGATATGTTTATGTATGCGGATAATACAGCTGCTCAAGCTGTAAGTACAAATAGGAATGAAAGTAAGAGTAGGGTAAATTATCACGTGTCAAACTTTTCAACTTGGTGTACCAACAACACTATGTGAATAAATTCTCAAAAATCAAGGTTTTACTAATTGGCACTGCTCAAAAGTAAAGGATTATTTTAAAAAATCATTCTGTATACAGCGGATATGACAGGCTTGAATGTGCCACTCAATAAAACTTTTAAGGGTTACAATTTACGACCTTCTGTAATGGAAATAAACAAATCAGCTCTGTTATGTTATCTGATTTGAAAAGATTTACACACTTCTAGCAAAAATAAAATAATAACCTTTGAAAATTGTTTCATGTTGCCTCATTTTGATTATTCCTTTACCATCTGCGGACATTGTTTATCTTATCTTTTAAAATATATTGAAAATTTATGACGAAAAAATACAACACCCTATAAAACTTAAGTTACAAGACTCAAATGGTTACCATTCAATGATAGAGTAAAATACAATAAATCAGTCCTAATATGCAAAGTTGAAAACAACTTCCTACTATATTATCTGAACACTTTTACTCCAGTCTCCGAAATTCATAGTCAAATCACGCACTCTTCAACTAAAAATCAACTGAGTATCCCAAAACACAAGACTGAAATGTTTCAAAGGAGTTTTACATACAGTGGTGTTTTAATATGGCATATCTTACCGAATGATATTAAATCATGCACAACCCTTGCAGCTTTTAAGCAGAAATTTGATATATTGTGTTCAATTTAAACTATAATTGTATAGATGTTTTACGAACTTGCCATACTTCATTTTATTTTATTGTATTGCCTCCAGACTGTGATAATTCTTGTCTTATGTAGTTTATGCATTTGTTGCATCTAATACGAGTTCTGTACATTTGAATACATCTCGACCTTATTATTATTATTATTATTATTATTATTATTATTACTGATTTCATTGATTCATTCCTACTCATATTATATAATTATGTTCCGCACGGAAGTTAAGCCTTGCACAAACATTTAAATTATATCTGTCGTGAATAAAAAGCAGAATTAAACTAAAAAATGAAACAAAAAGCCTAATGCACAAGCTTAAAAAGAAAGATGCAATTTTTCAAACCTTCCGCAGGATAACAATCCAAGACGAATGTGATTATCAGCGACATGGGGAAAAATAACAACTATTCATTCGTTGCATATATGTATGTTTTGCAGAAATTATTCATTCAGATACAATGATATATGTGCACTTTTGCCATTTTTGAATGTATGATTGCACTCAGATGCTACGTTAGATGACAATAAACTCGACAAACCAGACGATACTGTTTTGTTTTGTCAGATAATTGATTATATGGTGCGCAAATATCACATGCTATTTCCTTTGTCTTATTATTATATTAATAACCTTTTACAAGAATTACACCAGTCAAAATTAGGGCTACTTGTTGGGTCAACTCCGTCTGGAAATCCAGCATTAGCCGATGATATAACTCTGCTCGCAAACACACCAATCCATTTGCAAAAAATGCTTGATATATGTAACAGATACTCACTAACATGGAACTTCACCTTCAACGTTAGTAAAAGCTGTGTATTAGTTTTTAATCAGAATAAGCAAACAACATGTGAGAAGTTTAACTGGAAAATAGGCAATCATACTATACCTATTTTAAGTGAAACCGAGCATGTTGGAATTCCTGTGTGTTCCAATATGAAATGCTTGACTAAAGTAGACAGATCTTGTACTAAAGGCAGAAAATCATTTTATTCTCTTGTAGGGGTTGACACAAATGAAGCTAGACCCAATCCTCTTACCTACGTCAGCTTGTACCAAAAAAATTGTGATACCATCAGCCCTTTAGGGTTGTGAAGTTTGGTCGAATATCAGACTCAAAGACTTGAGAAAGCTCGATGTATTTCAGCATCATTGTACCAAAATTCTGCAAGGCTTTCCTCAAAACACGCGGTCAGGAATGAGCGAAAGTTTACTGGGGATAAAGAGAATTATATCAGAAATTGATAAAAGGAAACTGAACTTTCTTGGTAAATTATGCCATCTTCCAGAAAATGTAACAACTAAAAGAATATTTTTATTCAGACTATATCTATATCTTTCTAGAAAAGATGTTACAGAACAAAAAGGCTTTATTCCAGATATATGTAGCATTTTGCAGAAATATAATATTTATGAATTTATTGAAATTTTTGTCAGAGACAAAATATTTCCAGGAAGAATACAGTGGAAACAAATTATAAAACATGCTACTCACAAATATGAAAACGAGCGCTTTACAAACTTGTGCCATACTGACATTTCCTACAAAAGATTCAAAAATGTTCATACTTCTATAAAACCCTCAATTCTATGGCAAACTCCAAAAACAACAAGAGAGTTACAGTTAATTACATCCCTTGCAAATGTTCTGATAACTGTTCCAAATAATACTATGCAAGTTTGTAAACACTGCACTTACTCTTACACAGATGTGATAATCCATGCATTTATTTCCTGTCAGAGCACTGTGCGACAACGAGACATATTTTGGACACATATTATAAATAACTTTGACATTCCTCTTGGTGTGTACCTTCATAATATATCAGATGAAGAATTTATTCAACATCTCCATGGTAGAGAATTTCCCAACGGTATCGGCCTAGACGAGCCTGAAATACTGAGAAATTTTATAATGTCTGCCTCAGTATTCTCTGCAACTGTAATTCATGGATTCTTTTCATGGTAATAAGATCTATTTTCAGATTATCAAGATTTGGAATTATGTGATCGTTGAAATCTTGATAATCATGTCTTCATGCATGCTTTTATATATATATATATATATATATATATATATATATATATATTACATATACAATATTATTTTCTGTAAAATAATGATGATGTGTACGATAATTAAGCATTGAAGGATTGCGCAAGAGTGCACCATACTTTTGATAAGTATAGTGTCCTCATATAAGAATCCTCATAGGGAAAATCCACAGATTTCTCTCATGTATACCTCTGTTAATTGTATATAACTAATTCAATTAATTTCAATATTGTTTCATTGTTTTCTTTTTCATTTGTATGCATCCTTATCTCTGAAAAGAGGAAATAAAGATTGATGATGATGACATGCTATTTCCTTTGTCTTATTTTTACAATGGATATATTGTTCGTACAGTCGACAAAGAATGATTAATGTCCTGTTTCACAATGCATCATTGTTTCTACGTTTTAATGTTTACGTAACACATACATAAATTAAAACGCCTTTTAATTACTCATTCAGATGTTGGACCAGAACAATACTGGATGGGACCAATCATTGTTTCCGTCTTCCTCATCATCATTGGAGTATTAATGTTAGTCACGGTTTGGCGTAAAAACACAACCAGAGCAATAGGTATGATATGGTTTTACAGTACCATAGACTCAAGTCTATTCTATATTATTTCCATAACGTTGAAAAAATGCAAGTATTAAATTGAATATGATGTTGCCAAAAGGTAAATAACGGTAGGTCCATGCACACACAAAGTCTCGTCCCAGCAACAAAACCAAATCGAAATTTCCTAATTTATCCGAAAATGACAGCAGCTGAAAATGATCATAGATGATTTAACGTTTTGAATCACGGTTTTTAACACGAATGATATTACAAGAAATATATTAATCTGAGTTATTTGTTCATGGTGGACTAAATGTTTGTAATCCTAATTTATTTTCACTTTGATAATTTTGAAGCATGTGAAATATATGCCCGATATTTTCCGTGACTTGAAACAATCAAGCTTGCATAGAAACAAACAAACAAGCAAATATATATATATAAACACACATAGGATGCACCACCAGAGAAGGCACCTATGGGCATATGACGTTTCATCAATATGAAAACATGATCAAGTTAGGTCGTATTTCGCCGTTCTATTACAACACAACACGCTTAAAATCATGCAAAAGAATGTTTCGTACTTTCGTAAAATTTATAGATTTGCTTAAATCACTGTATTTTATCAACTCTGTTAAGTTTAATTAATTATGATTTGTAGTGATTTTTAAACAACAGTGCAATGTAAAAATAACGTTTACCCTCTTCCCCAGCTACGGTGAAAATCACCTTTTCTTTAGAAGTACTGACCCTCTTTCCTTACGATCATAATCTTTAAAGCAACACTCTACCCTCGCTGTTACAAAACGTAGCTTACCTTAAATATAAACGTAACACAAAATATTACGAGGAATTTACAACTTGTGACCTTGTTTTGACAAAACGTAGCGATGCTGATGTCGCATTCCTCAATAGTTCAGTTGAGTAGCACAACATAAAAGAATAGAACCAAACATTTGTTTGGCAATAAATTTACGTTGCTGTATTGTTTCTCCTGGAATCAGGTTATCTCAGTTCACATTATAATTTTTAAATCACTTTTTTACGCGCAGTTGTTTATCAAACAGGATTTTATTTGAAATTGTCTTTTTTATTTTCTTGTTTTTGTCTGAACGTTGTAAGCGTGGACATTTGGAATCAAAGGTGGAAAAACAATTACCTTACATCAGATCATGTCTTATCTGAACACACTGGATATACCTAAAATCTTGCACATTATATTATCTTCGCTTTATGTGAAAAGACACACTCCATATATATTTATTATCACTCGAATTTTTAGACTTTTGAGTTTACATTGAGATTTGTGAGGGAAAAAACAAAAAACAAAATGTTATTTAATCTTTTCTATTATTGAGAGAGGATGACAACATATAGTTTGAATGCATCGGATTGTACAGATCGTGTTGTTCAAGTTCTATGAAGTACATGGAAGAACATATGAGTAAATAGTTAATAATTTTCATTCCGCTGATAATTCTCAACCATAATAATCATTGTAGGTCTTGATGTTTTATATATTCATTTCAACACTGTTTGGAAGAAAAATAATGATATGACACAATCTGCTATAGATGCGATGATGATAAATAAATAAATAAATAAATAAATAGGTTAGAAAATAAAATGGCACGTATCTATCTCTGTTGATGTAATGTGGAGTTGAAAGAACGTCACACATGTCCTCTGCAGCAAAGTAATCTTTTGTCTTGTTAAAAATCTCAACATGATCATTTGCTGAAATGAATATGGAAAATTGCTAGAAAGAAGTTAATTGACCGATATGTACATTTTTATATTTTATGGTTTGTAAAAATGACATTAAAATGGAAGGAGGGGGAGATCGTTTATCGAAAATGCACGATTACACAATATCGATGTCTGCAGGACGATATAATTTATGTATTGAAATGTTAGGAATAAAAATTATATCAATACCTAACCAGCACGCTGTAACACTTGGATGGGATGATTTCTGACGATCTATGTAAACCTATGTGCTTTATTTGTGTATGGATGGTTATTGCAGTCTGTGGACCTTAAATGATTCGTTGTGTTTGCAAAAGAATGAGTGGGCTTCAGCAATTGCTACATTTTCCTTAATTCATTGATATCCTTAGAACAAATTATCAGAATTTAACAAAGCAGGATTTATATACGACACAAACGGGCGGAGGCTCGAAATAGCACTAATGGAAACATTTATCTGGCTTGGACAGACAGACACGCAGTTAGACGGGTAGACAGGAAACCATGCACGTACTTAGAATAAAAAAGGAATTAGTGAAGGAATAGAGGCAATGTAAAATGAAGAGCACAGTATTTTCTTACGAGTTGTATTACATTCATATAATATCCACTGCTCCGATTCCGCGGAAATAACATGCTTTTGGTGCAGCATTAAATATTTTATCTAAATGAGATAACACATTTAAACTACCCTAAACTTCAAAGACTAATTTATTTGCGTATAAAGGACTATCTTTTCTCAGTTTAATGTAATTCATATACGGCTTTATATATACTCCTTGTCATCTTTTCGATTTAAAAAAAAATAATTTCCCCTCCAACCCTCCCAAATAAAAAGAGAAATAAATAATTGAAAACAACCGCATGAATACGATATATATTCATGACTCATGTAAAGAATGACTAATTGTATACGAATATTAGATACCACAAGTTGTTATAAAATGAGGCGTTCTGGGACAAAATAGTAGTATATACGGATGACCATTTTTCACACACTTTAAACCGGCGAAACAGGTTTTTAAATGTCATCCAGCCATCCGCCAGTTGTTTTTTCCTAACCACTAGGCCAACCCATTGCTATCCCGCCAAAGCTTTATAGAAACTAGAGGCTACTGGACTAGCGTTTTTTTATTTTTTTAATTATTTGTGGTCTCCAAAAACATCATTTTTTGTTCTTCATAATTTATGTTTGTTTGTTTATTTTCAGGACCAATGGCATAGCATTTTTTTCTTTAAAAATGTTTGGGACCACTGCACTGACCTAGCATTTTTTCATAAATTATATTTAGGACAAATGCTCCAGTCTTTTCTGCATACTTTTTGAGTACCACTGGTCCAGAGATTTTATCATAAATTGTTGAAGACTTAACCCAAACCACACACATTCTCATCCTCAAAATATTTTATTAAAAGCCCCAACGGTCTCACCAAAAATGGGTTATTCATTCTAACCGCAACGCACAGGCACCAGTAAATAGAGTACGTGTGTAAACATCTCAAGGTCATTGACTGTCTTGATATGTTGCCAGCGTATATATTTTTAGACACTCTTAAATGCATGTCGTTACACCTTTAAGGACGTATTTCGTCTGTCTGTTTATCTCATTTGGCTATACATTTTCAAAGCATTTTCAATATAGTCTACGCATTTCTGTCTCTATCATACAATTTACTTAACATAAATATCAAGCTTTTATAAAGTGTATAGGATGATAACATATAACTGGTTCCATTTATATAGTGTAAATTATTTACATATAACTACTAATTTGTGTTCATCTAGTGGGACTGGACGTCTAGGCTGCGCGAAGGCTGCGCTACTCTAAAACTATTGAATAAGCCTCACTTTCTTCGCCAGTAAAAGTTGTATGCAAATACTTTGCACCGTATAAATGGAACTAGATGGTAGCGTGATTCAGTTATATTTTTATTATCACCTAAGTAACATAAATATTTATACCAAAAAAATAACATAAAATGTTAGGCCCCGTATATTTTTTATAGCTAGTTGGCAAAGGAATATCAGATAAAAAAAAATAATTTAAATATAAAGATATACTACACAGAAAATGACCATGTGTCATACAAGCCATTAGATAGTTTCGATAGTTATACTTTAAAATGTAAGAGTGATGTTTCCAAGGAAAGACACAGGGCAGAATGTGATACGAAATTATGGCGAAATCAGTTAAATTGTGCAGTACGGATTGAAACATAAGGCCGCGGAATATCTTACTAGTGTTTGCATGATCCTAGAATATCTGAGTTAGTAAAATCGATATACAGGTTTTACATCTATTTTCAAATACGAAAATTGTTGTTAGAATGCTCAATACCATTACTTGGTGAGCATTCTTTTATTCCTACGAACAACAACATCGATCTAATATAATTTAATATAATCTGTAACAACTTAATATTCCTCTTCATCAAGATTGGAGATGTATTGATGGAAAAATAAATATATTTTTTTTTATATTGGGACAATAAAGCATAAAACTGTAAAAAAAAACAGATGTTAAGTGGTTATAAACGTAAATGTAATTAAAGATCAGGAACAATTAAATACTGGAGAAAAATACTGGTTGAAGAAATAAATAGAATGCTGTCACCCGACGGAAAATAGCATGGACTTTTTTCTACAAGATAATAGCGGGGCGAACATATAAAGGAATAGGTATTAAATTGTATTTGATATCTATTTTAATTTCTCGGTACAAAATTGAACAACTATCACACAATATGGTTCTACTGTTCAAGACTCAAGACACTATAACAAATTGTTTGAAAAATATATTTTACTTGAAGAAGGCTATGAATCAGATGAAAGCATCACATTAAGAATTCAAGCATATATTTCAGCTTCAATAGTTAGACTAAACTGTGTAGTTGGAAGCGAAGGTATCTTTCTTTCACCTAGGTAATGAAAATATTTGGCATAGTAGGTTGCAACAATAATTTATAAAAGTCATCAAATTCAATTGATTTAGTAATAAATGCTGCCATATATAAAGAGGTGTAAACAATACAACTAAAAATTTGATTCAAAATCTGAAATAATTCTTCGAATGGCAAAAACGAAGATAGAGAAGACGGCAAAACCTATTCAATACTCACTCCGCACTATTCAAATGGCAAGAACAAAGGCGAAAAAAAGGGTGATGAAGGTAAAAAGGATAAAAATGATGGTAGTCTAACTAACAAAGAACATAAGATTAACAAACATGCGTTTATACTTCTGTCTATGGTTGCAGGACCTGGTGTGAATTCCCTCTGGGTTAGTTCTTTGCTCTTTTGGCTGCTAAAATAAACTCTTTGGTTCAATTTCAGAGAACAAACCAATTAATGCAATAATTTTTTTAAATGGCTCATAAAGAAATAACTTTTACAGCTTGTGCAAGAAATCAGCTTATATTACACTACGTATGATACCGTGGAATTCTGTTGCTGCTTTTGTGCCTCACTGAACAAATAGTTAGCAATTTGTTTAATACTTATTATTATTACAGTAGAAGTAGCTGCTATCATACAATCAGCTTTAAAAATTGTAGCATTTGTTACATCTTTTTCTTTAAACAGTCGTTTCAACATTTCACCTAGTGGTAACTGTTCCATAACTTTGAGATTTATCTTGCCGATATTTTCTCCAAAGTTGTTTAAAAATCTATTACATACCAAACGATTTGCGTTTTTTTTTTTATTATTTTTTTTTTTGCTTTTTAAATACTTTCCAAACGTTCCAGTTCTTTAGCTTTCTCAGTTACTGATGTCTTTTTAATGTAATATTTTCGTTATTATGTGTTTCAACGTCTCATTTCATTTAATTTATATTTGATATTTTTTTCTACTGAAGCTTCATAATCCTGTTCTTTTATTTCTTCTTCAATTGTAAATAATCCGGCAGGGTTTCGAGATGTAAGCCTTTCATAGTAGTTATCTAATATTGATTGTTGTTCTATTAATTGCTCATAACATTTTTCATTTAGTTATTTCAGTTTATATGTCACTTAGAAGTTTTATCGTTTTATCTATTTGCAACTGTTAGTTCTAACGGTTTTATCGTTTTATCGTTTGTCTATTTATAACTGTTGGTTCTAAAGGTATTTTTTTTATTTAAATGGGGCAATTTCTATTTCCTAAGCAGGTGGCTTATCAAAAGGTAGTTGCAATAGTTTAGGCGGTATATAATTTAGTGAATGTCATATATTTCTTGCTTTTGACCAGCTTAATGAGTACAAACGTTTACTTACGCCTTTTTGCACAGCTATTGAGTTAGGTACTAGCATTATATTACTTATCCTTTGCAAAAATTCGAATAATATTTTCACCTGTTTCTTTGTAATGCAATGTTCTTTCCCCAAAAGTGAGATTATTATTAATTTAATTACACTATGTTTCATCATTATCTGAACTATGTTTGATACATTTTTGTATTCATCAACTATGTAGCTTTTGAGCTGCTTGCTGATGGGTTTCAAATCCCCCAACAGATAAGTTATTACTTAAAGGGTAGTCCGTTGTTACTTTATAATCTTTATCATAATAGTCATAAAAATGTTCCATGTAAGCAGGATTCGTAAGCGCTCTATTAGTGTCTACTTTAGCTATTTTAAACTATATGAATGGATAAAAAAAAATCTTGACAATGAATTGGGTTTAATATAATCTGAGTGAGATAATAACCTGCATGAAGAATAAAAAGAAGAATTAAAAATTAGTAAGATAATTGGAATATGCATGGAAATAATTGGTAAACCTTCAACAGAGATGGAGCTGGATAAAATGGATTTTAAAAAATCCAGAAAACTTATGAAATGTTTGCAAACGCTAAATCCATTAAAATATAAAGTCCTTGTTATATGTAGTTATACTGGGTGTAACATCTTTGATAACTAAATTTCATCCAATTGAAAACTTAAATGAATTACCGAAAGAGATTTTTTTATTTTTAAAAAACTACTTAACAACACACGGAATCAGATACTTTGGTTGTTTTTTTCTTCTTTTAGCTTTGGATTACCAAACTTTGGCATTAAATAGCTTGATAACGTTTAAGCACATTCAGGTTTGAAAAGGAAGCGAGTTAAGCAGCAAGTTCTAGAAAACCAGGACATAATTACATTAAAAAGCCAGTAGCTATTTAAGATATTTATAACTTGAAAATAACTTGAAGGTAACTTAAAAATAACCGGGATAGCTATTTGGGAAAACATTCAATCACTAACAAAATAAATTGAAGGAAGTGAACAAGCTCTTGAAAGTAAAAATGAAGAAATCATAAATGATCTTAAATTACCGGAGAAGGTAACTTCACAATAGTAAAAAGATGTTCGTAGCGTTGAACTTAAAAAACAACTTGGAAACGTTCACAATAATTTTAAAAGCCAAAAGAGAACAATTAACAAATAGTATGGTTACTAATGAGAGAGGTCATGACTACATTTTGCAAGGACTGAGGTTGCTAATACTGCTTCTCAGAACTTAAATATAGGCAACAACATTTATTAGTTGATAACTGGTGCAGTTGTTACTATTGTAGTAGGTTTTATATCTTTTCGAATGTGTCTAAACAAGAATCAGTGAATGGAATTACTAATATGTCCTCCAAAGAGTCAACTGAAGTGAATTCATCAACTAAAAATGTTAATCCATTTCCAGAAGTGCTGCAGATGAATAAAGAAATCATGGATAAATTAAATAAAATTCGATTTAATAAATGGCAAGCGAAACGAGCAACATAATTAGCACAATTTACCATGGAGCATTAAATTCAACTCTTCGTGTAAGCAACAGTATACTTTTGAAGAGAATATTTAATTTTAAAATAAATTCACCAACTAACACGAGTATAAAAGGAGTGCTAAAATTGGATATTACGATTTATTTCAGTCAGTTTAAGATTCACTATCTAATAGCTAAGGGTATACTACCAGAAAAAATAAGTAAGCAATAGCATTAACTCTAAGTCGGTACATTTAAATCGACCATAGTATTAGTTCTATGATATTAATATATTTTGGACTTATGAAAATCAATGAAATTAAAAATAAGTTAGTTAAAAAGATAGAACATTATAAAGTAGACAGAAGAAACTATAAAACAAAATATGTTGTTTTTTTTTTTTAAACTTTGCAGAGGTATGGGACAGGACTGGACTATTTAATAGGCCGTCAGGACTGTTAGTCTGTTTTCATTAGGACTGCACAGAATTCTCGTTACTTAAATGGAAACCTGGAGAATGGCAAAATGTATTAGTGTAATGGTGGAAAAACACTCGGCGAAAGAAGTATATTTCTCCAACCCTATAGAGAATACAGATAGAAAATTTTGCAATATATGATATTTATATACTTAACTTTTGCCTATGATTGTAAGTTGTATGGTTATTTGAAAATACATAGCAAACTTTTGTCCAGTTGTTTACATAATAGTTCGCAACATGTCCTGTTGTGACATGGGTCAGATAAGCAAGTGTTTTTTTCCATTGGAATTACTCATATTCTTTTGTGACATGGGTCAGGTACTCCTGTGTATATTAATACAGATATTATTAAATAATTTCAATCTTTTTCTAAAATTCCTGTTCTAAAGATAAGTCTGAGTTTATATTTGTGTTGTTGAAATCAGATATAATTGGAGAGAAATTATTTTTTTTAAATATTGATTGGAATTACTAAGGTGCTCATTGACCTTTGGATTAATACATGATATTGAGATGTATGTGAACTCATTCAAATACATTCTTGATTACATCTTGGTGGTACATCAGGACATTCAAGGCTATAGGAATTCATTAAAAACATTCTATTATTTTGGACTGTTGATTAGGACATTTAGGATTATTTGGATTATTTGGAATGTATCTCACAAACTGTCAGTGACTTTTGAATTTTCACTATAATTGTCTGGAAATAAATTGCCTCTTGATTTTACTTGATTTTATTGGTTTCACTTTCTTTCTGTTACATATTTGTAAGACCTAGAGTCGTAACAATTGTACGTTTCATTACAGAGAATACAGTTTGTAATTATTATAATATTTCAAATGATAAGAAAACAACGTATTATGTTATATAACCAATTAGAATAAGATCAGGCCCGTATTCTGACGAGACGTTTTTAATAGTTTAGAAATGAATATGGATATAT
Organism: Margaritifera margaritifera; assembly: GCA_029931535.1. Classification (NCBI taxonomy): domain Eukaryota; kingdom Metazoa; phylum Mollusca; class Bivalvia; order Unionida; family Margaritiferidae; genus Margaritifera; species Margaritifera margaritifera. Next base: position 1,374,772 of record JAQPZY010001599.1, read on the forward strand.
TAAATGAGGGAACTGCTGCTAATAACGACAATGAAGAAAGCATAGATATTCAATACCAAAAATATAACAATAAAGTTTCGGTAACACTGGGTAATAATTGCACAGTGTATACAACCAACTACAACTCTAGACTAATAGGATTTAATAGTCGAAAATCTATAAATACGTGTACCTGATCACAGTTTATGGGGTTTTGAAACCTAAAACGTATATTTTCCTCGATCAGCTAAACAATACAACAAATTACTGTAACGGTTCCTACTTTAGTCTGAGTGCCTACATGTTAAAATATATTCCACGGTCATTTTTATCACATCATGTTAATAGCCCATATAAGCGATTACAAAGAGGTACTATAAATAGATTAAATATTAGATTCAAAGATGAAGACGCCAAAGTAATAGAGTTTAATGGTTGTACTATTGCATAGATCTTTGCAATATCTCAGGCTAATTAATTTGCTTATCAGCTCAATCTCAGGCAAAACATTGCTAAAAATGGATGAAATATCATTATCTACCGGTTTAACATGTTTAAGAGGTCCCGGGGAACGTTTCAGATTCCAAGAGAAAGCGACTGGAAGCTTTGAAACATTCAGTTAATTACTAGACAGTAACTTACACATGAACGTATTGCAAATTTAGGACACCCTACAAGAAAAGATGATGCAGCTACTATACACGTTATGCAAAAACGTATTGACGGCCACATACGTAAGACTTTGGAGAATAATAATTTCAACAAGAAGATTAAATCAAGTTCCTTACAATATTTGCAAACTGTTAGATCAGAAGCAAACATAAGACCTGTGGCAAAAATACAGTAATACCTGCAACCAATTGAACAGAGGATAACGATGAAATATCAGGCCTAAAGAGTGACAATGATAAAATAAAGAACTCTGTAAAGAAAGTATAATACATTAAAATCAGAACTTCTACAATTGAAAAAATAATTAAAGGATGAGATGAAACAGAATGATATAGAGATTAAAAACTTATTTGATAATTTTAAATATATTGAGAAAATTCTGGAAGACAAACTAACATCTTTCACTATAGTCCTCATAATTACAGAGGACAATAACTTCAAAGAAGCCAATAAAAAGATTATTGACTTACAGAATAAGGTTGATGTGAGTGATCTATAAGCACAACCTACGATTCATCAATTATTGATTTCAGTGATGCAATGAAACGTTTAAAAGAAAAGGACTTAATGACTCCCAAAAATTATTTTTCTGCTGGAATAGAACAGTACTTACGGATAGTAAAGCATATACATATACAGAACTTCATATAAGGTATTGTTGTGGTACAATGAAGTATTGACAAATTAGATTAAAAGGTCATTAAGAACAGCTTTCTATAATAGTGAACCAATGATAACATAAATTAATAAAGTCCTAGATAAAAGACTTTAACATTATGTGCAAGTATTGACTCAAGTAAAATAGAGGAATCATTAACTGAATTAAAGAAAAGAAATGGGGCTAAAGACTTGTTCAATGAATGATACATTTATGATTATAATATTTGGCTAAATAAATTTGATGTTCAATTTACTGTAAATACAGTATTATTTTATTTTCGGATTGGATCAGAAACCATTATTATTGAAACAGCATGGAATGAACCATATTTATATGAAATAGTTGTGATAGGACATTATACTATTTCTTGAATATATTCTCTCTTTCACATCGTCACAAACATTAGTTACAACATATGCATTTAACTTTGCCCCATCACATGTTTCTAACCACACCACACATTATATGGGCCACATAGACCAGATTCTGATAGAGTACTATGCAATTAATTATTTTTTTAAAATCAGGTTTATGTTCATTTTTTTAAAACTTAAACCCACCACAAATAAGATTTGGATTTTAAATTTATATTAAAATAAATCAAACTAAAGAAATTATAAAATATAGAGAATATTCATTAATGAAAGTGCCAACAACTATGTATTAAGAAGAACAGATTATTTTTTTCAGTTGGAAGAGTAGTTGGAAATAAAAAAAATAAAAAATTATCCTACTAGATTAGTTTTAGATATTAGAGATGGCATACACTAAATGGCATATCACTAAATGGCAGCAGTTCCTCGTGCGTTAGCATTTATAAGAGATAATTATCTGTTTACATTTTTACACTCCAATGGCGCTTAGAGTGAAAGAGTAAAAAGCAATTGAGCAAATGTTGAAAAAGAAAACTAATGAGCTCAGTGAAAACAGAACAAAGTCAATAGTCACTTTTGATCAAGAAGAAAAACACGTGGATATGAGTAATATCAGTAAAAGCATATTTTGTACTGGTTAACATTGTCTATGGTTAGATATAGAAGCACACACGATAATACGTTGCATGGACCAGGATATAAACTAGCTAATTACACCTACAGATAAACAGGCAAAACAACGTGGATGAGAACAAAATGTATACTTATTTTGTTTCTAATACTCAGCTAAATATTCATAACAACCATATAAAATATCTTCTCATAGCAAAGGTACCTTAAAGAATCTCATCTTATGATTATATGTGGCGTTACAAATTGCGGAAAGACAATGTTTGTAGTAGCTTTCGTTGAAAGAGAATATAAACCATTTTTTGTGTTGCATTATAATTACCTGCCCAACACTTATGTGAAATAAGACCTGCAACAGAAATGGCTTTTTGGAGACGACAATGTAATTCTAATAGATCCTGGTAATAAATTAGAGAAATAGTTAAAAGTACTTATTAGCGTATATCGTGAAACTAATACTTTATTTATTATAGACGAGTGTGCGAATCTAAATTATGTAAACAAGAAAGCAACAAATTTAACAAACTTACCTTTCAATGGACGGCATGATGTAATATCTTTATGGTTAATAGTACAAAAATATAACTCCGTCATAAAGTTTATACAAACATATTTTATCTATTCGTTGTGAACCTGACATCAGGACTTCTGAAGACATGACTGCTTTCAGGTACATAATACTCGTGATTTGGTTCAGAATATCCATTAGGTATCATGCTTATTCTGATTCGAGATTTATTCATTAAAAATATATCATAACCTGTCAATAAATCTAATTCTACCTTAGCTATTTCAAACCTAGCACCGTGAGCTAGTCCTGGTGTATTACTATAAAGTGGTGGATCCAGTTTGTAGTTATTAATACGCACGGATCTCAATTCTTCAAAAATATTACATAACATTAAAATGTCTTTCTTTACGCACGGGTCGTGAAGATCACCAATAGAATTTAATTTGAAATGTTCCACAACATTTGTAGCATACTGGTAATCCTCTTCTTTAATCCCGATTTAGTTAGCTTTGACTGATAGTAATTATATTAGTAGTACTTCAGAGTCATCAAATCTTTCAAATAAATCCATATATTCCTATGAATAAATACCTTCTCTCAAAAATGTATAGAAGGTGTAGTTTATACAACACATTTCTTTAAAAAACAAATTTCTTGCAATTTCGTTCTGTTTGTTAAGTTTGTAGCTTTTATCTATTAATTTTTACTGGGCCTAAATATCTGGGTATGGGTTTAAACAGGTCCTGTATCTTTTTCGTAATAATTCTTTGTTTTGCTTTAAATACAATTTGTTTTATTCTCTTCTATTTGGAAGGAAAACAAACTAAAAGAGGCTGTAATTTCCTTCTTTCAGATTTTGGTATTGTTACATTAAGAAAATGTTGTTACATTTACATATTGCTACTTGCTTTCAATCAAATGTTATGTGAAAAGGTTTTAGACTTTAAGGTTGGTTCATTTATAAAATTAGTGTGAAATCTACATTTGTGATTGAACATTGAGCCTCTTGTTAGAATTTTACCACATTCTCGTGTGATTTTTGTCTTTTTGTATGCTCTGATTTCGTTATCTCCTCTAGGATAATACCACAGAGATTTAATTTTATTTACATAATCTTTACGTTGGTTGTATTGAATTATTTAAACGTTCCATTTCATTAATAGGCTTAAGTTGATAACAAGTATAACATATATCTGGCTATATTTATATAGTGTAAATTATTACATATAGCTACTACTTGTCTTCTTCTAGAACTGGACGTTAGAACTAAGGCTTTGCCGTCTATGCTAGAACTTTTTTGGCGTTTTAGCTAGTGAGACATCATGTTCTTCTGGCTCCCAATTATTAAAAAAATCATCATATCCCTTCCATTTTATAAGCCCATATATTGTAATATTTATTTTCCCTTAGTTTTAAAAATGTTCTCAACTTTTCTTATCGTTTTTGTTGTATGAAAATCCCTCCCCATAATATATTCCATCAATATTTTCTGCATTTAAGTCTTTAAATTTATATTTTAGGGTCTCCTAAAATTACTTCTCTGACTATAAAAATCTTTTCCGTGAAATTAGGAAGAAAAGCTAAATAGACGTATATTCTCAGATTTACTCTTTTTCCCCTATTTGATATGTGTGCGTTCAATAAGCATCAGTATCGAGTAGCTAAATTAGTTAAACCATACTTTAGATCTATTGTCTTCCTTGTATGATTCAACTGGCAAAATTTTTACAGATGTATAATATGAATTATTATAGCCTCAATAAAGTTTTGTAAAATATGTAATCAATTTTTCAGGTTTCAGTAAAAAAATTCTACATTATGGTCTTAAGAGTTTTATTAAACCTTTCCACTACTGACACTCTTTGTCTGCTTAGGTGGAAAAGTATTTGATATTTTCTGACTCCAATAATTTGGTTATAAAATTCCTTTCTTTCGTTGAACTTTACTTGCTTCTGTTTTCGCTCTTTAAAGACCTCTATAAAAGAGTCTCGTACGCCGTCTCCCTTTTGGGTTTTAAATTTTTAGCCCAGGCTGTCAAATTATATATATATATATATATATATATATATATATATATATATATATATATATATATATATATATATATATATATATAACTATTGTTGTATATTGAGAAAAAAATCCATCGCTGTCAAAATATATTTATATCTATTGTTGTATTTTCCAAATGGTTATAAATCATCTTTATCTGCCTGGTACTGATCATCTGTTTTGTTTACATATAGTCTTTTAAACGGAAATTGTCTGGTATGCTTATGTACTGAGTAGGTCGACTGTCTAGTCAACCAGTCTTTAAGTTCAGAATATTTTGTACGTATTTGCCCTTACAGTTTACCAAGCCAGCACAATTGATTAATATTGGAGAAAGCAACTGGACTTAGATATCATATATACAGTTCCTGGTTAGTATACAACAATAAAGCCGGCAAAGAGGTATGGTCATTATGACTCTCTGTCATTTAATTATAGCAAAGGCTAAAGAAATAATGTTCTGTACTTAAATAATATTTATAGTAACTATTAATTACAGTATCGATTCTTAGCGAAGACGGCGAGGCCTGTTCAATAGTCCTAGAGGAGTTCATTCTTTGTTAGGCGCAGTCCTAGACGTCCCGTCCCGTGTACGCAAAGCATGATAGTCTATTTAAGTTGGTCTTTATCATTTTTTGTCATAACAAAGGACCAGAGGTCCTGAAAAATTTATAAAAAAAATAAAGTTGGACTAGTGCTCCTAAAATATTTATGAAACAACGCTAGGCCAAGGGCGGGGCTATGAACAGTTTGTTAAATTCGACCCAGGGGCCAGTTCCAAAAAAATGGAGAGTGATGCAGTGGTCAATACTGACTGCATAGAGGACATGCCAGTAAAGTGTATTCATATTTTTAGAGTGAGGATCTTAGTGTTTCCCAAATTATTACTTTGGCGAAAGGACACATCCACACAAGAGGTCAAGACTCAAGGGCACTTTTGACTTTTAACATAACTTAATTTTCTACTAATATGCAATGTGTTAATACTGTATATTTCAAAATATGCATCTAAAGATAAATGCATGTTTTATAACTAAATATGTAGAATGTTAGTGAAGACCATTTTGATGCAAAAAATGCCATTCCCACTCCCCAAACATCAAGTATATAACAAGTGTCATCATATTCTTACAGGCAGTTTTAAAGTCACAAGGTTAAAAGAAAATAAAAGAACACAAAAAACACTGTATGGCGCCTCCGCCGCTGACGACGACGATGACATCAGCATCTCTATGTTTCGCATTATTCTCCAATTAAAGCGAAACAAAGTTATTCTGAAGGTGCCCACATTAAAATCTCGACCAAGAAAAATGTCACAATTTACATCCTGGATTACCTGTGCGGCAACAACGATACAGTTAAAATGGGCATTAGTTTCAAGCCTACTATTGATTAGAATTCACCCATAAACCACCTTTGAAATTCAGGTAGCTAATTTCTGCCAATCAGCGGCTTTCATTCTCCTAAATAGTTTATTTAATATTCCGCTACACATAGGCAGGTTTAATAGCTTTATAATAATTAGTTGCATGTGACCAGATACAATTTTCTGGATGAAGTGTCAGTTGCTATAAGAGTTTTAATTTATTTTAATAGCTTTTATTTAGTATTTATTCGACATATTTAATAAAGAAATTGGTCACTAGTTAACGAAAGGAAGAACAATACACTTAACATACATAAGATACAAAAGTTTATTATTATTGTCCTGATTGATTTTGAAATTGTTACAGATTCTAGAGAAATGTGTCAGCCATGTGTAGGAGAGACAGACAATAAAGTGTCTCGTAGAGAACTAGAAAGGCCTAACACACCCCTAACTATTCCAGAAATGCAAGACAATGTACCCAGAAAGACTAAGAGATCAGAGTGGTATAGGGTACAAATAAACTGAAGGACTTTACAGAACCTTTCTGACCAAACAAGAATCTTTACAAACCAAGTTAGAGAAAATGTGTCTTTACAAACCTTGTCTCAGGCATCAAATACCATGAAAAGACAAACTAGAAATGTTGTAAACAGTGATGGCTCAGCAAACAACAAAAGTAGTTCTGAAGAAAGCAACTGGCCGTGTGGTATGGAAAGTGCAGCTAATGGAAGTAAGCTAGCAAAGCTGTTTGCAAGAATAAAAAGAGACAACAAAGTTTCTAGAGATGATAATAATATTGGTGCAGAATCTCCGGACCTCAACAGCTCACGAGAAGATAATTGTGGACCAAACCTTCAAGAAGACCCTTACAGTACTATTGACGATGTAAAGTTTGACGATACACACATACACACACACACACACACACTCTCTCTCTCTCTCTCTCTGCATTTCGTAATAAGTAAAATATATTGCACAGACTATAATTAAACAGTTTCAAACTATACACAGTTTCTGCGCTGAATTCACAGCTATTGTGCAGATACTCAAACTTACCTGTAAAATGTTGGAACAGTGTCTCCGTCAACTGTCCCATTTATCTGCATTTTTGTGAAACATTTATCGTGATTTTAACTTTATGCATATTACCTTAAACTGTGGAAGTCTTGGAATGGTTATCTAGATACCGAGCTTCTCTAATACCTTATGGTGGTGTCATGGGCTTGGGATGGTAAATAATGTTAAATAATATAAAGAAGAAAAGAAAAGGAGGAAAATCTTCAAAGACAGGTAGGCGACCATTGCCCGTAACAAAAATATTTCCTCTCAAGAATGCAAAGGTACAAGTGATTTCAGTGATTGTGGTGGTGTCCATATTTTTGGTAAGATATCACCAAAACAGAGTGTCAGCAGTATTCATAACCGATCTATTATCTCAGTTTCAATTTACTACTATGAACCTGCATATGCGAAACATTTTGTTTTGCTTGTCATTTAAGTCTGTGGTATTACAAACTATTTGTACTATCTGGATCTGAAATAACAGCTGAGGTTAAATGAAAGATGTTTGTTATCCTGTCTGTACGTCACAAATGGACCCTTTCAAAAATATCTCAGTAAAAGAGGAAAACTTTCTTCCAAAAAGACATCAAGAAAGCAGAGGTTCGCCTCATACCAACAATTATCACGCTTTAATTTTTGCAGGCGAAAAGAAAAAAAATATATATTGAGTTCATAGACGTATCATTTACCCTAGATAATTTATTAACCGATGAAAGATTTTTTAATCAGTTAGCAATAATTCCCGTATGTTACCACCCAGAGCACAAAATAGATGATGAGACCTCTACCTCGTTCGGCAAACTTTACTTGATCTTAATCCATGTAGACCCTTCTTTCCACCCCAGAAAAAGCTACGTATTAACTGATCTATTATTTTCTTGGTTTGTTCAAAATAATTAAAGTTTCGAAATATATTCATTCGTCTTCTTCTTCTTCAGGATGACTTGTCAGACTACGATCACGGGATAGACAACTTAATCGACGAAAATTCACATGAAACCAGAAGGAGTATTGAGCACGTATTTTACGATTATGCCCGTTCCATAGAACGGTGTCATGTTGTGACAGCAGACGTGCATGTAACTGATGAAGCCTATATAACCCCAATCAGTGATCTTGCCCGTTCGTTTGAAATATTTCAGGATGAGGAAACAGACGTGCTTGAAACAGATCATACATACCTAGCGGTACTAGATGACCAGGCAAATGCTAGTGAAATACATCAGGTTGAAGAAACTTACACGAATGAAACAGACGAAACCTACATAACCCCAATTATTGGGTAATAGTCAATATCCATAAATTACTGACCAAGAAAGGATTATATATCTGAGACATACAGCAAGATTTTTTTAACTCTGAAGTATCAGTACACATTTGTTTAGAAGTTGAGGACATATAATGGTATTTATGAAATAAAAGATTTCACTCGAAGAATTGAGCAACTTAAATGTGAAGCGAATCAATGCAATTAAATATGTCACAAACTTTGAAGATAGCATCTTAATAAAGTTTCGAAAGTTTCATTCATTTGAAAAAAATGAAATCGTGAAAACTTTGTCTTTATATTAATCATCATTTTGTTGTTGAACCCCCACACATTTGAATTCAGTATGGTCAACGTATCTGTTATAACTTCTATAAAATGGAATTACGTGTAGTTTATTGTATCACATTCTAATACTTTATAACTGGAATTTTATTTTGAGCATGGATTTACTTAATCAGGTAATTGTCTCCTACATATTTCACTACATAGTCTGTATGACTACCTAAATAAATTCACAAAATAAGTGTAAAGCCAGAGATTCATGTCACCCGACCTGTCATATTCCAGCGTTTGAATCTGGGTCCAGTTTCCCGAACATTTCCTCCGACCATTCATAACATAGTTAGCGAGACAGTCTGTAAAATTGATATTCGAATTCCATATGATGTATCGTAAGCTGTTTCACGAATCTATTTTAAGAATATCTTGGTAAATATAAGGCTTATTAACTATTTGAGGTACAATCACGATAAAATTGTATTGTCTACTCAAATGCACTGAGATTATATACTTAATGTAATATAAACTTTTGGATGTTTTACAGATTAATAGTATAAGTCAGAAATGGTCTTTTCATTATGAATTCCTTCGTAAAGATGCATTTGAAAATATGCAAAACGTTTTTGTTTTGGTTTTTAATTATTAAATGATACATACATTCTACATTTTAATATGGTTTATCCTCTACAATCTTTTTCCGTTAACTATTCGTACTTCAGTAAATGACACAATGAATACGGCCAGACATCTGGGACCCGTATAAAACACAATTTGAATCAGCAAGATGAATACGAGCTTTACTGCTATGAGCAAAGTCACAGCGAAAGTTTTTGCTGTCTTGCATTAGAAGTTGGGGTAATTATATAGAACGAAAATTCCACCTTATGAAAAGCAAATGTAGGAGTATTATTTGAAGTGAAATAACACGGCATTCGACGATATATGTGTTAAATAAATGCATATCATTTCTGCTGTCACCGCATAATGAAGGATCTAGACAGAAAAGGGAGAAAATGAGATAAGATCGGGTTCGTACATATTAAATTATTTGCATGATATCATTCATTTGAATGATGATGACAACATTTTTGCTGAGAATAATCACATCATCGTATAAGGGTAACTTAATATGGTGTCGGTAATTTTTACCCAGCACTTTAAAAACGCAACGAGGGGGATGATGGCAGTACCCAAGACTATCTTCTCTAACGAATAGGGCAATCGCCATAATTAACATAAGAAACGCAGTTGTTGTAATAAGTATCATCATATTCATCATCGTCGTTGCCATCTTTTGTAATTTTACCTTAGTCATCTCAACATTTCATAATGTATAAACAATATTCTAAATTCTAGGCTATGCATACGCTACTGACACGTACAGCTGTCTCTTAAGACACCTTGCTATGTTTTGGAATGCTATGAAAGATCTTTGTAATATTCTGAGCTATGAAACATGTCGTGAAACGCTCTAGGAACATAATTCCCTGTCCTTCGATATGTTCATTAAACGGGCTGTGGTTTGTTTTAATTGGGCATTCTGTATATTGGAAATATTAACGAGGAGTTACTTTCCCTAACTAGACATCATCGGATTTATTCTTGAACACTTTGTATTCGGGTCCGACAAAAGCTTTCTTTTAACGAGGCTCTGACCTGTGTATTAACTCTGCATTCGCCTGCTTTCGGATGGATCTGTGTGACTTGTTTTCGGAATATTGCATGGATGGCACAGTCGCATGTCTTGTGGTCCACATTTGTGAAAAGACATTAATTTTGTTTTGGTTCATCGTGTAATTCTTATTTAAATTCCTTTGGTTTCTTTATATTCTAAGACTCTTTTCAAATTTATTTTGCTTTATTTTGACATTTTCATTTTATGTTCGTATCCTGGCATCATCCTTTTGGTTCTTTGCCTTTTCAGTTCCTCTGATTTCATGTGTTTGCTATGTGGATGGTACTGCATTATTTGTTTTACCCTTTGAATGATTTGCAGAGACATTAATGCTTTGATTAGCGTTTTTTATACACTGCTGCATCGCATGTTTTGGTGTTGCGAGTAATAATTTGGAAAGTCCCCCCCACCCTTTAGTTTGTTTATTTGATAGTCAAAGATACAATGTGAAGTGACCATATGCTTGTCAACAGACCTTGTTAATTACCAGCAATGACATAGTCAGTTAATAATTAAGTGATCACAGTTAGTACTTAGATTTACCATCATTTCTGCTTCTTGAATTATCTTGATAAAAAAATGCACTATAGTTTAAAAGGTCAGCTGACTTAAAATGTAATATATAGGTTTTCGCAGATTAATTAAAAAGCAGAAAAGGCTATTACACTTGTCTGTGACTTTCAGGCCTAAAATATTCTTAAAATCTATATACTATTATACGAAACTACTCTCTTTTAGGCAGGTATGTCATAGGGAAAACATGTTTGCGGCCGGACAGAGATTCGAACCCGTGACCTCCCTAACTATAAACGGGCGCTCTACCAACTGAGCTATTCAAGCCCATGCACCGGACCCGTTCATGGGAGACATATTTCCCCTGCTTTTCAAAGACACGTCATCTTTTTCGAATATGATAGGTCTATATGTACGTGATCCCACCGCTGCCACTAAATATCAGCCAGACTGGGGTTAGTGTTCGGAAACTTCATAACTCTAGACGCGCAGTGTACCACCGGAGCCTTCCGAACCGAAGCACCTGACACGTTTCTGAGACATATTACCCCGCTTTCTCGAAGACACATCCTCGTGTCTGTATTATCCGCACCACGCAGGCCTAGATATTGAAGCTAGAAGTCAAATTTTTTCCGAGTATGACAGTTCTATATGTGCGTGACTCCATTGCTGTCACCAAATGTCACAAGGAAAAGATTCGTGGCCAGACCTGAGCTCGAACTCGTAGCCTCCCTAAGTCTTCCCTTACGCTCTTCCACTTGAAATATCTTCCGCGACATCGTCTTTACAATGTTCTTGGTTATATCCAGCGGGTATACTCCACTCTTTTAGTTCATGCCATGCATTGAACAATTTCATCTGCTTTTAGTTATAAATGCCACCTTGTAAATAATGCATTACCTCTGAAGAGAGAAAGGGAAATGTCGTTTTACATATGCAAAGCACTCCCGTCCTCTGATTGGTCTAAAAACGTACCTACAAATGTAACTAGAAATAGACCAATCAAAGGAGGGGAATCTAATGCATATGCAAACTTTAGTTCCCCTTTCTTTCCTATGAGGCGAAGCATCGATTAAATATTTGAAAATTATGAATTGTGGAAGGACATATTCCTCTGTAAAATTGTATCTTATCGAGAGGAAGCAACGGAAAAACGGAATTTATGTATAGACATGCACCTTTGCCCTAATTCGCATTAACAAAATATATATATATATATATATATATATATATATATATATATATATATATATATATATATATTAATTACTTGTTATCCCTTTGTCTCATTTTGAAACTGTATTCTTATGTTGTTTGTTCTAAGTTTGTTTTTACGCAACTTTGTATCATTAATTTTGTACGCAAAGAATGTTTTTGTATTTCAGTACACTTAGTATTGAATCAACAGTTTTGTTAGCATTTTGCAATTCATTCTCTTACGTCATCAGTGTCGAACACATTTTATAATCTTGGTTAATCACCTCGCTTGAAAACTCTGATCAAACATTGTAAACAAGATAGCAATAAACAATAAAAGATGCGGTAATCATACTGTCTTTACTTTTTGAAGCTCATACAGTCAGATAACATACCATAGGTTAATTATATCTGACGTATGCCAACAGTTTTAAATTTTATAACCTATGAATGGGTCTATTTATTTTATTTTATCTTATACATGCATCTCTCTCTCTCTCTCTCTCTCTCTCTCTCTCTCTCTCTCTCTCTATATATATATATATATATATATATATATATATATATATATATATAACTAGACATCATCGGATTTATTGGGGATACTGTAGATTGGAAATATATATATATACATACATACACTCCTCTTGTTTCTTGTTATTTCCATCTCCAACTTGCACCGCGTTACTACTCTCTCAGCTGCCCAGCCAGTATCGTAGCAAGAAATTCTTCACCCCCCCCCCTCAAAACCATATCATGGGCCCCCGTCCCAAAACAAAAATGTTGTTTGATGGGAATTTCTGATGCTCATACATTCAGATAACGTACTATAGGTCAGTTATATTTGACGTATGCCAGAACTTTTCCATTTCATTTTTAACTATGGATGGATTTATCTATCTATATTACTTACGCATCTCTCTCTGTCTCTTTATCTCTCTTTCTCTCTCTCTCTCTCTCTCTCTCTCTCTCTCTCTCTATATATATATATATATATATATATATATATTTATATGTATATATACTCTTGTTATTTTCATGTCCAATTTGCACCGCGTTGACCAGCCAGTATCGTAGTAAGAAATTTTGCCACCCCACCGCCAAACTTAATTATGGGCCCCCTACCCCAAAAAAGTTGTTTAATGGGAATTTTGGGGCCCCACAGGACCTGACCCCCCCCCCCATCAGTACAACAGCAGAATGTGTAACCTAATACATAACAGTCCCTCTCTCTCACACACACCCCCCACACACACACTTTCTTTGACTACAAGTATAAACCAAACACCAGTCAAGCCGATGAAGTGCTCCAAGGATAGCTTGAAAGTACAATGTGTTGAAAATACGATGATATTCAATTGAGCTTGGAACAAATTAAAACAATTGTAATTTTCAAAACGACTTTTACAGTCCAATCTTCAATATCTGTCACCTCCATCTAAAACAAAAATTACTTACAATATTCAGCCATGGTCTGATTTTCCCCAAAATCACTTTACTTTATGTCACATCCCACACCTCAGACATCCACCTCCTTAAACAGACAAAATTGTATCTTCCCGAAGTTGACTGACAAAAAACGATTGCAATTTGTATCAATTTGTTTTTGTTTGTTTATCTATTATTATTTTTAAAATCCATCTTCGTAAATTTTGATTTCATATTTAATCTACCAAGTGGTATATGTAGGTGTAAGTCAAGGAGCATCTTATCGAATAGACATACATCGCTTATTACGATCTGCACTATATTTAAGATGATTCCTATCTAAAGCATTCATGCTCAGTTTATGTTGAGTGACTATTTCCTATTTTAAGATGTTTTCATGAGTTTAAATTGAAATGACATAATATCAATGTTTTATTTAAAATATAAAAAGGGCAAGGTTTTGATGAACAGTTTAACTCAAAGATGGCAGTTGAAGAACCCGAGATTATTTTGGGAAAAGACAAATTCTTTTGAGATGTTTTCTATAAATTATTTACGAATTTTCCAAACCGTCGAAGTAAATAAGTCATTCAATTCAATTTTTTTTTATTCTTAGAGTTTTCTCGACTTCAAAAGAGCATCTATCTAAGAGTACATGGGAGTACTCTTTTTTACACTACAAAGAACCTTATGATAAAATGATTTTCTAAAGTCATCTCAATGATAAGTTTTGGATGTAATCGACTGTCTTAATTTCGTGGACTATCATTTTAACATCCCCCTCGAGTAAAAGTAAAACATTTTGTTTCTGAAAAGTATTTAATCGCTTATCTTAGGTTTACTAATCATATCTGTATTTTAGGACATCAGCGTGTTTTTAATATATGGGACAGGTCTAATTTGAATTGTATATCTCAACCGAAAGACGCGGATGTAATCAGCTACAACTTTTTTCCATGGATGTGAAATATAACAAAATATGTACCTACGCGATGTTTCAGTGCATGTACGATTGAAAAGGCGGGTTAAAATCTCTTATTACACTATCAAAGAGTACTTCTTAATTAAATTTTAAATATATCGAATGTCATTGAAATTTTAGATCTTTATGGAATCATTATCTTAAGTAAGACCTTGGCAACTATTCCTAAACTTCTTAGAGACAAACTGAGCTGAGTATTCTAGTTATACTGTCTGTTCTTACAAGGATACTGTCGAAATCACATTAGCGTTATCGCCTTGTTTTTTTTTTGTTTGTTTGTTGTTTAATTTTTTTTATTTTTGCAAGTTATGCCTTTAAATATATAACATTTACGGGAATTGATTACATATGAGATAGGAACATCATGACCGAAAATATAATAAATTAATGCAATTGAATAAATGTCCTGACTACGCTTGAAAACACTTTACCTTTATCCAAAATATTGTTGTGGATACATTTTATAACTGCTCTGTTGCATAAATTATGGTGTATAAGGTCTAAATTTGTAAGATTGATTTTCATACGGTTCAATATGGTTTTATATTAAATTGATCTTTTAATTTCCTATTTGCAACTAATGCACACATACAAGCATGTATCTACATCTATATGCGTGTGTCATATTGAGAGTTACGAGAAGAGATAGCCAGAAGTCACTAGACATGTTTAAAAAAATGACAGTAATAATTGTGCGACAGGAAAGATTTCAAAACCTACTATAGCGATCAAGTCTCTATCTTCAGCTGCGTTGAAGAAGTTTCTTGACAGTAAAAAGTCCTGAAATTTCAATACTTTTCTAAATAATTATATAGATGCAACGAATGTGCACCCTCTAAGTTCCACTCTCAATAGAACTGATGAAACTTCTAATTATGTTGTGCGCATTTACAGACAACCCCCAGTGACATACGAAAGTTTAAATTCTCTATCTTGTACTGTGTAGGAGAAGTTGTGCGATATTATGAACGCATATACTCATAATAGCACGTACGTTCGGACGGACACTATCACATAATTCCGACCTTTTCTTAGATTAAACACTTATATTAACTACTATCATACCTTATTTATTCCTACTTTGACCTATCATGCATTAAATATCAGCTATTTAAGTTCATTTGCAATAATGTATTGCAATTCAATATACACTTGAATTTTATTGAATAAAGCCTTAAATGTGTCCGCACAGATTAATTGCTCTGAGATATTACGTCAGATATTTTACACACTGCAATCTATCGGCTCCACCCATATTTTAAAATAAATTTGAAATTCGACATTCGAGAGCTGAATTCGTCAACAAGTAATATAAATTTGTAACGTCAGCTAGGAAAGTACAAATGAGTATAGGCTATATCGAACGTAATGTGACACAAAGCATACGTTATCACTTTTGATATTTTTGGATTTACGGTTGATGTTTATTACATTTACGATTAGTAGAAGTTTTACATTCACGGTTGATGTTTATTACATTTACGATTTATGTGGTCTATTATAAATCTGTGTGTATGTGCTTCACTATTAATCGCTAAGTGTTTATTCTTTGACTTTATAAATCAGTAATATAATACCACAATGTTTTTTCTCTTTCCAGAGACGCCACAACTAAGCAGAATCGGGAAGCCAGTTCTTCTTTACAGTAATATGTAACACCTCCTATAGACCTAACTGTCTAACCTTTTATTGGAAAAGTAAAGGTACGATTTTGAAAATTATATTTGAGATTCCAGTTACTTCACCATTAAGACCAAAACATATAAAAGTAATAAAGTGTATTATTCCGCTATATTTAAGCCTGTACATAATTTACGTGTGATATCAAAAGGGATTATACCAGACAAAATAATTAAGTAAATCAAATTTCACAGTAATAAATGGGAAGTAAGACAATCAACATAATTAATATTGTTTACCATGCACTAATTAACTCAGCTCGTACATTTAGTTACAACATGCTTTTGAAGAAGATATTTGAGATGTCAGTGGGTTCACCAACTAGCATGGATATTGAAGAAGTTATACATCTGATTATTACTAAATATTATCAGAAAAAGTAATGAAGTAAATAAATACAGAAAATAATGAAAGCAAAGAATACCCCAGAGGTAATGGACATAAAGAGAATAATTATATTGCAGTGCTAAAAACCAAACCAAACAAAACTAATCCAAAACTTAAAAAGATATAGCCAAAAAAGTCTGTGATAAATCCAATATCAATGGGGAAAAAGTATAAAGTGCTCCATTATTGTATCCTACATTACCGAATGTCAATGGTATTATATTTAAGTGGATAAAAAAAACAGGCAGTATCGTAGCAAAACCACATTCCAGCTTTTTTTTAACTGATGATAATGCTGAGGGGTTTTTTTTTATTTGAAAGAGAATATAATACATTTTGACAATTTCTCTGTTATTATTTGTGGTTGAGGACATGGAGCTTGACTCTTACAATATTGTGCATGATAAACACTCCATGGCCCGAACAGCAGTCCGAACAGCAGTCCAGGACATTACAAATCAACTTGACTTACTGGATCCACGGAGAACAGTCAATCCTGACAGTAGAGTATTTATTTGGAGACACACCCTGTGAAACACAGTAGACTGGACAATTTTTTAATCTCTGAGGACATGTTTTCAAATTGTATGGACTCGTCTATTAATCCTGGCTGTAAAACAGATCATTCAGCAATAACACCAAAATTGTCTATATCTGCATTAACTGAAAATTCGATTCAAAGCTATTAAAGCAAAACCGACATATTCTTTTGGTAAAAAAAAAAAGATTACAAAAAATGTATAGTCAACACAGCTGAAGAACGCTATTGTGAAGGTAATAAGAAAAAAACACCTCAGGTGAAGGTATCTTGTTACGATCAATTGTTCTTTGAAATTCACAAGCTAAGGTAAAAAGGTAGAAACAAAATCTTAGGAAAACTGAAGCTGAAGCTGAAGTAAATACCTAACACACCTTAGTATACCAAACACACCTTAGTGAATCAAAATAATAGGCCCAGTTTTATAGAAGAACTGAAAAAAGCAGATTTAGAAGAAATGAGAAACGAAGAGATGGAAGGTGTAATGTTAAGATCGAAAGCAAGGTGGTATGAAATTACAGAAAAAAAAACATTAAAAGTATTAATTATGGAAGGTGGAACAAAGGTAACAGGTCAAAAAGATATAAGTCAACAGAAAGATTTTTATAAAACAATGATACCAAGCAAAGACAATAATAATATCAGATCTTGAAGGAAGCTCGTCTGAAGGTACGTTAACGTTTGAGGAATGCGATTTAGCGCACTGAACAATATAAAAAATGAAACTAGACTGGTTTCGATGAATTTACTCTTGAATTATACAAATTCTTTAGGCAAGATCTAGGCTGTTTTCTCTTTAGATCTCTAAACGCTGGATACGATATGCAACATGTTTCAGAATTTCAGTCTCAGGGAATAATTACTTGCATTCCAAAAGAAGATAAAGACAGGAAATGTATTTTAAACAATTTTAGACAAATCTCACTACCAATCTCACTTAATGTTGATTACAAAATTGCTTTGGTATCTATTGCTAATATGGTTAAGAAAGTCCTCACTTTTATCACTAATGACACCCAAGAGGGTTTTAAGAAAGGGAGATTTGATGATGAAAATACAAGAACTTTTATGACCCGATGCAATATCTTGAAGAAACAAATTAATCTAGTCTTCTTCTATTGATAGACTTTGAAAAAGCTTTCAACTCGGTTGAATGGGATTTTTTTTAAATGCTCTAAAATCCATTAACTTTGGAGAAACTATTTTGAGACTGGTTCAGAGTATATTGCAATAAATTAAAATGTTGTGTCATTAATAATGGACATTTATCTATATTTCTTAATTTGGGGAAAGGTTGTTGCCAGGGAGACTATTAGCACACTATTGTATTTATAATAGGACATGAACTTCTTGCAAAAGAACTAAAAAAAGAACACAAATATTAAAAACATTTTCTATAATGAAATGGAGTTCAAATGAGGGCAGTACACTGATGATGTTTTTCTCTTATTAGATGATTATCCTTTGTCCTTGAAGACAACCATCCATATTTTGAGTGACTTTGCCTTAGTGTCAGGTCTGTACTGCAATGTTTCTAAATCTAAAGCTATTTCGATTGGAAAAAAACAATATATGTCATCTTTTTGCATCTCTACCACATCTTCCACCACAAATCGAAAATAAACTGAACATTATTTTCAAGTTCATTTGGGGTAGTAAAACTGAGATTGTTAAAAGAGACACTGTTATGGTTTTCCAAGCAAGGGGGATTAAATATGATTCACTTGTACTCATTTGTGTGTTATATAAAACTTTCCTGGATTAGGCGTCTTTTACTAAACGAAAATGGTTTATGGCAAAACTGGTTTCTGAAAAAATATTTTGAAAATATGGAGGTACGCTGTTATTTCAATTAGGAAAATTTTAATTGAAAGAAATATTTTAATCCTAAAAAAGATATTTTTGGCGTGGTGTTATTTATGCTTTATCACAATCTAAAAATGAACCAACAAATCTTCATGAAATCTTATGTCAAGACAAAGCAGCATGTATAATTTTTTTAACTAGATAGAGGTTATCATGGCGAGTGCATAAGGTGGAATGGGTGTTACTCTACTCGCGCTTCTGCACTGCCTCTGCAATTCGTCTCAATTAAAGGGCTGTGGCTCCAGTATCAATGAGACTGCGCCAGGTAGAGCGATTCTGTGCGAGATCTTCCCAAGACTCAGGGTCAATGTTGAAATGTTTCAAGGATGACTTGAGGAAATATTTGAAGCGTTTCTTCTGACCACCCTGAGATCGCTTTCCCTCCTTCAGCTCACCGTAGAAGATCTTCTTTGGTAGTCACTCCTCTGACATCCTGGTAACGTAGCCTGCATATCTCATCTGCGATTTCATCAGTAGATTTTGGATGCATGGAATGTCTGCCCCTGTGAGAACCTCAATGTCTGGAACACTGTCCAGCTATCTTAGCCTCATCAGTTTCCTCAAGCAGCCCATGTGAACGTGGTTCAGCTTCTCGGCATGGTGTCTGTACACCGTCCAGGTTTCGCAAGCATACAGCAGGGTCGGCAACACAATGGCTTTGTAGACCTTCCGTTATGTTTGCAGACTGATGCCTCTGCGCTTCCACACGTTTGCGCGTAGTCTGCCAAAGGTCACACTTGCTTTAGCCATTCTGGCGTTGGTTTCAACATCAATGTGGACTCGATGTGACAGTGATCTGCCGAGAGAGATGAACTTGTCCAGTGCCACGAGGGTTTGGCCATTTAATGTGATGGTAGGCGCTAAGTACGGCTTTCCTGGTGAAGGTTGGTGCATCACCTCTGCCTTCTTGATACTGATTGTGAGACCGAAATTGTCACAAGCTGAAGATAAATGGTCCATACTGTGGTACATGTCAGACTCAGATTTGGCATTCAGGGAATAGTTGTCAGCAAACAGGAGATCACGAACTGTCACTTCCTGTAACTTAGTCTTTGCCTATAGTCTCCTCAGATTGAAGAGCTCGCCGTCAGTCCGGCATTTGATGTCAATTCCAGTATCATAGTCACGGAAGGCATCAATAAGCGTGGCAGAGAACTTCATATTGAAGAGGGTTGGGGCCAACACACAGCTGTGCTTGACTCCACTGTTGACTGGGAATGGTCCAGGTGACTCACCGTCGTCCACGACACGAGCAAGCATGCCATCATAGATTAGCCGAACCATGACGATGAATTTCTCTTGACAACTAAATTTGACATGATCTTCCAGAGGCCCCCACGACTGACTGTCTCAAAAACGTTTGTCATGTTGATGAATTTCGTGTAGATGTTGGAGTTCTGTTCCTGGCATTTCTCCTGGAGTTGACGAGCTGCATACACCGTGTATGTGGTCCATCGTCCTTGTCTGAAGCCACACTGACTCTCAGACAGGAGCCCGTGATAAATGTGATGCGCTGGGCGATTCCGCAGAATTCCGACGAGGATTTTGCCAGCCATTGCAAAGCACCTGGAGCGGCTGCTATACCAGCAGAAGTCTACAAAGTCGGAGGCTCGCACATGGCACAGAAACTGACTGAACTCTTCCAGTCAATGTGGACTCAAGGAACTATACCCCAGGAGTGCAAGGATGCATCCATTGTCCGCTTGTACAGGCGGAAAGGCAACAAACAATCTTACGACAACCATCGGAGAATCTCCTTGCTGTTAATAGCCAGGTGGTAGAGGTAACCCCTGATGTCGAACATAGCCAAATGGTAATGTATCCGCTAAGTAACGTTTGTCCCCATAATAACTTCATAAAGCTTTATTTAAGGTAATATTGTATATCTCACGATGATAGGATATACCGAAAAGCATTTCTTGCTTTTGTGCAGTCTGGTCGTTTATGATTTCAGTTTAATTTCAATAACGCATTCTTTAAAATCCTTGCACACTTTAGTTTTCTCTTCCTGAATTTTAAAGGCATGGAGCGTACTTGTAAGACCACAATATTCTTATACAGACACACAACATATTTCGTCTTTGAAACATTCTGGTACAATCTTATTGGCCTGAGGAACACCAAAAATGTTCTTTTTTGTTGTCACTTGTGTCGCAAAACTGAATGTTGCATTTAATGTAATTTTGCAAAAGTTTTCTGTCTCTACGTGAATACTTAAACAATCTGTATCTGTCATTACCATATTCGTTTTAGCTTGCCGTAGTAAAAGTCATAGATAAGCCACTTACTTATTTCTAGTATCCTCACGACACAATAAACTGATTTGGTTCATTTTATTTTCTTCTTCTTTAAATTAATTAATATTATATCTTTATCTATTTTCGTTTTTCTTGCAAATGGTATATCCTTTTGACATTTGAAATATTTCTTTCTGTTAGTAAATTCTCCATCTGTATACCGAACATAGAATTGTTAATGAGTTTGAAGAAATCTTTCTAAAAGACAGTGGTTGTGCTTTTTTAAAGTTGTTTTTAACTTTATGTAAGATTGTAACCACGATTCTTGATCGAATATCATGGCTCTATGTGTCATTGCTAGTTTTAATCCTAACGGAACACACAACTACAAATTACAATAATAGATATCTTACTTTATATTTTGGATAGGTACTGAAGGTTTTGTACCTTCTTTTAATAGTAACTTGAGTACTAAAGGTTTTGTACCATTTTTCAAATCTTTCTAGTTTCCCGGGTGCTAATGAGTGCTCTTTAAAATAGTTGTGTAAATGTGTTGAATCAGCTTCTAAAATCTTGCCCAAATTTTGTTCTTTATTCCACGTCATTAGGCTATCTTGGACGATTCTGATTTATTGCCTGTTTGTCCAGTTGAAGTTTCTGACAGGCTTTAAATAGCGAATGGATTTACTATATACTTTTTTGTTTGGTACAAAAAGGAATGACCTTGACTTTGACATGTCGTATTCTCCATCATTTCTTATTTGGCCATCTTAATTGATGTGTAACTCATAATATATTTAGCGCATCCATATGGTAGCATGCTAATGCCTCCTCGAATTCCCAATTCAATCATCAGGAACATATTGTAGTATGTTATTATTTCCAATTCTTTCATACTTGTTTTCAAACTAGCATCATGAGATAGTCTGGGTGCACCGAAATAATGTGATGGCTCTAGTTTGTACTTATTCATGCATACATTCCTAAACTCTTCAAAAATATTGCACAGCTTTAAAGTATCTTTTTGACGTAGTAATCATGAAGTTCGCCAAGAGATTTTTATTAAAAATGCCTCATGACGTATTTAACATGTTATTCATGATCCGTTCCTCCTAATCATTGAAGACAAAAGCATTTTCTTCATTGGTAGCAATATAGTTTCCCAAAAAGTTTCAAAGTCATACATATGCTTTTGTGGATAAATATATTTTCTCAAATATTTTGCTTCCATGTCATCAAAATGTTTCATGCTTTTCGTAAATTTTTCACTATATAAATTATTCGCATATTGCTCGAATGCTTGTCCCATAAACAGAACAATACCTACAAATCTAATTGTCTCCTTTATTACAATATTCATTTTTTTCAAAATCTATCGACTATAAAATCATGATTATGTATATTTCGTCATTATTTGGTAATAGCATCACTTCTTGATATGGGTAATTCTCTACGAAGTCCTTGACAATCAGATGAAAATCGTAGTCAGATAAATGATGGATAAAAAGTGGTATGTATTTTGCATGTTTACAATTCAAAATACACCCGTTATGTACGAGACCTTTGTATTTACCAGTTAAGGGATCACGATCTCTTATTTTGTTGTTGCTAGTAACTTTGTATGTAGTTTAGTCTTGAGTGTTAACTTCGTCGGTAATCTCATTTTTACAAATATGGCATTTTTTGTGGAATTGAAATGCTTCTTATCATCTTCCGTGAATATCATTTCAAGAACGTTTATAGGACTAAGGTGTTTGTAAACAATTTCTGAATTTTTGCTTCTTACAAATACTCGTAAAACTTACATATGTAATATGTTCCCCAGTAAAATATAGGTTAGAAATTATTTGTGAATTGGTTAAATGTAAGGGCAAAATCATGATGCTATATATTTTGCTATTTTTATTATGCATGATAAACAAGAGTTTTGTTTGAAGGTGGATATTGGCTCCATGATACTTCGAAGCACAATACAGAACGAAACTTTTTAGTTGGTGATGGTGCTTTTCAAATTCAATAACATAACACTTTTTCTGGTATGATGTATATTTTGGTATCTATTTCATTGCATACTATTTGGTAATTTTGCAATGATAATTCAGAATAACATGTTTGTACACACTTTTTGCATAAGTGTTTTGATTGGTGCTTTTGCTTTTTTGCGATGACTACAATGTTGATAAATATTTTTTATTCCACAATAATGATAACTGGCTCCATAAATTACGATTAGCATATCTACACGACTGTTTATCTCTCTTTTGGTAACTCTATAATCTTTGATAGCGTTTGTTTGGAAAGGATTATTTTCATTGCAAATGTAACATGTATTTCTCTTTATTTATATTACCTAATTTGTTTTACACATGAGATTTTGATTCATACACTTAATTTTTAGTTTTAAAGTTGTCAATTAATATTTTCATTGGACTCCCAGCTAACGAAAGATGCATTATATCCTTTATATTCACTCAAACATATTTTTTACCTCTTGTTCCTTTGGTCTTCGTTTTTTGTCTTTGAACACGTCGTATTGTTTGTCGTATAGAAACAAATCTTCCCCTCGGTATTCTCGCCTTTTAAGTGGTCCAGTTTATAAAGCAAAAGCATCACCCAGAATTACTTATCTGATTTTAAACGTGTCTCTCGTATATTTTGAAATATAGATTTACATTTTTAAATCCCCACTGTCTGGGCTATTCTTTGAAGTTCTAAACAAAGTAGTTGTCAGATATCCAAACATCAGTTAATCCTTACATTAGATCTGTATTTTGACCACTTGCTTTAATTTGAGTCATATATTTTGACTTGTATTGTTATTCACAGATATGGTTATGAAATACATAAAATATCAATTTTTTAGTTTAGTTTTGACTGAAATATTTCCACATTTTGTTCTTCAGAGTTTATATTATATTAAACCTTTCTATTGCTTTTGAAAAGTATTCTATAATGTATTTATGCAATATTTCCATAACCTTCTTTTTTATCAATCTGTTTTCTTTTTCTTCTGGTTTTTGCTGTTTAAAAATGTCTCTAAATGTGTTACATATACCATCCTTTTAGACTTTACTTTTTTATCCCATGCATTTTTTAAGTAAATATCTATCACAATCAGAATGTAATTGCATCTGATATTTCTGTATTTGTATGAATGCATTTTAACAATGTCGGCTTGCCACTGGAAATCAATGTGACTAATATAGACCCTTTTGCATGGATCTTTTTTCTGCTCACTTCTGTAATGTGTATGAGGATTATTCTGCTAACCATTCTTTTATCTCATTATATTTTGCTTTATTTTATCCTTTTAATACATTACCACACTTGACTGAATCAAAGTGCAGATACCACAAATAGTCTTCTTTATCAATCTTTATTTTAAAGTTTTTTTCGTATTTTAAATATCTTATATTGTATTACATTCTGGTGTATTTGCCTGCCATGTTCATGACCCTTTACTTCTTTCATGACTCTTGACTTTTGGCAGTTTAGTCTTTACTTATTTCATTTTCGCTTCTTATCTTTTTCGTCTGCTTCTTCTTCTTCTAATCTATTGCCCCTGTTCCACTGTTTTGGACTATCCTATAATAGAACACATCACTAAGCAGACAGATGTATATTAGCTATATTAGCTCGTCGTTATTCTTATCAATAAATAATTTTGCACACCGATGACGGGACTTGAAGGTACACTGGAAAAATAGCTGAGATCTAAATCCTATACAATTAACCTCTATGCCATGACTTAGTTAAAGGGCTTTCTTAAAAGATAAACTAAGCATTTTAACTTATTGAATCTAATTTATATTTCATGGCTAATACTTAATAATGGTATAAAATTATTTAATTTCCTTAATTAAGTTCTATTATTTATATATCTAAGTCGATATCCTGTTCATAAAGATAATATGTTTCTCGATTCATTTTGCCTATATAAGTCTTCTTGTAAAGATTTTCTAGTATATCGATACTTATGCAAGTTATTCTGCCATGCAATAATGACCACCAGTCATAAATGTTTAGAATGTAATTACTCTGCTTTTATTACGACATAGAAGCTTCCATAAAACATTAATTAAGATTAAATATACTTTAGTAGTGTACAAACAACATCATGTTTCTAATAATAGCTTATTGGAATCCCATATTAATTCTTTCTAAAGTTCTCACATTATTTTTAGCAATTCACACTCACATACATACACAGACTATTCAATTCCATTTTTTGTGTGTGTAACATATAATAATCGAAAGTATAATAATTTACGTCATTTGTACTGACGCACTTATAAAAAAATTCCATGCCTTACCTGCATAAAAGGAACCTACAAAAATCTTGACCATTATATCTAAACGAAATCATACGCCATAAAGTAAAAAGGGGTTTGGGGATTGTGACAAGTGAGTTGGTGTAATGATATACTCTGTAAGTTCTATCTGCGTGATGATATCTATCTCACAAATTTGTATTGTATAGTATAAAGATTTACAGCACGGGGCAAGAAATTTAGCACTCAGTTGTACTTGCCGTTGGTCCTTTAAACAAAGATAGTATGTGGATAGTGATTTTGGTGTAATTATAAACCCTATACGTTCTATGTTGCGTGTTGATATTGTCATTACAGTGTACAACTTGAAGAGTAGGGTTCTGTGACCAAATAATTTTTGCAAAAAAAAAAAGAAAAGAAAACTTGTATTAGGTGGTCGGAAAATTTGTTTAAAAATGTTATGACAGAGAGTAAAGTTCATTGACTGGGAGAGATTTGTAAACAAGATTTGTAAAAATTATATGGTGGTGGGTTAGGTGTTGTTTGCAAAAAGAACACCTAATAAAGGGCAGGGTTCTGTATATATATATATATATATTGTTACGGATATATATATATATATATATATATATATATATATATATATATTTTTCCTTTTTAATAATGGTATAGTTTATTAGTTTATGATCTCTGTTCTTAGTCTAAACAGCTGTCGTCTTATGAGTATACATACGGTAGCCTCGATGGATATTTTCACCTATTTGGTTGTAGCTTTAGTCATGTGACGTATTTTCCGTGCGAAAGAGAGTAATGAAGTTTCTACCTAGTTCTTGTACTTTTAGGAGTAAACATTTGACTAGGAATTATAGTTTAAGGTCACATTCGAAGAATGAATCAATACAGTGTTTACTGTTTAAAACACTGGTACTCAAGCACTTTAGCAGAATCACACATAACCTAATTCCTGATTGGTTCGGAGAGGGTTGCATTATTTTGAAATACCCTGTTTATTGAAGACGTAGTATGGGTTTTTATTTCGATTCTGCGCGTTAATGCTATATATATAGGAAATAATCCTGTGTTTAGATATTCTTTACAGTTACATTTGAAAAGAGAGGTCATTACGAAATTGGTTCAGTTTGTGTCTGGGATATACTTATTTGGAGATTTATTTATTATTAATACAGTACATTTAGGATTCAGTACTGTCTTAATCTGAATTATTATACAGCTCCGTGGAATTATCGGAAACATTTCTAAAACTTGTGAGATTCCAGATTCACAATGATTATTTGGATATGCTCAAACTTATGAACATATTAGCACAGTGAAGGCTATTTCATTCGGAATACTACATTCGGAATATTTGGATTAACTTCCGGAACAGTGAACTTTAAAACAATTTAGGACTTTTAAGGATATTCTATACTGTAAGTTAGTTTTATTCTTTCACTTTAATTGTTTGTTGAAATATTTTAATATTTTAGGAAATTAAAGATTTGTATTTTAAATCTTGAAAGCTTGTTTGAGTCTTTTCTCTTGTTACATAACCCCTAGTCGTAGCAATATATATATATATATATATATATATATATATAATGTGTTTGTGTGTACGTGTGTTAGTGTGGAAGGAAGTGTGTTTCACCAGGCACATCAATCTCATGTACTACTGAAAAGGCTCTCAAAGGGAATATATTTTCAAAGGAGTTCGAGATTTTTACATACACCGAACAAATATATGCCTTTAACAGACGACGCTTCTTTCACATTCATTCTGCTTCTGTAAACGGAAGCTCAATTGTTTCATAGAAAAGGAGCTGGGATCCAACTAAACTAAATATGATAGATTTATTGCATAGAACTAAAAATTATTATTATGTTTACAAATCTATGCTGCCAAATTATTATCGATGGCTACTTTATAAAATGTCCATTAGAGATAACTTTTTTAAAAATATTCAGGCTCATACATACCAGAAAGACATTCATACAGACAGACAAATAGGTAGGTGGATTCTGGAAACATTGGATTGCATGTATATTACTAAAGTTAGATTTTTTTTATTTTATTTTTTTGATCTTGTGGATGAAAGTTTAAAATATCGTTTCATTTCATTTCAGTGTCTGCCATCTCTGGAGAGAAATGAAGCTGAATGTTTCCACCAATTTGTTAACACTTTTTAGACCAACAACACAGTTTATTCTGCACAGAACAAACTCCCTGGAGCATGGTTTAAATAATAAATAATATGTTACTGTAGAATTCACATATCAAATAAGAAGAAAAAATATGCAAATATCACAACATGAAAGGAAGTGCAAGACGTAAGTGATTTTTAGCAATGCAATAAGAGCAATTCTTAATCTGAATACATACATTTGTATATTGTTATTCGTAATTGCAGATTTACTCCGACATGCTCTACGTATATGAAATGTGTCATCGGAAGATGGAAAATTCTGTTCATTACATAAGTCACCATTGTTTCATCAGAGTTTGTCACTGATAACATGGAGAACAATACATGTGTCTCGTCACCATCAAATGAGAAAAGGATTGCATAATACTTCATTATTTTGCCTATTTTTATTTTCATGACTGTGCTCCGAAAACAATGCGCATTGTAATTTTCCCACAGGTCTCCCATTAAACCTCATTGGAGTGGGAATAGTTCCATAATCATCGTTGGAGTTGTAATATTACTTACGCATAGGAGTAAATAGACCTCCTGAAGATTAGGAATGATTATTCTCTACTCTTGAATCACCCAAGTGTCCATGTTTGCTTGGTTTTCAAGATGTGAATTTCTACACTAAATGGTGTGTGGAACAACAAGAATATTATACAATTAGGTCTTATTTGTTTTTTTTTTGTTTTTTTGTTTTTTTTTTGTTGTTGTTTTTTTTTAATCAGAGACTTTTTTTTGGGGGGGAGGATTCTGTTTTTTAAAAGGGAACACTCTAAAATGTCCTCAAATAAACTCCATCAAAATTAATGCTATCTTATATAAATAATTAGTATGCACTAGCGAACTATCAAACCACACATATAAAAGCTACTGTAAAAAAACAGTATGATGTTTACCTATTTAAATGATGCAAGGCTGACAAGAGAAGTAGCCTTCAAGAAACATGTTACAAATGTAAAAGCATAACCTAATATGGAAAATATTAAGCAAAATGTTTGCTATATAGAAATAAACTTAATATATATATCACTCACAGGAGATGAAAGCCCCGCGATAAAGATATAAACTGAATTTATGTATTTAATTATCAAAAAATGTATTAAACGAAAATGTAGCAAACCAATCATCATAATCCAATTTCCACGTCACCATTTGCAAAACTTCTCAAAGTATCCAAATACTATAATAAGACATACAATAAAGATGGAAGAAAATAAAGGAAATGGCACAGAATGTTATTGATAAAATAAAAGTAAAAATAGAAAGATATGGATAAATTGCATCTTCTGGGAAAGGAAAGGGCAGCTGTCCGACTTCTAGCAAGACGGCTGCTCAATGGGATGAGCGGATTATGGCCACTGAGAGTGCAAAGGACAGTTATTATGCACAAATTTAAGGCCGCATCCACCTGCCTAATATAAAAATGCATACAAAATAAAATACACAAGTTAGGTCAGAAAGTCCATAGGTTTTGATAGCTATAATAAAACAAAGCATACGAATAGCATTCACTTAACCTGACAAGTCAATGGAAGTTCACAGCGAAAGATGTTTATGCAGCGCAATCCCAAATGTATACATGCATTTTTCACGTCTGAAGGTCATTTTTGACACAATTTGATACTCACAGTGCAAATGCATGCCCCTTCTCTACTTGATAATTGTGATAAACACTGTGTACTAAACAGCGTAATGCAATTCAAAATGTTTGCCATCCAGACCGTTTTTGAGATATTCTAGTTGCTTTGAAGCCACGTGTCTCCTGATATGGTTGGCTAGCTCTGCTTCCGAGCCAACTATTGGTATTTCACTGCCTACATACTGTGAAGTATCCATAGGAGATGTACATGCACCACATTAATTTCAAGAAAAACACAAGCCCGAAACACCTAATTCACAAATATATCCACATCTTTAATCATTAAAAAGAATAATAGCTGACAAAGTCACATCATAGCCTTAAGTTAAGAAATCTGACAGTGGCCAATTTACAAAACTATCCCCTGCCACCTAATGGGGTTGGGAATGAACTTATCGCCTTGTAGCTTGTTGCCGAGATGACTGGAACCATCCCAATCGGGCCACCTTGGCTATTTCTGCAAGACAAAACTATGCCTCGGATGTATGTCGGCTCACTAATTTACACAAAAATGACAAATTTTTGTTCGTCTGAAACTTTTCACAGAATAGCAACCGCAATCTATTCGGACCACAACACTATTTTATACAATTGAATCCGTAGGATTGACCTCGAAGTTCAGAATGGAGACATTCCCTGCTTCAGCATGCTTTGACTGCAGATTCCAACCCTAACTATGAGAAACATTAATTTTAACAAAATACTCTTCGACAATAACATTGATCAATAATGATAATAATAATAATAAAAATAATAATAATAATAATAATAATAATCTTATGTTGTACATTTGAATATACCCAGATATTCTGTTTTCATGCCCTTTAATGCACATTATATATGTAATGTAAAGCACTGAAGTGCTGATTCAACATTTATTAACAATGTATAAAACAACATCATAAAACATACAATGATGTCTATGAATTAAGCACCATAGATATACACAAAAAATGCAGTTTAGAAAAATGGGCTGAAAACTGCATTGAAAATTTTATGTAAGGTGTCTTCAAAGACATAACAAACATAAAATATATCAGGAAATTGAAACAATGCAAAATACAAATAGCAAGAAGTTTGCTTATTCATTCATCAAGATGATTGTTCATTTTTTTTTCTCCCATGGTTTCGATTTACCTGTTTGGTTTTACTTTTTTTTAAATTCCTTTTGGACCGCTTTTTCTCAAATGCTAACCCCTTTGACCATTTATTTTATAATAAAGGAATATATATATATATATATATATATATATATATATATATATATATATATATATATATTGTCGCCAATTAGGAAAATAATATCGCAATTTGCGACATTGGCGAAGCCTATGCGATCCCTTTGTGTGTGTGTATATATATATATATACATGAAAATTTGATACTGACACGTTACAAAATGATACATAAAGTTAATAAGAAAGTACCAACTTAATAAAAAAAGGTAACGGAATAAAAACTCACTGATATGTATAAATTCAATGGTAAGCAGGTAACACATCTAGATGTAAATATAAAAGGTTAGAGATGCTAGTAATGGGTGTTGAAAATTGGCGGTGGGGGTGGCAATACTATCAAGGCGTCACGCGAGGTAGACTGACTCTCACAGGAATCTAAGAATATATAGGCATAACCAAATAAGCTTTACATGACACAACACAAAATGGGGAATAAGACAATTGCACAAACTAACCATTAAGAATTGAAAATGCATATAATGACTATGTATGCACCTAGTACAAAATTCCCCGACCTTTTTTATTTCTTTTAAGATTTTAAGATTTTTTTTTCAGATATACAACTGAAACATTTGACAAGTACGTATATAAGGGATTTTTTTTAAAAGGTATACAAGAAATGTACATCAAATATGCAGACTTAAAATGATAACATATATTGATTTCTGGTAAAGATCGCTATCAAATTTCAGAATATGAAAAGGCGAGGAAACCAAACTAAGAGCTTCAATGCCTAGCAGGAGAAACAGAGCAACACAGAACTGTATTGATTTGACTGCAAAAAAGCACATAGTAATTACAATATATGAATGATTAAATGTATGAATAATGGGGGCTACAAAATATGTGTACATATTAATCCTTGCGATATATATGTATATATACATATATATATATATATATAGAGAGAGAGAGAGAGAGAGAGAGAGAGAGAGAGAGAGAGAGAGAGAGATAGAGAGGGAGGGAGAGAGGAGGGACTAGATAGCGAGAGAAGATAATCTAAGTTGGAATGCATTAGACACATATTTACCTAGTCGTTGTTTTGTTGTTTTTTTGCACTTGTTGATGTTTCATTTTTGAATGATTGTAATAGTTTATACACTCATGATTTCTGTCCATAATAATGATCAATATAAGATTTTCTAAGAGAGAGATGTATAGAGGACAGATTAAGACAAAATGTTATTCATCTTCGGCATCATTATTTACACAAAGTTCACTTTTCCTTTCATTCCGTTCGTTTAATACATGTTTACCAGTCTTGATACTTACTGGGTGTGATGAACCCCTTAATTTATTTTAAGCCTTTATGTCGCTGGCATTAGTAATTAATCTAAGATAATAAGCGGTTTTGAAGATATATTTTTTATCTTGATGCATAAAAAAAGTTTTCGAAGCCACTGCAGAACTACAATCAAACTGAAAATTGTCTTTTAGTCCATGTTTACAATGCGATAAAAAGGAAGATAAGGTAATACCAACCATCTCCAAATCCTGAGATCAGTAGTATCTTTTTTCATATTAGAACCCCGGTTATATATTCTTTTCTTCGCATTCGGTAAGCATTAATTGGTAATATTTTGCGAAGAAAAAAAATACAATTTGCAGTGTTTAGCAATTTGAACCAGTACTTAATGATGCCCAAATATATATTTACATAGAGTGGACATCGTCCCAACTCTCCATTTACAAACAGGAGAAAAGTACCAAGATGTAAGACGGGAAGCTTCTTTATATTCCTAATGTATATGTGAATGTCCATGTTATCAATGATAATTTGGACCCCTATTGACTCACTTCCTCTTTAATCTCTTAACTGTATCTAGTTGTTATAATCATTGCGGCCAAGGAAAGATTAATTATTGAAATCACACACTGTATGCAAACAATCTTTTCCTTAGAGAGAAATTAAATGGACACCCATCACCATGTGTTTTTTGTGTTTGTGTTCAGGAAAGGGGTAGGGTGCCTCCCACCCCCTACCCCCGCACACAAATTTGCAGGCACGAAGATCTGCCACTAGGAGCACAAGCCAGATATAAATAAAATTTAATATATTTTAGGCCTCAGAGACGGAAAGAATGACAATCCAGATATAGGAATCTCAAGCAGTATAACCCTTCCAATTTGAAATATCAATCGCAATTAAAAACTATTTTTCCAAATTCTTTTTTTTTTCTTTTTTTAGAGAGAAAAAAAAACCAAAACACAAAAACAAAACAAAAAACAAACAACACACTAATCAAACAAGGGAAAAACGTATATATATATATATATATATATATATATAATTATTTATAATTAAAAGCCTTTTAACTTTCACGGTGGCGTGGGGGGGGGGGAGGGGGCACCTCATAGTCCTGCTAGCTTCCTCATAGCTAGGAATCTAGAGTTTTTCACAAATGAATAAGACAATCAGACCCGGCGAGTCTATTGTAGAATGCAAACAGGTGCACTCTTCGCCCTCAGGTGAGCGCAACAGTCTCCTTTGTGCTTTGCAACGACATGCCCGACTCATAAATTACCTGTGGTCCCGAATCAAGAGTGGTAGTATGATCTGTTTACAATAATATTTACTGTTTATGGATCTCATTTTATCGTTGTATATCTATAATTCAATTGAGCAACTGCGCATGATGTCCGTGACTAATAGATCAACGGAAACAATAGAACACTTCGGTTAGATCTCTCGATTTGATGGACCCATAGCAAAAGTCGGGCCACATCATGCTGATTAACCCAGACCCTAATGCAATGTTGAACTCCCCAACACGTCTTTTATTTTTAAAATGTTTTCCAGTAATTGAATTTACATTTGTGGACATCAATAGTCTGAGTACAGTTAAATTTTGAAGCAATCAATACATTTTTATAATTCGATTTCCATTTGTTCTGTTTTATATGTTTATAAATTTACTATGCACCATATAATCATTCTTGTGCTGAGGTGTCATTACCGAGTAAAACTATTTACAAAGAATTAAAATAATAATCAAAACAATGTCGTTGTATTTTAGATACAGTATTTGCTAATGTCCTCTCTTTGCCTTCAGATTCATTTTCAATTTAAAGCTTTTGTTATCTTTAAAGTGAGAAGGTCTCAGTTTTATATAGCAAAAGATTTCAAAATAAATCATTGACAAATATTTTAAAAATCATATTAGATCATATGCTAATATAAATTTTCATATCAGTCAAGTGATGTTATGCTCACACAGGTTCATATCCTTCCTTTGATCATCCGACGACGACGATGATGATGTTGAAAAATATCATTGTTTCTAATATTAGTGTTAAACAGGGTTATGTATGCAATCCATGTATATATATATATATATATATATATATATATATATATATATATATATATATATATATATGAATGTGAAAATATCTGTACATTATACAGCCAGGGGACTTCTAAGCTCTAAAATGTAAATCTGTAAACATGTAATCTTTTTATGTGATATATTCTTTTTTGTACACTGTCTTCTAAGAGATGTTTTGTACAACAAACTGTTTAGTTTTAGTTTTGAGATTGAGAAAACTGAATTCCAGGCTAAACAAATTCCATTTACTATTATAGAAATAAATATTAGATATAAATATAAAATGTTTCTTCCTACCGAGGCGTATCAATTAACGAGAATTTTTTTAAAATTATTAAATTTATTATATTTGTTTAAATATTTATTTATTGCACGTAGGTAGTGTAAGTATGCAAGGTGAAAGACAACATTAATTTGTTGTTAGGAACTTGCTGTTTTTAAAATTTAAAACACATACGCCTTGATTCACATTGAAAATCATTATCAATATTTGTTACCTTAGTTTATACAAACATATTTTAACCATTGAAAATGTTACTGTTGCAAACGAAGTTTGTTAGTAAAGAAAACATAACAGAAACAGACATAAACATACTAAAACTCAAAATAAGAAATTTTGTTGGACCGGGTTTTTTGGTGGCGATACCTATCGGATTCAGGGGAAGAAACTGACTTTTAATCCTCCATTTGGTTGTCAGATATAAAGCGTTTTGAGCTGGTAATTAGATCAGACGGCTGGTAAATAGATATGCATTTCTGTAAAGGATCTTTGGATAGGAGGCAATTTTTTCAAAATACATTCACATAGTTTTGTTTCGGCACGTGTATGTTGACATGTTATGCTCTTCCTGGGTCAGGTGAGGGTAACGAAATAAATGAACTTCATGTGTATTGGCTGGCTCGGGTACATGTACATCCTGGAGGTTTAAGTATACCAAGAAATATGATTCCAGAAAGGAAAAGAAAAACATGCTGCATAAAAAAGTGTTTTTCATCAAAGTCATGTTTTAACATCAAGTTAAAAAAGGAACAGAAAAGAAATATTTGAAAATAACCTATTTCAGCTTTATTATCCAATTATGTAGAAAGGCGATACTAACTTCTACCCATTTTGCACATATTTTTTGACGATGACATATTTATTTTTAATCTGATAGAAAAGTGCCAGTAACAAAGTTTGTTCAGGACGACTTGCACCAACATCTCATTTTAAATGCACGTACGTACACAACACATACATCGTGTGAAATAAATTAATACAAAGTGTATTTTTATCTTGAATAATGCTACTTGTGATGAGATAAGATAAGACTGCATGTGAGAACGCTCTCATAATAAAGAAAGCATGAGGCAAGTCTTTACCCGTCTGAATAGCACTTGCTTTGTTGTGTTGGTTGACGATTTCAAATGTGTTGGCCCTTATGATTAAAAAGAAATATTCGAGAAACATTGCAACGCACAAACAGTCTTTCTTCTCATCCAAATATGTGTAAATTGTGAATTGTATCCTTAATTACAATTACGAAAAAAGAATTCAGTTCTATGTCGCAGACTAAATGAGTTACTGTGCTAATAACAATTTCTGTTAAAAATGAATTAGCTCGTAGACTGCCGAAGTGAATGAATATTGATTATATAGCAACGAGAAGGTATATAAAGGCAAAATATGTGTAACTTGTGTTAGTTTATTAAAAACAACACAGGCATTGGGATTGTTTACGACATCAACGTAAGTTTACCTTCTGTAAAGATTGGCTATATTTGAGAACTTGGCGGTAGTCGCACTGAACAAAATTTGTTACTAGAACATTTTTATCATCCTGCAAATGAAAAGCGGATTTGTTATTTATTTTTTGTTTTTTTTTTGTTTTTTTTTACAAATGTATTTGGACAGAGTGTATAATGATCTGCTTACATTTGGTTTGGTGTTTTACGGCACAGTAACACAAGAAGGTTATTTAGTGTCAAGGCTACTCCAGTAAAGTGATTTGCACAAGAATACAAGACTGTAGGCGATGCAGGCTGATCCGATGGTATGATTCGAAATCCGGCACGCTAACCACTGAACCACCGCGGATCCCTCTTTGGTGAGGGTCATGGCTCTGGTTATTGCCACGAGTTATTACTATTTGGTTGCTATGTATGTGGTCATGTGACTGCTTTCTGTGTCTTACTGCTGTATATTTTACGGACGTACTGAGACGTCTGTGATAGATGACAAGTCTAACACAGTACACATTGAAAACCATGTATACTTTTCTTAGGATTTGTATTTCTCTACCAGTGAACAAATTGTTTGAAGCACATCAAATTGTGAGTTGGATCCCTTCTGTATCTCTAATCGGTTGAAAGATTGCTCAATAATATTGCTCAATATTTTTCGAAACTTTAGAAAAGAAACAAAAATGAACGTGTCCACATGTTGCACCGATACTATGTAGCAAAATTGCGGGAGAGAAAAATCTTGACATTCTGAACCAATCTATAGTTCATTAAAAAGTTCCACTTCAAAATATTCACTGACCATGTTTTGAATGCTTTTCTAAATTTGGATCATAAAACCGCATTGTAAATCCAATGAACAATTGAGGGTTCACGTTATATGCAGAATATATAGTATAACAGTATTACCGTTCATGCTTGTTTCAAGTTGTTGTTGTTGTTGCTATTATTATTATTATTATTATTATTAATCATTTGCATACCTCAAGCTAAGTGTTTCTCATGTTATTTACTTTTAAGGTAAATGTAATTACTGAATAATGGACCACTTTAAACTGAATTGGATACATGTGTTTAATACCAAAGAGAGTGTCTTTTTCATAAACTCACAAGTCTGACACTTGGAAAGGACTAGAAATTCTTAACTTGATATCTCAAAACTACATAAATTTTAGTACTAACTTGCTGGCTTTATGAAGTATTCCTGCCTGTATACAATTTAATTATAAGGTACTCTGTTGAATTTAAATTAGGAATCTGCGAAAGATTCCCATTCCAAACAAGTTTTATGAATTCTAGGCCCGGAATTGATTAGTAAATACGCAATATACGTATGAAATACTAAAGTTGATTCCTGTTGTCCCTTTTAGCTCTTTAAATTGTTACAGGTTCTCATACATCGCATCAGGCATGTGCAGGATCGCCAAGAAGAGAAGTCCCCCGAGAATTCTTAAGCTTCCAGAAACACGACAGACTAATTCCAATCCCAGCCATACAAGAGAACGTATGCAGGAGGATTAAGCGATCAAGATATTCTAATGGACACAGAAAATCCAGGAGTTTGCAAAACCTTTTTGATCACACAAAAGACGTTTGGAACCCAGTTCGAAAAGACTTGTCTTTACAAACTTTGATTCAGTCATCAAATACAATAGGAAGAGGCGCTAGACATAGCGTCAATAGTGATTTTCAAATGCAGCTTTGAGCAAAAGTAACTAATGAAAATTATGTAATCGTGTCTTAATTACATCATTATCTTTTCTTATTAAGATTTTATTTTCAAATGAAGTATATTCCTTTTGAATTTATGTAAAAGTTCTAATAACACAGTCATGTTATCTCGAAGGGCACGTGGTAAAGTTAAATATCACAGAAGTGGACGAAACGCCCAGAGAAATCGCCAGGCATATATAGGCGCCTAGAGAAATCGCGCGGCATAAATAGGCGATCCTTTACCGATACTAGTATATACTAAGCACTGATATATATATATATATATATATGCGTGTATGTGTGTGTGTGTGTGTGGGGGGGGTAACTTGCCTTCTAATACGATTCAATAACATGACTAGTAGACATTCTGACGATCAAGTCTTTGACTTGTAATACATATAAATTACCCTTTCCCGCATGAAAGTTATTGCATGGATATCTGCCTCTTTGGATACTATATGTCTGATCTTCTGGATGTTAGAGAAGTTTTCATTCGAGATATTTATTTATTTATTTGTTTTAATTTTTTCCATCCATTCATTCAAGTCTATCTATCTATCTATCTATCTACAGGAGGACCGCTGGAATACTGCACATGGCAACAACAATTATGATTATGCGATTTTTCCTGACCTGTAGAAACAAAAACAAAACAAAAAAAAAAAAAAAAAAAAAAAAAATTAAAAAAATAAATAAGAAATATGTTGTTCACTGGCCAATAAACCCGCTTGCTTGTTATAGCGGATGAAAACTATAACAGCACGAATGGCAGAGATATAGTCATGTGACCCCAGGGGCGACTAATGACGTGTTACTTCTGAAGTATCAATTTTCACGTCTGTTCATATATTGGCGATACACAATGCTACTGATGATTTAAATTGTTTTCCAACACTCTATAAGAGTTGATTGATAAAAAGGGGAAGAACAATAGGAAGGAAAGAAAAAACAAACAAACAAAAAACACGTGTAAACATGCTATATGAGTCTTGATGTGCCACTGTACACTTACACGAGTTTAAAATATCCCATCATTGTTTTTAACGCAAGAATTGCCGGATGTCACGTTTGATTTTATTCATCGTTAATTTTCCTTTAAAAAGTAGTATTGCTTGCTTTTTATTGTGCTCTGTTGTACATTTTCGTCATTACTTCATTGTTTCTTTGTTTTCAGCAGTTAGTTACAATATTCCAGTCATTTTTAATTCATGTTTGTGCATTTAACCAGAATGTATGAGCTTTTTATGCATCCATTCCTATCCCTGGGACAAATACATTCCAAAGTATGACTCTACATAAAATAAAGTCATTAATTCATTATACAATAAACCATACACATAACATCCGTTTTAAGTCTAAATTCAAAGCACGAGTTCCCCCCTTTGATCGGCAAAGGTCTCCCTTAGGTATGTACAGTAAAATGTGCATAAACTGAACCCACTGTAAAGAAGCATCCTCTACAGACTCACCACATTTTTGTCCTCAGGTACGATATTCTGGAACTACATAGAGTGGTCTCCTATATCCATTACAAATGTGAAATAAAGAAATAAAAAAATGTATTGGTCTTGTATATGTGTTTAAAAATATAACATTTTATTATATACTTAGTGATGAAATATAAAAATTTATTGATTGACGAAATATTTTTTATAGTTCTTTTTCCTTTCTATATTTTCACATGAACAAATATAACCTTATATTTTCACGTGACATTACAAGATTTCCCATCATGCCATGCGACTCGATTCTGTGTTCCTAAAGAAGTTATATTTGCAGCAAGTGAACGAGCACTGTTTGAACTTGAACGAATAAATAGAAACCACATTCTTTTCGAGCATATAATTATTTTCGCTGAAGAAATTTGACTAGACGCTGTTTGCTTCCCTAGGAAGTTATTTTCCCTGTACTATCTTGATAAAAACGTTAAAAGGTCCGTGTGCTGCATTGCTGAATCGGACTTACTTTGTGGTCAGATAGGGTAAATTAGTTACAAACTCTAAACAATGTAACTTAGTGCAACATATTAGGTCATCCCAAACCTACCGCTCTCCTAAATCACCCGTTATACATATTTTCAGCTACTACTTCTAGATATTGTCAGTCATTGTCAGTCTGCTACTGACAGAGTCATTGGCCGCCCGTTAGCCCGTACGTTCTGACGGTTCTTAGACATTTCAACCCCAAGACATTTCGACCCCAAGACATTTCAACCCCAAAGACAATTTGGTTCAGACAGTTCTACCCCAAGAACAATTCAACCCCAAGACAATTAGACCCCAGCTTAATTTATTGTGTTTATGTGTGGGTCATACAATAGTGCAACACGGTCAATTACCTTTTTGTTATATAAACAAAATCAGTCAAAAATATAACGAAGACGACTGCGTCAGCCGTTCAAATTTTACTCACAATAGAAGCGTGTGTCGCTGTATGCATATTGGGAGGATTTAAACTGGAGCTAAACATCAACGATGTTAATGGTTAAAAAACAAGTTCGTTTATCATATATAATTAAAAGAAGAAAACATACGTTGCAGGTCTAGTACCATTCTAGAACTCTTTTTAAAAAATCAATATAACTCTGTTAGAAAGATATACTAGCTATGGTATACAAGTAAGGAGTAAGAAACAGAAAGGTATTTAATACCTTGTGTTATTCATACATCGTTAAGGACCCATGTGATCGAATACTGTTTATTAATCCAAGGAACAGAATGCCAACTTCAAAGGAATCAATTTTAACACAGAAAAGAAAAAGTCATACCTTTTTATTTATATTGGTAATCAATATGTTACTATAGTGCAAAAAGCATCATAAATAAATGATTTACACAAATTTAAACACTTAATGTACACTTAAATTCCTGGCTGATAAACACTTCCGACAGCCTTCAGAAAGTCCTCTGCGACGATCTGGTGCTCATAGTACGAGTCCCACAGATCCATGATTTTCGAGTCCATGCGGCGGTACATCTCGCATCTGTGGCGTCCGAGGGAGGCCTCCAACACCAGCTGCATCTGCAGTATCACGAGCTTAACCTCTCGCAGCAGCAGTGGTAGCAGGACATACACTTGCAGCTTTTGTCAGCCTGCCTTGAAGTTTAGCATGCGATGCCATCCTGTAAAGACGAACAATATATAAGATCTAGTTTCAAGTTAAAATGATATGTTATAATACTGTTCAACATGCAAATGAAAGAAAACATAAACGAGTATTTAATCAAAGCAACTGCACGGTTTATTGCTGGGCCTACAAATAAAGAGAGATATGTATGAGCAACTTTAGCATGGTGTAGAGCTTGGGCTAATACAGTTTATACCGGATTGACTACTACTGCAATTTTATAAAAGTTAAAGTAGTTAGAATGGCAACCAATTTCGACCAAATAAATCAAATGCAACTACACTGGCGTCAATAGTCCATCTAAACAGTTATGTTATACATTTTTTATTTATTTATTTATTTATTTTTATTTTTTTGGCATTTTGAGCGTCAACTTACCTTTCACATCATTGTTCGTGCGGATAGTCTGTCGGTAGACAGACTACTCCCGCTCAGGCCAGAGTGAGCTGTCCAACCACGGTCCTTTATGTACTGGAACAGCTCCCTCATGTTCCCCTCTGCCTTATTTTGAAATTTCTGGAATGCACGGCGTATGTGTTCCCCGGGCCGGAATGGAAGCGCCAACAACTTGCGAATCAGGAGATGTGGCCCCTCTCGTCTCTCGTACGTCCCCTTGAAGCCCAACTCCATCACCTTCCGCAAAACATCCCGAGCCCAGTGGAAGGTGCATTCCTGAATATTCACACCGGGAAGACTGTGCGAATCGCATGCCACAGTCCTGAAAATATATCGTAAATGTAAAAATGTATCGTATTATTAATTCCTCTGGAACGGTGTGTATATACAGTATCATTTTGATATTAAAATTACTGTATATAGGTTATTAGATCATTAATAATTGTTG
The DNA here is from genome assembly GCA_029931535.1 of Margaritifera margaritifera. Taxonomy (NCBI): domain Eukaryota; kingdom Metazoa; phylum Mollusca; class Bivalvia; order Unionida; family Margaritiferidae; genus Margaritifera; species Margaritifera margaritifera. The sequence continues at coordinate 1,416,206 of JAQPZY010001599.1, forward strand.
TTAACTTCTTTTGTTGTTCTCATGTTTTATGCGCAGTGATTTCATAAATTCCTTACCAGCTTTGAAATCCTTCACAAAGTTGTCGACAACCAGCGCCTCGTTCAGTAACTCAACAATATTCTCCAGTAACTGCAAATTAAGGTAAGTTATCTAAGCATGCAATTATAACTTGCATAACATAGAAAAATCAATGTATCAAAATTCAACCATCCCTTGGTTGTCATCTTAAGGTGATTCTTTCGACAGAAAAAATGGGATATAAGATTAGCCGTTGATGTAAACAAACTAGTGCTATAAATAATAAAATAACATGATAATAAATTGCACATTTAAAATACTAGTTGACAAAAATGTTACCTTTGTTTTTGCATTTAGGTTTTAAGGTTTTTTTTTTACATTTATCTTCTGTACACTTACTACCACATAGTCGTGTTTACGCCGTTTGGACATCAAGACAAACACCAGCGGCACCTGCTTCATAACTTCGCCCTGCTTCAAGAAGGCGTGGATTGAGAATAGTTGGGCGAATGGCTTGCCCACGACCTGGAAAATGTACCATCTGCGGGCCTGCTGTAAACGCGTCAACTTGTCCTTCGTGGCAAACGTGAGGTGACGTTCCTCGGCGACCCAGACGTCGCCAACCAAGAACTGGTCATGTAGATACACGGTGTTAAACTGAAAAAGTCATTAACATTTCCACACAAAAAAAAGATTTAATAGTATATTATTGTAGACCAATATTTGCATTGAGCTAAACCTCATATTTCGTTTTATAATTATTTTGATTAATTGTGTATCTCATATTTATTTTTTTACATTGCACTATTTATATTATATATAGATATGGGCCCGGCTTTTTGGGTTGATCAGCAATGGAAGAAATATCAATATCGTTTAAACTTATCATCAGCCATTTACCTCAAAATCCAACGAATCTGGTTCTTGCGGCGCACATTCTGCCGCAATCAGTTCACTGTCCTTATCTTTGATGCAGGCCGTGGCAGATTGAAATCGTTCTGGCTGTAGTGTCACGGGCTGCTGAGGATCCGTCGTTGACGAGATACGTAGCATTTGCGTCTGCGTTGATGACGTACGTGACGCTGAAATCCACTTCAGTGCTGTCAACATCGGCTCTAGATGGTGAGTCAACGGTGGCTGTAGTGTCATCGGCTGCTGAGGCGACGGAACTTAAGGCCCTAAAGTTTAAGTTGAACGCCACAGATGGTAGATTTTCTGCTGAATCTGTGTGTCGGGTTGAATCCATAAGTGAGGCTAAGATTGTGAAAACCTCCATGTCCAGCGGAAGAAGCAGCAGAAGTACGGCGCTCAATCTGAAAACAAGAGTGAAATGTCGACGGTAAAATTCAAAAAGATATTTTATTGGAATTGAAGAATGCATAGACTATATGTTTTAGGTACCTCTAAATAACTTATCATATAGTTGCACCCTTTTAATCCGGTCCATGATAGTCCTTACTTAAACTTGGTCCTACCTGTTCGGTCACACCATCTTCCACCTCCAGTACGGGAATTACTTCAACACAGCTACGACATACAAAATATATGCCTTCTCCACTGTTCACAGCGGCTCCGATGGTGGCTATATTGATACCTGTGCAGTAAATAATGAATTGTAAGAATTGTTTTTGCATGTTCGTATTTATCGTCAGAAAATGCCTGCGTTTCGTGTGTGTTTTGTGTAATGCAATAGAACACTATAAATAAATAAATAAATGGAAACGGAATGTAAGTACAACCATTAAAAAAGACATTGATATAGCAAAAGTGTTCAGTCAGTCAGTCAGTCAGTCAGAACAACAATAACAACAACAACAACAATACTACTACTAATAATAATATTAAGACGATGACTTTTCTCAAGAATGTTGCAGTATTTACTAATATAATAGAAGCTGTCTTTACATAAGCAAGTCAATTCAGAAAAGAAAGAAAGAAAAAATGAAATATAATAAGTACATTAACTAGGAAAAGATATGGATATAGAAAAAAGAATGAATAGATAGAGATAAAAATATATACAACGAATGAAAAACAACAACAATAACAACAATAATATTTGTATTATTTATACTTTTGTTATTTTAAATCTCCTTTTAAAAGTATTAGCCTTTTTATTCTTATTAGATGGGATTGTGATCAGTTATGTTAGCACCTACTAATAGATAAACTGACATTTTTCTGAACGCATTGGTCCAGCGGTCCAACATTCACAGCATAAATATACCATGTGTCAACAATTTTAATTGAGCAGGCAGAGAAAAAAACCCGAGTATGACCAACCTAGTGCAAAACGGAAGATCGTGTGATAAAATAATTAATAAATAACTTTAGATCAGAAGAAAATTTAGAGATCAAAATGTTCTCTAGGTTTAATGTCACCAATTTTAATTGAGCAAGTAGACATTAATTAAGTAGTCTGCGGGGCAGACATTAACGCGTAGAGTATGCTGCTTATTTCCTACTCGACGCACTCATAGTTTGCACACAAGTGAATCCCCGAAATGCGTGTTAACACGTAGATTAGGGGTAAAATCTTCTCAAGTGGCTTTAATCCACTACGGGGAGTCGACGTACATGGTCAAATGACCCATAAACAACATTATGATCAATCGTCCGCGTGATCAACTGGTTATGATCAAACGTCCTATGATCAACAGGTCTGTGATCAAACGTCAGCTACTGATTAAAAATCAGCTCAGAAATAAATAAATAAATATTTAAGAAAGGAAGATTGACAGACAGAATAAAATAGATAATGAATCATTACACTTACCTGTATCGCAGATGCGATGCTGCCATTTTCCGCATCTATCACAAGACAAAGCATGTTGGCGAGGCCTGACATGCCTATGGCATTTTACACAAGAATAAAACACCATTGTCACAACTAACACAATTCAGTTAGTATTACAACAAAATATATCCGATCGAAATATCACAATATAAACTTTACTTCATATAAAATAATCCAAAATTTACACTCAAGTATACCAAACGCCTTTATTAAAGCTCACGATAAAAATTGGTATGGGGTGACAATTTTCGGCTCTTTTATAAAAATTTACAGTGTATGGTACGTTTGATTTTCATACCTTTTTCTTTTCATTCAAATTAGCTTGCATTCATTAACTTAATAAAAGTGACTTTAATTATAATTAACTGTTTACGTGTTTTTTCGGCGACTTAGCGTTGTGTCGATAACTTCTTTAACTGCAGACATCAATGAATAACCGTGTGACTAGTGGGAGTGATAATTAGCAATGTGCTAATTATTGTTTTAAAAATGCATGAATTGGGGTCGAATTGTCCCATGGCTGGAGTTGAAATGACTTGGGGTCGAAATGTCTTGGGAATTTTCTTAGGGTCGAAATGTCTTGGTCTCGAAATGTCTCGCTCCCGGTCTGGCAATGTTTACTACTATAGTCTGTACCCATTCCATTGTAAATTGTACACCACCTCCGGTCTTCGAAATTATTTACCTGGCACAGTTACTATCTGGCTGAGGATTATTTTTATTTAGACTGGATTATTTTGATATGTGTGGCATATAATTTTTAAAAAAATGCTAAAGTCTAGATTCTACTTACATTGCATTTTTATGATTCAGAGAATTGTATCACTATAGTTTCGTCTCTTTATTTTAATTTTACAGATTATATCAGTTGGTATCTTGTGGTATCTTGTACGTTGTGTACTGTATAAATGTACCGACTTTTATTTTTACCTTCACAAATATCCACGTCCCGACCATACAGCTTACAACGTGTATTAGGCTGTCATTGTACTATAAACAGCACTTCTTTAACATTGCACTTGCCGTTAACAACTTTATTTTTCCAAACTGAAAACGTTTGCACAGACGGAACAAGGTTTGGTTTGAAATTTGTAAGGTAAAAAGGGATTAAATAATCCTCAGCTAGATAGTAACCGTGCCAGGTAAATACTTTCGAAGACTGGAGGTGGCGTATGAATCATAATTAATGAATTCAGACTATAGCAGTGATAAGCGGGCACAGCAGCCGCGAACCAATCAAATCAGATCTCTTTTAACTCGCGTTGAAGGAGGCTTTACATAACGGTGCCAGCTTCTGAAGGGTTCGTCTTCATCTGTAGTAACAACGGAAGACAGTGAGAAGAATACGGTTTGTATATGTTATAATGTATTTATACATACCGATATACATTTTTTTTATACTAGAGCCACGACTGTAATCGCTATTTTGAGAAATATAACTGACCCATTTTATTTCGTTCTTGCTGAAATTGACCTTTCCACCATCCTTGATTTCCTCTATCATAGAGTCTATGGTCCAGCATGGCGGTAGTCATAGGTTGCAGTGTAAGAAGTGTACTCAGATATTTATGATATATCCACTATATACAGTACTCGCATCGTTGCTTACAATCTACATATATATGCTGCATACACTATATATAATTATATACAATGTACCTATAATATATACATGTATAATTATATAGCATGGAGTCTTAAGGTTTGACGCACTTAAGCACTTTTACTGTTTCACAAATATATTCCGTTCTTAGTCATACCTCAGATTTCACTTAAAACAATTATTTTAGTAAAGCAGCTATCACATGCCAACGATATAGTCCCTCATACACTTCTCGGCATGCTTACAATCAGATGGCCCCAGTGTCGGGCAGTTTGTACATTACGTCACTTGTTTTGACGCACTTTACATGAATAGACTTTTGCCTGTTACACTGTTGGTTATGTGATCCACAACAAATTTACCATTATCAATTGCTTTGCCATGTCACAATTTAAAGTTTTAATCTTCAGTATTTAGTTGCACAGTACACATATAGATGTAAGAAACCTTGTCCAATAGAGGATGCATTTGATTTAGTTAGAACTATATTACTCCAAATTTTATTGGTTATAACAAGTGTTCTCTCTTTCTCTCTCCCCCCCCCCTCCCCTTATATTAGCCTATCCCTTCTGCAATGAAAAGATTGCCTTATAAGAGTGGTAGGCATCAGGTAAGGGGGCAAATGATAAAATTGCTAAACCCTGGTGCTCAATATGGGGCCTCATTTGGGTTGGGGTTGACCTCTCCAGAGTGACCATATTCGATGGGACCAAATAAACAAACAACAGCAACAAAATAACAAAAAGTAACACACACACACACATTATCTATCATTAACTTATAAATCTATTTGATGGTATGCTTGGAAATATAATAGGGATATCGGTACTGCTTTTTTGTTGCTGTTTTGTTTTGTATTTCTGGTTTGCTGACGTGTATCATTGTTATATTGTTGCAATTATAGTTTTATCGGCCAAGCATGAAATAGTGCAGGTACAAACCACAGGCACATAGCAATATTACACCAAAGTATCAATTAATGATGGCAACTTAAGCAGAAAAGTTTGGGCTTTCAACGGTTTTGACACAGAATCTAAATAATGACACAGCCAGTCTGCAGTTGCAGGCAAGACAAATAATAATAATAATAATAATAATAATAATAAGAAGAAGAAGAAGAAGAAGAAGAAGAATGGTTCAGGATGTTGGAGTATTCTGCCTAAGCAACCGAGACCAGAATTCCTAGTATATAAGGGTACAAATTTCAGGCATTTAATACTATTGTTTCAAAGTTTTTGTTGAATGCATATACTGATATGGAAGATACAATTTGACTTTCAAAAATCTTATCACAAAATCTTAACATTGGCGTCTATGAGGCCGTTGCCGCCAGAAAGAAATACATATGTCTTAACTTTCTCACCAATCACAGACGAGACAATAAATCCATTTAACATAACTTCTGTAAAAAGTATAATACAAAGCTGTTTATCACACATGGATATAGACTTTTTTCTCATGCCATTCCCTTTATTGCGTATTCGTTTAAGCAATTATTTTTTTGAATAAATATTGATAATCTATTTTGTGATCAAGTTATTTCGAAAATTTATTATGCTTGTTTGTTTGAACAATTAAGGTTATGCATCATTCTCATAGAATAAAATGGGAGAAAAATCAGTCAAAATTGTTAAGTCAGTCTTCTAGGATTACAAACATACATACATGCATCGATAAAACCAGCTATGCATAAACATATATACAGCGAAATGCATTTCGCAACTAAACTATTGTTAATCTTCCAATTTTAATAAAAGAAAGAGAAAATATAATTAGTTCACATAATAATGCACTCAATAAGAGAGCATATTTTTAACTACTTCTGTAGGAATATTTAAATAATTAAATAATTTAAATAATGCAACAAAGTCGGTGGTCTGTTGGTGTATATTTGCAATTCTTTATAATAACTTCTATATACCTTGATTTCTATAGTAGGAATCCAGATGGACTGTGTACTTAGATGAGAATTAATTACTGGGTCGACATGCGGATATGTCTGCTTCGCACCAATGCCTAGACCACCGACTTTGTAACATCGTTTTTGGTGGTGTGTGCATGGTCGAGATGGTATAGGGGTTGGTGCTTACAGACAAGGCGATAGGTGCCGTAACCCGCGGATCCGGGTTCGAATCGCTGTTGAGTACGAATTAAAAACTCTCTAATCTGTATGATAATATTATTTATTTTTTTTTAAAAACTATGTTAATGTTATCAAGCATTTTCCTGTAGAATCCAGGGATAGCACGTTCCTCTATGTTTGGTGTATATATTTGTAATCTCTCTCTCTCTCTATATATATATATATAAACATCTACAATTCAGATTAGATTACATATTTTTAAGGGTTTTAAGTATTTGCTTGTGATCATTAGAAGAAACATGATTATCAATATCTCACAATTTGTTTTCATTCGTTTCACCCTGCTTAATGTAGCATATTACCCTAACCATTAAATTCAGAAGTATTATCAATACTTCGTTTATATTAATCTCTTGCGCTAAGAGAACTTCTGTGGAAAGTGTTTGTCTAAATATTTTAGTAGCATCTTGCGTGTGTGTCGCCGCTATGTTGCGTTATGACTCAAGGAAGAAATTCAGCTCTTTTATTTTATAGATATCCTCAAAATATTCAACTCCTCTAGAAAATGTAGAAAAGAAAAATATTCCCCAAACCGATCATTCCATTGTATAGCTTTGTGTTGATAAGCTGTTTAATATATATTTTACAATAACCGACTTGAACACACTTTGGTACTGTTTTTAATGCATTTTATAACTTAAATCAACTTTTGATAATAAGCAATACATACTTTAGTAAATTAAATATTTTGCTGTTGTCTTCAGCTACACTTAGAAAAATCAGAATTTAAGCTCTATTTTGTTTTAAGAGTAAAGCTACAGTTTGAGTGAACTTCACATTTTATACGTACTAGGTGTCGTACACATTTTAGGGACTGACACATATGAATCGTGTTGATTTAACAGACAAAATCATTAAGGGTGTATGGTTCTTTTCATCTGTATTCGCTACAGGTATGTTTGGTCGTATGCTTTTCCAGGTTGTGTAGATACATTGGGCTTCAATTGCGACATATTTCGCTGTTTGTCTACCATCAGCTCACTATTTAGGTCATTTGATTGGTCACTCATCTGCCTGGAAATTCGCATTTTGCATTCATTTCGTCCATATACTGTTCTTGCAATAGTCTGCTATGAAAATAAGGACCTATCTGAATTAACTATAATCAGCTTAACTTTATGTTCTGCGGATTTGGCTAGCGTTGGTGAAACGAGGGTGGATGAGGATTCTAATGATGGTCTACTTTGAATACAGACATGTTGCAGTTAGGATAAGCTCGTCCATCAATTATATAGGGCAGCCGTAAATCCCATGATCGTCTGTTTTAAATTGAGAAAGAAAAGATGTATTTCATTTACACAGGATTTTCAGTGCATCTGGATACTACTGAATCTAATTTGCTTGTATGTTTAACACTATATGCATTCGCCTTGCAAATATATTGAAGTGTGCCAATTTTCCTCTTATTTAATTCTCAATTTGTTAATTTATTCCAGACAGAGATATATCTTCCTTTTAAAGAGGATATATGCTACGTTTCAGTTTCTCTTATTATTTTTTTTGTGTGGATGTTTCAATTCACTCATTGTCATATGATATATGTTATGCGAATTCGGGCAGACAATCATACTTTACATATATTATATAAGTAACTAGGGAGGGAAGGAAGTGACGCTATGAGATGTCCATTTTGTCATCTTTGTTTTAATCAGCAAAATAGTTTTTCTGTTTTTGATATATCTACTCGTTGCAAAGAAATGTTAATCTTAAGCTTTAAAAAGTAATTTATTTCTACTTGGAGACTGCTTGCTTTTTTTATGAGAATGTAACCAGAAGAACGCTTCAGATGCAGACGATTCCTGCTGTACAACACATGCACATGTGCACATGTGCACCATGTAATACAGTGCTTAAATCGTGCGTTAAGGGCTGTTAGCAATGCACAATTCAGTAAAGGTGGGTGGGGGATGGTACTCTGATTGTGAAGAAATTGCTAACAATTATGGTAATAGTGATGTTCCATTTCTTTCAGTTAAGTATCCTGTAACATTTAGGCCTGAGTATGTGAAAGAATAACTTATAATAAAAACAATTCCATACCTTTTGTTCACAGATTTTGATGCAGTGTATAGCAACATGGTGTCAGTATGCTGCGAAAACGAAATGTCACTAACACTTATGAATAATCCATTTAGTGGCAAGATAAAGTGTGTTTTGTATAAAACATGTAGAAATTGAACATGAGCTGTTTTTCTGCACATACTGTTTGCAAATAAAATGGAGTTTTGGCAGTCCTGAACAACCTTGACAGTAGTTCCTAAAAAAGGTTGGGAGGCCTGAACTAGCCATACACATCATTTTATGATATTGACAATGACAAAATTGTACATGTATTTTCTTGTAATAATATTAATGACACAATTTTCATTCTCAAACATTATGATGATCCCCAAAATGAACAGTCTGGAATATTTTCATATTCTCCGTTCACCTGCATTTCTATATTTACACGTGGTGTATTTGACATGCCGTATGATCCACTGCAGAAAAGCACATGGATATATACAAGCATACATGTCATATTCACCATCAATACGCATGTTGCTCTATACTTAATTCAAAATTCACAATTATTGAAAATCGTAAAATCAACAGACTTGAACAAAATACCTTCTTCTAAAGCATGCAACTGCTCATATATCTTACCTGTTCAGTTTGTAATTTTGTTAAAATTTGTCTTTTTCTTAATTTGAACTACACACTGACTATGAATGAAGTGTCTTCTCACACACTAGCGGAAACACATACAACAACTAGAATAGTTCTCATACTTACAAGCAAATTCAATATGTATCCCATTAATGCATACATATAAGGTTTATTTAGGTTAATTAGCTAATGTCAAGTACTTTTCATTGTCTTTAGACGGGTATTAAGAACGAAGGACTGATAATACTTGAAGATATAATCTTCAGCAGAGTAATATTTACCGAACCACATGCGGTAAAAGAAGAGGGGAAAAGAAGTAAAATGTAAACTTGCAAATAAGTCATTTCATACTATGTATTTCAGGAATGTTTAAGAATTTTCTTCGCTATTAACAGTACCGTCCACAACTGTACTTTCAATATGGAAAGTTTGATAGCCATCGGGTTACAGGCGTGCATAAAATATTACTCAGTTATGGGACTGAGTTGACTGGAAGAAAACCAATATGGCAGCCCCAGCCCCCATTACATGGCATCGTGACGTTTGCCACATGCATTGTACGCAAGGCTCAGTGTATATGAAAACTGTAATGCTCATTGCATCTTGCTTAATCTTCATGCAATATGATAATTACAATGCAATAGCTCAATATTATTTCAATGCCGTGATCTATTGCGCGTAAAATGCAATATCAAAGTGCCTTTTTTAGCTCTTATAAACATCTTTTCCGCAAAACAGATTGTACCTGCACATTTGAATTAGTTTTTTTTAGTTCATAACTTATAATGTTTCACTTATTGCTTACTATAACTGATATATGACTATACCACACCCACCCATCCTGTTAAGCCTATTCGCCTTACCAATAGCCTTAACTCTAGTAATCTTGGTATACAAAGTTAGTTCTTCATGTAGTTCATCCGATACAATGACAAGACTTGTGTACAGATCCTGATTTGGTCATTGTGTGTAGTTCAGATTAACTGTAAGTGTTCGTAAGGATGCGAATATTGTTGAACAATAAAGTCAGATTATTAAACATACGTACACTCATTTAAACAATTAAAAATCAGAGGAATGTTTGAGTGTTTATTCCTGGATTAGGTTTGTAGATAAATATGTGTCCATCTAAAGAATTGTAAGTTTTGGTTCATTAAAGAGGGTGAAGCATGATACAAATTTTGAATTTCAACTCTACAATGTTTGCACAACAAAAATGAGATTCATAACATATTGAATTTTGTTTTGTATGAAGTCTTCTGATGAAGAAAAATATTATGTGGAAACGTGTAGTGTACACTAGTTGTAGTTGTATCTTCCGTTTAATTATAATGTCTAGCACCATTTGGCACAGTGCACTCTCCTGGTAAGTGTCTTAAATTACAGGAAATACACAAGTGACTTGCATGTGAACTAACAATGTCTAATAAGAAGGTAATATCCAAGTGTAGATCCTGTTATAATAATAGTTTACATTTAAGAACGAATCATTATGTTGATTCATTTTTATCGGTAAATTTTCCTAATTGATTAAAAATACACAGTGTTAATGGAAAGCACCAATTAAATATTAATGAATATTTTTGCAGCATAAACGTGGCTTTCATCATTCATAAAAACTAGATTGAAATTACGTCCATGGAGAAAATGTGCGCTTTTGAGTAAGTGGATTCTACATACATCACGTGCCGAATGGACTATTTTTGCACAATTGTAATAGGAAATTCAGATCAGTTGTGTAAGAAACAACTTATGTAAGATACGTTAGTGCTTCTTAAAAAGTAAAATTCTTTTCTAAGAGTTTGTACTTTATTTTGATGTTGACTACATGTTGAAGCAGAGATGAATATTTGAAGACCCAACGGATATAAGACTTAACTAGACTTTACTTATCTACAAATCTAAAGAAAAGAACTTTTCATGTTTATGATGATTTTGTCAGCTGACAAAAGTTCGTTCCCGAGAAAACGATAAAAAATATGACATTTTAAAAAGAAGACACTTCTGCATATACCAGTTGATTATTTAAAAAAGACAGTTCGGTTGTGGCAAGATATTGTAAAGTGAGAAGAGACAAGGTCCAACTGTCGCGGTCGGGTATAGAACTCAGCTCGTCTGTCTCACAGCCGGGTGCACAACCACTAGACTAGGCTGTTTAGTAAATTGTCTGGCAAATAATATCAACATTGCTATTTACGTGTGAATGTCATGTTATTTGTATCCTGTTCATGATATAAAAATACTTATTGTTCATTCAATGAGCTTATGATGTTCAGATTTCCAGTGCATTTATAGAACACCTTCAAATGAAAAAGGTTACTCAAGACTGAAAATGTTTTCGTCCAAGTATCAAATGTTCTAGTCTAGACATATAGATAGATATATAGATAAATAGGTAGGTAGATGGGCAGGCAGGTAGTTTAAATTGCAAAATCTCTGTGCTGGCTGGGACAGTTTAATGGTCATGGTTTCTTACTTTCTCTTCAGTAATCTCCTTCTCACATATTTCACATAAGTTGTAAGATTTTAACACATTTTATAATATATATTTTGAACATATAAATTTGGCAATAATATTGGATCTAGTTTGTGCATTTTTGCAATTATTCATGGAAAATGTAAAATCAATCTTTTGACCTCGACACTATAAAAACGTATTATTTATGAATACATTTTAGGCTTAGACAAAATCCTGAGGGTATGTATTTCGCAGTTGGTATTTCCAGGAATTTGTGTTTTCCTTTTATCTTTCTTGCCAAGTGCACCGGTTATACTTTTTAAATCACTATAAAATAGCTTATATTTAATTTGTGTAGAGACGTGTTTAAAAGTCATATGACATAATCTTATTTTGACATATTATGTAAATGGAATTATCTACCCGATTAAATGGTCTTTAATGTTCATTTAATTTTAGCAGAGTGTTACAAAAAAAATTTTTTTTTAAAAATGATTTTGATTTGTTCGTTCTCTTTGTCTAATTATTAATTTTGAATCACAATAATGATATCCACCATATTTGTAGTCATTATTTTTGTAGATTGTGTCCAACACACTTATTTTATTCAGGTCATTTTACCTTTTCCTTTTATCACCTTTAAGTTAAGTTCTTGTATTTTCGTAGTTTTTTTTCCCAATATGTCATACACAATCAGAGATAGGTTAAATTCATTTTCAAATTTTCGATGTAATCTTTCTTCATAAGACATTTATCAAACTAGTCTTTCTATTTGTCTAAATTATATATAGGCGGTCTGATTTCGTTCCTTTTTGAAGTGTATTTTTTCCCATTTAGGAAATATATCTGCCCCAATGTATGTTATTAAACGTGTATTTTCATATTTAGGCCTATTTCATTTTTCTTCTCCCCCCCCCCTCCCCCAGGATGAACGGATCTTAAATTGTCAACGTTGTAGAAACATTTATGTAATCAATGAGGTGTCATAAAATATGCCTATGACAAATTAAAAAACAAGTAGTTTTCAAGTACTAGTCTAACTTTTTAAAATATTTTTCCACATAAATCGTACAAATTGTCGGTGACTACATTTACATGACCTGTTTCTAGTCGATATTCAGTGTCACCCATACAGTACCTAATAAACTATACGACAAACAATACAAGAGTTTAGGGGAAAACTCTTGATTAAATATAATAATACAATTGTTTAAGTGACAAGTTTTCCTCTCACCACAATCATAATCATGTCTGAAAACGATGGAGAATTCGGGGATAGATGAGTGTTGATTGCAAACCCACATTAAGTGACAGCTGAAATTTGGGTGCAGGGTCTGTTACCGAATTAGACTGCAAGCTTGCCAAAGCCACACAATTCATGTTTGCATGTAGAAATAAACAAAATATAGGACCAAAATCGTTATAGGCAAACTCACAATCATTAAAATCTGTTCTTTAAAGACGTCACGCTCTGAAGTATGTCAGGTACGACCTCTCTGTGATATTTCAAAAGTAATCCCACTCCAACAATGTTCGCTGTATATATCCGCGCAAGAAATGCGTTAACAAAAAAAAAATCTCTTCATTTTGTATGAAAAAACTTAGATATCCTCTATATATTCTTTCATCTATTCCTTTCTTCCAACAATCTAATTTTATCGCCTACGCACATTCTTTACATCTCTCATTGATTGTCTGTCTATTTTTGACAACATAGTGTCTATTTTTTGTAACATATGTGATATGTCAAGAGTCTGTCTATTTTTCATAACATAGGTGACATGTCAAGAGATATATTTAATTATATATTTAGTTATAGCTTTTACACAGAATTCAAACATGTTCACTTTCTAAAATCATAGCTCGATATATGCTCTTTAATTTTTAAGGAATTAATCATTATATCGATTTCCATTTGATTACCTTCAATTAAAATGGTGTGAAATACAAAACTTACGTAGTAGTAACATGATAAATTTGTCTCGTGTGACCACGTGACAAATGTATACCCATAACACAACTTTTTCCCCTGTCCCCCCCCCTCTTTAGGGGCTGGGCCGCCAAAATATTAGGGGACCTTTCCAGTACTGTTTTACTACCAACATGTAGCCATCTCATTAATTTTTATGAATTAAAAAATGTATACTTTAGTATATAAACATGACACGAGTGTACAGCACATGTTCATGTCTGCTGATTAGAAGCAGAGAACAGCAAAGCAGGAGCTGTATTGGAAAGTTTTGCAAAATATACCAATAGAGGCTACGAAAGAGGACAGGAACATACGCCTGCACTAAGTCTGGCTTGGAGACAAGAGCAAAATTTACTCTTTGCTGGCGCTTCGGAGCTGCAGCGCTGAAGTTACGTCAAAGGAAAGAGTCCACAATTTAGTGGACTAGTGTAAGCATCTTACAGCGATAGCTATGTAAATTGTAAATATTAGTGATACATAAAGTATCCATAATGACTGGCATACATATATAGTAATTTTTATGTCGAAAAAGTTGTGTGGTAGATACATAGTCAGATGAATAGGACAGTACAGGAGCTTACCAAGTTATTACAAAGAGAGGAGATCAGCCCTGAGACCTATTTAGATAGGTTCGCTGTGCTTCGTGCGCCTATAGCGCCAGTTCCGACCCCGCGAGGAAAACGGGCTCGGCCAGTATCAGCATCACAACAAAATGTCGGTCTATTTTCGTAGCCAGCGGAACAGCAGACCGAGCTAACGGATGAAGTACTAAACAGAATAGTCTGGAGGAGTATTCATTTAGCCACCTGCATAGGTCTGTTCCAGCACCACGACGGATTGGCAAGCTACAGTAACTGCCCAACTTTGTTGAGCGCCAGAGGAGAGTCAACACTGTCGCGCAATTGTGGCAGAAAAGCATGACCTCGAAGCAGACGCCTTGGCATTTCTTAATGCTATGGGGCCACAAGCACAAGCTATCCTTTCCAGGGAGCTCAGAGACCTTTCTGGTACAAAGTTTAGCCTTACTATAACGCCACAACTGGAAAAAAAAAACAAAAAAAACCCCCCAAAAAAACATGCCTGGCCTAGAAAACTCCCAATTTAAAGAAGCTGAGATAGCAACCATAAAAGTGACGGTCTGGTTTCGTACTGACGCCATAGTCATACTGCGCAGCAATGAGCTTGAGCAGCTGGTTGCTCAGGCTAATGCTGTCAGAATGAAGTGCATTGATAATTATATGTGCGAGGGGTCTGGATGGACATTTGCACGCTGTGAAGCGCCTGATATCGGTGTATCACAGTACCACCCATTTTTAGCACAGAGCTATATCCCAACACCAAAGTGCATATCCCCACAGGCTGTTATAAATGTAAAAAACCACAGACAATCGCCGTTTCGAGTGGGCCATTCTGTCGGCTCTATACCCAGCAGACGATAGAAACGTTGACCGGCCAGGAAAGTACAGACAGCACCAGGGTGAGCTTGACGTTACAGGGATTGACGTTCCTGTCAAGGCTAGTGGTATTACCAAGTTTGAGAGAAGGAACAAAACTATCGTGGTTAATGATTTTGTTTGGAAAAATGGCCTCTACCTGCTGCGTATTAACGTGGAAGTCAGGTCACACGCTATCGATCCATTGCTAATAGGGAACACAGTAGGCGCTGAAGGTGATGCGGCAATGAAGGTGAAGTGGCCGCAGGGACCACATGAACTTCGGAAAAAGAACTACTACGTCTGGATAAAGAACCTGAACCACATGGCACAGGATCACAATAAACACATAAATAAGAAGCACGTCTGTCGCCTCATCTTCCATGTCTTCAGCCGAAACGATCTGTTGGAATACCACACCAGGGACTGCAGTGGTATAAGCGAAAAGCCACAGCGAGTGTCCATATGAAGGAAGACAGTGCAAGCTCCATCCTAGCCTTCCAGAAACACCATCACCAGAAGCATGTGCCATACATCATTTATGCGGACTATGAGGACCTCAATGTTCTGATGGAAGGCTCTGCCTATAAAGCATGCAATCTCAAGCTGCACATCTATCCGGCAAAAAACAAAGGTGCCTGTTGTGATTGATAATCTGCGCGGCTACGACGACCACCTGATTACGGAGCCATCGGAACAGCATCAACGAAAAAGATAAGTGCCATTCGAAACAACATGGAAAAATACATGACGTGTTTGCTTGGGCAGCTGCAGTTTATTGACAACATGCAATGTATGAAGAGCAGCCTCGAGAAACTTGCAGACAACCTAGCTGTGTCAGGAAAGGAGGTGTTTTGAGCAATAGCTTAACATGCAACAGGTGACACCCTGGTGCTGACATTGACCTCATAATCCGAAAAGTTGTCTAACCATACAAATACACGAGCAGCTCGGATCGATTCAAAGAAACACAGACTCCACCGATAGAGGCTTTTTAGAGCCAGCTACCATGTTTATGTATTTCTGAAGACCACTACCAGAACGCACAGACAGCGTGGACGGCATTTTGACGCCAGAGCCATTAGGGTTATCAAGGCTTCTACCTTAAGATAGATGTGTTTCTGCTGGCGGACGTATTTGGGGCATTTCACAACACTTCGCTTCAATACTACGGCATAGACCCTGCCCATTACTACAGCTCTCAAGGAATGAGCTGAGATGCCCTGATAAAAAAATGGTGTTAAGCTCGAGTTGTTGACTGGCATCGACATGCATCTGTTTGTCGAGAAGGGAATCCGCGGTGGCATTTGGATAGTGAGCTGCCGCCATGAGAAAACGATCAACCCAATGTGTACATCCTATGGATGCGACTATAATAGTGGAAAGTCAAACAGCTGGATAATCTACCTGAATATAACAATCTAGTTGGGCCAAGACGCAGAGTCTAATAACTGGTGGTTTTAAGTGGGTCAATCCGGCCGACTTTGCGCTGATTACGGAGGATTCACGAAAGAGTTACATTCTTGAAGTAGACCTCGATTACGCCTGTGAGCTACATGTGGCACACAGTGACTATCCGCTGGATCTTGAGGCGATGATCGTTCAAGAGGATTGGCAGAGAGAATACCAGCGCGGTTTGGTGAGCGAATTAGGCTATAAGTTCACTGAAAGCGCCAAACTCGTTTCAAGCCTGGGAAAAAAGGAGCGATACTTGATTCACTACGGAAACATGTGTTGCATGTAGCCAAGGTTCACAGAACACTAGAGTTTGGTCAGGGCCCATGCATAGCGCCATGCATACAGCTGAACACTGATCTCAGGACCAAGAGCTTGAAAAATATTTCTTTCAGCTGATGAACAACTCAGTATTCGAGAACACCACGGAGTACCCGCGGAAGCAAATTCAGGTGGATTTCGTGAGTCCTGAGGGTGAGAAAGATAAGCAGCGGCGCATGATTGCCGACCCGTCGTTTCAGACGCGGACAACATTTAGCGGTAACCTTGGTGTGGTTCACAGCACAAAGGTCAACCTGATGTTAAACCGCCCAATCTATATGGGGCAGGCGATCCTTGACCTGAATAAGCTCCTCATGTACGACTTTTATTACAACATCATAAAGGCCAGGTATCGAGAGAAGGGGGTCATGCTATACATGGACACCGACTGCCTGCTGCTGTAGATTGAGACTACCAATGTTTATCGCCACATGGTTGGAGAAGCCAACCTCTACAACACAAAAGAATACCCATGTGAGCACCCACTCTACAGCATGGCCAACAAGACGGTTATAGGCAAGTTTAAAGATCAGTGCACCGGACAGCCAATTGCTGAGTTCGTCGGCCTCGCCCCAAGTGTACATGATTTTGCTCGCGAAGCAACCAGAGATCCGCAAGGACAAAGGTATTTCGTGGAAGATATTAAAAACTGATCTCCGTCACCGCTTCAACCTGAAGTGCATCCAAGAGAAAGAAGAGTTTGGGGACACAGTAACATAGTTACGTAGTAAAGGCCATACTATGGAGGTCTACCGCATCACCAAGAAGGGCCTGGGACCACTATCTCAACATGTTCTTTAACTTCGTCGAGCGATGCGATGGGTGAGGACACCGAATGGTTGTAGCTGAGTATCTTCACAATCAGTAATTCCTAGCCAACGAAGCTTCTGTGCAGAGCACCACTGTCAGATTGTATATACATGGCCCGCCCGATACATCAAACCTATCAACCAGGGTAAATAGATTGATCGACCACACAGGTTCGGTGGCACGGCTTTGCCCTCTTCCAGATCTCCAGGAACATATTGGTACTGCACCCAGTTGTTTGAGTCTATGAGTTGATATTGCGCTGCAGTTGCAGGCATGGCCCGTACAGTTGGCGTCACCGTTCCAGCTATTTCACGAATGGCATCAATAGGTTTCTTGCCTGTCAGCCGCGTTACCTCACCATTTAGGGCCGCCACAATAGCGGGAAGTCGTCGCATCCACTCAGTGCTATCCTTTGCATGCTCTGTGCGTGTCGCAAGCGCTCGCCGTCTCGGCTGCAAGCAACATCTGGGTGTACTGATCCCCAAACAGCCACTCGGCTAGAGTACGGTTGAACCTCTCCACAATGCCCTGCACACGGTGGACACCGGCCTTGCTCCGCCTCACCTGCACGTTGTGTTTGGCAAAGAGTTGAGGCACGGCGTCCATAAACTCCAGGCCAGGGTCTACCTGCAGCAATTTTGGGCAACTGTAGCGGCACCCGTTTGTAGATACGTGTGAACGTGTCGGCAACACTGGAACCCTGCTTTGTGGTCAGCGACTCGGCCTCCTTGTAAAGACTGGCAACATCAACCACGGTCAGCGCGTACGTGTTTGGTGCTTGGCGCTGTCGTGCAGCAGAAACAAGAGTTTAGCCTGGTGCACATCTTTAGGGATTGAAACATCAAATTGCAGCTGGAGAATTTTGCGCGATGCAGATAGGTAAATCTGCCACAGGGCCTGCTTACTGAACTAAACCTAATTCCTCGGTAAAGCCGAGCAGCCACCTGTTCATATTGTTTTCTTTTGCTGAGGTAGTCGAGCTGTTCGCTGCACTTACGTTGATACTCATTTTGCGCAGCTTGGAGCTGTTTGACTCCCTTATCGTGGCGAATGCATTCCTCATCACCTTTTTTATCTATCTGAGACAAAAAATTACCCAGGTGGAAACGACACAAGGAGCCCATCCACTGAGGAAAGAGAAAGAATGAGCTAGATCGCATTAAAAACATAGAGGACAACCCAAGCCGGGTCGGACCTTTTTAATCTATCTGATAGAAGAGGTAGTTTGAGCCAGTGGATGCCAGGGCATTAACAATTGCCCCGCCGATCATGAGAGCAACAGAGGACATTATTTTCTTTAGACGGACTTGATGATATTAGCAGGAATGATGTCTCGTTTAAAACATGCTCATAGACAAACAAAGCCCTAAGAAGCCTTGATGAAAGCTGGACAAAGTGATTCAAACTTGAAAAGACCTCCTAGGGCACCGAGGCACTCCTATATATTCGCTTCGCACTACTGGCAAAGGCATCACTTTCTCCTCTACACCACAGCAAGGACAAGGCAGAAAGAAACGTCAAAAATCCTTCAGGCCTCATGGACACGATCAGAAAAAAGAATAAGAAAAGAAAAACAGCTGTCAGAGCATTGAACGTGTCTGATTACTAACTAAAACAAAGAAAAATGATGCACCGAGATTCTTGTGAATGTTCGAAGTCAGAACTTAATATATTGGTCATGCCACCGACGATCATGACAGTGCAAGAATCCCAATTGGTAGAATTACATCCTGTGTCATCCTTGACCACCTCATCACCCATCGAATTTAAAATCAACTGGACAAACCGCAGATTACATCCATCTCAACAATAATTACTTGTACCTGAAAGTCAAAGTTCTCAAAACGGTCAGTACCAATCCAGGCGCCGATGCCAGAGTGGCTCCTGTCAATAATCTCATGCATTCGTTGTTCAGTGAAGTAGGTTTGTACAGGAAAAACAAGCTGGTGAGCAGCGGCATGGACATTTACCCTTACCAAGCCTGCCTGGAAAAGAAGCCAAGAATACACATCTGGGTGTGTTTGTGGTGTTGAAACCCGACATGCTCGACAATATCGGATTTAACCATCGCCAAAAGAAAATGAAACAAGGACGTAGTATAGAAATGATGAATCGTTTGCACTTGGACATGTGGTTGCAAGACTAGTATTTGATGTACGTCTGAGATTGAATTGAAGTATTAACATTCTCCATTTGATGGCTAATGCTAACGAGTACAAAATGAACACCGAAGAAGCCAGGCTCTAAGTGTGCCATGTGGAAGTCTTACCTAAAGTGGAACACGACATTAGTCAGACTCTGATCGGAACGACAGCCAAATATCCTCTATGATGAATGGAAGTAGTCAAAAACCTTCACCGTTGCCTCTGGACTCTGATCCAAGATCGAAGATCATGTTTTCCAAGGTCAACTGCCAAAACGTTTACTCGTCGGCATCGTCAGCAACGCGGCCCTCAACGGAGCTATCGTTCAAAATCCTTTCGAGTTCCAACATTTCAGTGTGTCCAAGATAGAAGTCACCTGAGATGGCTAGACGTTCTGTACCAGATCCTTTCAACCTGACTTTGCCCAGACAAATAATATGATCTTACTTGACTCTCTTTGAAGCTAAAGGACAATTAGGAACCGACAGTAGCCATGGTATTTTGTACGGCGATTATTCAGGAGGATATGCTTTGTGGGCTTTCATTTCACTCCAGACCAATGCAGGGACGAGGAACATTTCCACCATATAAAATCGGGCCAATTTTGCATGGAACTTCAGTTTGCACTAGCTCTGGCAAAGACAGTGAATGTCATCTCGTGTGCAGAATTTAATAATACTCTCGAAATCAACAGTCTGAGATAAGTGATCTTAGACTATTTGAAAAAAGATGGAATACGAACCTATGGAGATACGCAAAGAGGATATTTTCTATCCAGAACTACAGCAGCAGTCACAGACCACAAGTGAAGAAGACAAAAATACAGTTATGATGTCAAGATGGCCAGAACAAGAACAACACTTAGTATCCTGTGTTCCTCGTCACTTGACTGAAAGAATCACAGGACTAGAGAACAATGGCTTGGTTGTCAAATTCTAATTAGAAACAAGACAAGAAATGTTTGATGATGAATCAAAAAGAAAATTTGGAAGACTATCCAGAAGATGCATGGACTCTCTTTTCAGAAGAGACAATTTTGCAAGAGTGGTATAAAGACTTGAGTGATCATTCCTTACCTCCATTGACTTCTTTGGAAACAAAACGCATCAAAGCTGTCTTGTAACAGAGTACGGACACTTCCCGTTCATCGACTAACTTGAGAGATATTTTCAAGGAAAAAATAAAGTGTGAACTGATGATTTATCATTATCTGTGAACAAATGAATACCTGGGAACTTCATCATCTTCTGACTCATAGTTGGTACACAGTTTCTAAAGATGAACTTCCTCATTGAAAACCTGAAGACATGCAAGCCTATGTCATCAACACGGACGATAGTTGTCACCCAGGTCCCCATTGGGTAGCCGTCTACTTTCCCAATGATGACAGCGTGGAATATTTTGATCCTCTGGAAGACTATATCTACGACTTTATGAGAAAAAATGCTGTATCTACTCAGTTCAATAATGTGCGATTACAAGGACTTTAGATTTGATAGTGCGTGGACAATATTGTGTGTATTTTCTTCATCAAAGCAGTCTTGGATTCCCTTAAAGCTTGAACTGACTTCGTTTGAACGTGATGTTTCTAGAAATGATGATACAATAGAAAGGTGTTTTTGTGAACATAATAGCTATCTATTTTTTTAACACAGAAATGTAGTGTGCATTAATGACAAAATGACACTGTACTAGATCATTGGAAGTCATCTGACCCCACAAAGTTTCAACCTTGTAAATGCGTTTGTATTTAATGTTTTGTAAATGAAGAGGAAGGGACTAGTCCTAATCATCCTTCTTCATAGTTGATTTTTCAGCGAGCAAGGCTTATTGAACAAAAAATGTTGAGTTACAAAAATCGTGTTGACTTGTTTTTCTTACAAAACAAATTCATTTAAACAAGCTCATTTACATTCTATGTGTCGATCTTTACATGTGTCATGTTTTCTTTCATGTCCGCTTACCAAATCTGAGGGAGATTTTCCTTCATGGCGGTATGTTTGCCAGTCTTGCCACCCATTGTTGACTCAACACCCGTGTCTACCGTCTGAAGATTAAATAAAGCCCTGGTACACATGCACAGGGTAAAACACCTTCTTGTTCAGAATGGACTGGACAAGAAACAGTATTTATCATAGGATGGAAAACGACCTCGTTGAAGGTGTGTTAAGAGAGGAGATCTAAAGAGAAAGAGAATGAGAAAAGAAAAGATGGAGACAGATGAGGTTACTGTCTCCTACAAATTAAAAGATCCTGTTCAGTAGTAAAACCAATGGCAAGGCCTAGTGGTCCTGGGTATCGTCATTAACACATCAATGGTCAGGACCACAACAAACGGCCCTTTTCAGGACCATTCACATCTCTTAGAAAAGAGATACTGCTGTATCATTGCGAGTTTTTGTTTGCATGCTTGTGTATATCTTTGTCTTCCACAAAATAAAATCAAAAAGATTTTTGAAAAATGTTAACCCCTCCCACCTACTGTGATAGTGTGTATGTGGGTTTAGTGTGTGTGTGTGTATAAATACCCCCAGACCCTTGTGTTATGTTAAAAAATCAGAAGGATAGTTTCTTTTAGGTCTGCACAATTTCTCTTGACCTGTGTTGTGTACTACGCCTACAGATGTTTTCCTTCACGTCCGCATCTCCACTGTGAGGATATTTTCCTTCATGTGCTTGCTTAAAGCATATAAAGCGGTGCACTCGCTGGTCTTGCCTTTCATAATTTATCCTGTGTAAATAAAAAAAGAATGGCTAGCCAGCATTGCAAATTTGGTAACCTTACTACAGCGATGTCACTCTTGGACAGATTGCAACACCTCCTGGACTGGGTGGATGAGTTATAGGTCTACCCAAACCTCTGACACTTAAAGAGGGAGATGATCTCCCTAAAACCATAGAAGGCCTTCATGAGAGAAGTGTTAGATGAGGAAGTGGTGAAGATCAAGTGGGCGTGGGAGGAGAAGAAGAAAGAGAAGGGGCAAAAGAGAGAAGGGAGAGTGGATTCCCATGCCTCAATGCCCACTGGATAAGGGTCCAAGATAAAATGCGGCAGAAGGGAGAAAAAGACTGGATGCATGAAGAGGATTGAGTGAAGGTGGCCGACAAGCCTGATTTTAGGCTCAATCCACAGTTCCACCGAATACTTGGACCACATGTGTCCTTGTAAAACCCAACCTGGGAGGTGCAGTTGTCCCGGATATCAATAAACATCAGTGATCCAGGACAAAACATAATTGCTCTTTTCAGGGCCACCAGATCTTTAGAAAAGAGAGATACTACTCAAAATTATTGCCATCATATGTGTTTTGTGGCATATCTTTGTGTATGACTATGTCTATGTTCACAACCAAAAAAAAATTTAAAGACTCCCTCTTGTGTTAGATAGTATGTTTGTGGGTATATTGTGTCTATGAACCTAGCAAGAGAGTCCTACCTTTGCATGTTTGTGTGTGATAGTGTGTTTCTGTGTGTATGTTAACTTCCCGTTAGATCCCGTAAATCTTTCAACTTAAAGGTGGGATATTTTTAGCACTACCATTCCCATTTGACCCTATAGTGTCCCCCAATATAAACCTATTAACATTTTCAACATACGATTTCCCGTACGACCATATAGTGTCCCCCCAATATAACCCTACGGCGTAATGTTAATTCCCATTATGACCCCAAAGTGTTCCATATTACTACTTATCTGTTTCTTCCTGTGAAGAGAGGTGAGAAAAGTGGTGACCCCCTTTTCTTCTTAATCAATGGAAAATCTACTATGAGGATACTCACTTCAAATAAAACATTAAAAAACATATAAAATGCTCAGCAGATTTCTGAAAATCACGAATCATGGTAAGTGGAAATATATAATTTTCTTACATTTATGGTAACTGAATAAATAAATAATGTTATTGATTTACTTAGCTTTTAGATTATATTTCTGATTGAAATACTGATTTCTTAATATGTTTTGTAAAGACTATGATAATTTTATATGATGAATATCATTTAATGTCAGAATCGTTACTTTTCATTACACAAGTTAGTATCAACAACTATAATTAATTGTCCTTCAGGGGGAAAAAAATCAAAGTATCAACATCATTGCTTGGTTAAATATATCTAGTTCACCCTGTCAATTACTCCAACATTTTAACATCAGGTGCTTGTTTTGCACATGATTGCTCTCCTTCACTTTCAATAATCTGAATATGTGTTTTCAAAGTGTTTATATGTACCAGTTATAAGTTTTTAATTATATTTTTATTAACAACTGACAATAATGTTTATTTTTCACTCAAGACAATGATCTCACACATGCATACTGTGTTTGGAGCATGTGACAGTAAATATGGTGCATCGATAAAATTGTACCAATAAACTAGTTTCACTCGAGAAAGATATAAAATAATCAGGAATTTCAATAACGACAACAATGATAATAAGTCCCATAAAGTACGACAACAAACTTATTGTCAACAATTAGTCCAGGTTAAAATAAACCAATATAACATAGTTATGAACATAGATCAAGGAGAAAGATTAACTTAAAACTGTATTACCTCAGGGAGAATAAATAGAAAACTAAGGTAAAGGGCATGACATGATTTATTAGCTCTCCAAATGAATAATATCACAATATTTTGAAGAAAGCTACAGAATAGTCAAGAATAAATTGGGAACCCAAGCGGAGAAGTAAAAGTCTTGCAGACAATTTAGCATTCAAATAAGGTAGGGTGTTTTAAATTACATGGTTCATCATTCACTTGTATCAAGATGTTAACAAAATTACAGTGAGGTCATCGTAAGGTCGCTATTTATATAATTTAGTGTACAGTTTGGTAAATTAAAAACAGACACTTGCATCTTAGTCTTTTCCTCTCTTAATGTATTTTCATTCTTCTAGTCAGGATACTTAGGCCATGGTGGTGGTGGTGGTGGAAGCGGGGGCTATAAGGTGAAATGGCTGAGGTAGAACAAAGACATGACTAATCATCAAAATTGAAAAAATGAGCAAAATCGAGTAAAAATGAATTAAAATGAAGAAACAAAAAGAACTACTGCAATCAAAAATGAACTTAAAGGAACCAAATATGAATTAAAATGGACATAAGCAAATTATTCCAAATGAAAATAGGAATGTATGTGTAAACTAACAGAATTTTGTGAATACTTACTGTGAGTTTCAGTAAGAAGTATTCTGAAATATTAAAACTGAGTAGACTACAAAGGTAATTTAGTAAAGTATGAAATAAGTTTCTTGTTTAGTAGTTAAGTTTCTTTAAGGGTGACGTAGTAATACAAAACATTAGTTTCCATGCTCTTTTAGTCTAATTTCAATCCTTTCTTCCTGTCTTTTTTTACAATCGTCCTTTCCTATGTGTGCAAGGCTGAAATCCTGACTACATGTATTACACAAGGCAAAGGTTTCACCTTTTGCCAATCTCTGGATAACAGGGAAAAGTTCCGTGTATTCTGATTTGAACTTTTGTGCCCACTGTTTTCATTTAATCTTTCTTGGTGGCTCATCATTGGAGTCAGTTTCATGTGAGTACAAAGGACAGTTTTTATGCACAAATTGAATGTCACATCCACCTACCTAGTATAAAAAATCATAAAAAATAAAATACACAAGTGAGATACAAAATTAGATATTTTGGGATAGCAATATTAATACAGAGCATAAGAATATTATTTAATTGACCTAACAAGTCAATGGAAGTTCACAGCAAAAGAAGTTTATGCACCCAACCCCAAATTTATACCTGCATTTTTCACGTTCAAAGGTCATTTTTGACACCAAGTGATGCTCACAGTCCAAACACAAGCCCTTTTCCTAGGTGATAATATTGAAAAACATTGTATACTAAACAGCTTGATGCAATTCAAAATAGTTGCCATCCAAGCCGTTTTTGAGATATTCTACTTGCCTTGAACCCACATGTCTACTGATATGGGTGGCTAGTTTTTCATCCTAGTCAACTATTGGTATTTCACTGTCTACATACTGCAAAGTAACTATGGGAGGCGTACATGCCTCACATCAATTTCAAGAACAACACAATCCCGAAGCACCTAATTCACAAATAAATCCATATCTTTAATTAATAAGCAATAATGTCACATAACAGCCTTAAGTTAAGAAATTTGACAGGGACAAATTTACAAAACTATCCCCTGCCACCTCCAACGTTTTGCTCAAAATATTTGTTATACATATCACATATTTAGACATTATCTAGTAAAATGGTATACAGGAAAATGCATTTTATCCAAAACTAAAAATGTTATTACTCTTTTAGAAAAGTGACTACTTTGTGGCAAAAGCCATTGCATTGTGTATATTGTGAGTTATGACTGCATGTATTTGTTCAAAGATTTAAAATTTTGTGCAACCTCAGATGCTTCTTGTCTTTGTTTACCACTATAGCATCAGGACAGTACCAAATTCCTTTACATTGCCGATTAAATGCCAAGAAGGGATTTTGGAGTTACAAATTTTATGAGTGAATGACAGAAATACTATGCTAGTTACCAATGACAAAAATGAAAATGTTGTCTCAAGTGTTCTTGCTAACTTAACAGAAAGAAACAACACAGTAAAGTTTATAATGTGCTTTAGAAGTCATTTAAGTTTTATATAGAAACATTGTTCCTAACCATTCATTATTGTTCTGGTGGTGCTAATAGCAGCAGTAATGTTGTGTGTGTGTGTGTGTGTGTGTGTGTGTGTGTTGGAGGGGGATAATCACACCAGTTTAGCTAATTGGGGTAGATCAAAGTTTAGTCAAAAAACATTAGGCCATGTTAGAACATTAATATACTGCTGTGTGGGACCTTGCTAAGCTTACAAAGTGACATATCAAATAAATTCAATGATAAACGGCCACTGAAATTGACCATACATATATATATACTCCATACAATTTAACAGATAAATTTCTTTTCAGACTCCCATTCACTTACAACTGACTTTAATGATTTTTGGGAGCTTACAAAATGATAGTAAATAGTAAGATAAAGTATAAAACAAATATTAACAGTGGAAAATTCAGTTCAAGATAGGAAGCATTTATACTGCTTGGCTTTTAATAAGTACATACCACAAATCACAACTCTTGAAGAAGCTAAATCTGTCTGTCAAAGCCACTCTCTTATGCACTTCGTTCAGGATGCGTATCTGGATGAGATTCAAGCTAGTGCTTCTGTCAGCATGACTGACCAATTAATCCTAATATTTTACCACGCAAATTGAAACCTGCAAAAAGAAAAGAAACCAGTGATACTGATGTATTTTTAATACTCAGTGGAAACATGAGAATTGCAGAGAAAAAACTGTATTGTTAACTGCAGCAAACTTTATGAACTAATTAGAATGTTTCAATCCCATAAATGTGAAGTTGTTTTTCCTGTTGTGAAAATCCATGAAAGACAAGGCATGCACCTTTACCTTCAGTTGATAAAGGCAATGCAACTCTGATTTTGGCTAGGGGAATCAGTACGCCAAGAGGAAAAAATGATCTGCTCTTTCGACAACTTACATTCTAGCTATCAAAAGAATTGTTGATACACCGCTTTGAGGAAGTTGAGTTTTTTGGTACAAAGAAAAACTTGTACACCAGTCAAAAGAAGCAAAGTAACAGTAGATTTTATGCAAGTTCATTTTGCAGGACTGCTGAACCATGAACAAACAATGAACATACATATCGCATAAACCCAAGAGAATATTTAGCTCATATGATGCATTTTTACCTCAACCATTATGTCCAACAAATTCTGCCACTTATTTTTAAGCTTTTTCCCGTTTGATAACTGACCCTAGGATTTTCAGAAATATGCATAACATTGATACATTTCTTATTATCGCTTAAGTGTGGGGTCATGAAGGTAGAAACTAAGTCGGTGTGCTAAAACTTTCATTCTCCTCCCCCAAAACATAGCCCGGAAAATGCCATATACATCACTATTTGAAACACTGTTCCATTGGTGGCATTCACCATTCATAACAGTGTGTTTAGCCTTAAATTAAGAAATTTGACATGGGCCAATTTATGAAACTATCCCCTGTCACCTGAGTACATTTTATTTTCTTGGTCAGCATATTTTGGTTGCACTAATACTGGATCGGAATGAAAGCGACTAATTCCGAAAATTATATGAAGATTTTTACTGAAATTCGTAAGGGAAAGAGGGGAAATCGTAATGGCGTAAGTTACCCCTGAAAATCATAAGGCTTACGCCAATATCGTAATTCTGCATATTTGACACAAGCTGAAATAATATGAAATTAAGCCTGGCTGCCAACTTTATTAAAACAATTTTAAAATTGAAGTAATTTACATTTTTAAATCAATTTGAACTGAACATTTTAAAATAAAAATTATATTCTGAAATACTTTGAAAATATAACTTGACAATAGATGTGCAAGGCCAAACTAACCTACGTCAACTAAAAAATTGCTAGTATAGACCCACCACCGCCACCACCACCACGCACACACAGGGTGCACAGGGTTTGTACAAGAGATGCACATATGTGGCCAATGTGGTGTGAAAAGTAGGACTCCTTACAATTGCTCATTATTTATTTCATTGATCTTTATCATTAATAATTTAATTTAGAAAGATCAAGAGTTTCTAAATTAATTACAAATTATGCTTTGCATATATAAGCCTGACACTAGACTTATAAAAATAGAACCAGAACACATAACCAGCACATACACTTTTCAACTGTCACCATTAAAGGTGAAAAATAGTCAAAATCAGCACGCTTGAAAAACAGCCATGTTCCTGATAACAAAAGCACGAAGATTTCCAAAGACCAAGACCCTAAAACAAATAATGCAGAGTGAACAGTATATTCCCACCGACCTGTCGAAAGTATTCAGACAAGACATCCAAAGTCAGAGAGCAATCTGATAA
Organism: Margaritifera margaritifera; assembly: GCA_029931535.1. Taxonomy (NCBI): domain Eukaryota; kingdom Metazoa; phylum Mollusca; class Bivalvia; order Unionida; family Margaritiferidae; genus Margaritifera; species Margaritifera margaritifera. The sequence continues at coordinate 1,444,925 of JAQPZY010001599.1, forward strand.
CAGACAATCCTGATCCATTTTATTTGGAGAAAACAAAAAAAGAAATACTTCAAGATAAAAGAAAATCGCAGCCCCACCCCCCATCACCACTCCTGAAACTTACAAGGTCAGTACCTTATACTAGATGAATTTGCTATGTGTATTTTAATTGTTGTGTAGGCAGTAATCTAAAAGATGTAACTAAAGTGTAGCTGACACACTGTGAAAGACATTGTGCTGACATTAGAGTGCTTGCTGATACAAATAGGAAGTGTTGTCACTTAAGCCTACAATTTACAAGCTACATTATTTATATAATAATCGGGGAAACTTTGAGTGGGATGCGAACACCCGGGCAAGATATTTATCACCGACGGCCAGTAAACATAAAAGACATACTCAACATATGAGAAAATATTTAGTGGACTTGAGAAATTATGAAAAATTCAAACAAAAAACAACCACTCTCTTGAAAATCATAGGATGACTCGCAGTCTTACAAAGGAATATGTGCTTAACACATTAACATATGCTAGCAAATAACTAAAAAAATATATAAAATTTAAATCCAAAATTTTCCAAAAGTTGGATTTGGCAGGAACATCTTTCACAACGTCCCATTGGTCCAGCATGTGACATGTATCAAACATGTAATTAATGGATCATAGATATAATTATGTTTGTAAGATTCAAAATTAATTTGTGACAAATGCAACTGTTTTTGTACAAAAATATTATAATAATAAATTTAAAAAAAATGATTTTGCATTGAAAAATGAAAACATGCTATTAATATCATGAAATTCTTTACAAGATTACTAAGGAATTTCTGTACATTCCTTTATGACAGAAACTACTAAAGTACCGGTACAATGAAAAAGTACTGTAATACATACCACTGGAAAAAAAACATTGGCAAACCAGTAATACCGTGCACCTCTAGTAATTATATACTGTGAATAAATTGAATTTCATAGTTATCAGTTTTCATGTTTCTGTGAAAAATGGCATTTTCATATGTATTCCAGTTCTTGGATTAAAAAAAAGATCTTATTTCCACAGATTCAATGTTCAATGGGTCTTTAAATTTGTTTCAGTTAAAGTAAACTGGACCTTTGACCTTCTGACTCCAAAATACACAGGCTTCTTTCTTATCGTAAGTGCAGGCATCCACAAAGTTTGCTCCAGGTCTGTCATGTTAAACTAATGCTAATGTGCAGAAACCACTGTCTTTCTTTCAGTTAGTGACAATGCAAATACCATGATAATATAGAACTGTTCTCCCATGGTACGGTAATCTGGGTCAGCAACCTATTGCCATTTATTTACATTTACATTGACAGAGATTTTTTATATGAACTGATAGAGTAAAAATCAATGAAACCTTACAATTTGTAACCATGCAGCAATAAAAAAATGGTCTTAATGTGTACCGATAACTACATTACGTACCGCGATAATATAGCATTCCGGGCTACATGCATTTTTCACATCCAAAGGCCATTTTGGTCACAAAGTGATGCTCACAGTGCAAACGCAAGCCATTTCCCTGGTTGATAATTTTGGAAAAAATTTGTCCTAAACAGCTTGAGGCAATTCAAAATAGTTGCCATCCAGGCAGAATTTTTAGATATTCTACTTGCCTTGAACACACGTATCTACTCCTATGGGTGGATAACTCTGCTTCCTAGCCAACTATTGGTATTTCACTGTCTACATATTGTAAACTGACTATGGGAGGTGTGTATGCCTTACATCAAATTAAAGAACAACACAATCTTTAATTATTAAACAATAATAGCTAAAAAAGTCACATCGTAGCCTTAAGTTAAGAAATTTGACAGGGGCCTAATTACGAAACTGTCCCTTGCCACCTGAAATAAGACCAAGCTGTATATGATATACTCTAGAACCCACATTGCACCCATCAATCATACACCAAAATGAAGAGAATTTAAAGTTCTTTTAATAATACATAAGATATGCAAGGTATTTTTTCAAATAGCCAGGATAACCAGTGAGGAAAACCAGGGAAATTCTTTTTCTTTAACAAAAAAGAGCACCACTAGTCTGATTCCCTGCTTCATATGGTCCCTGCTATATGAAGTCAGGTGGCCTCAGACCACAATGAATTTTCCTGTGTAGTCTCTACATTTGTTTTTCAATACTGAACTTTACACTGTGTCCAAATCCTATTAAATCATATGTTGATGTAAAGTATCTTCAAAGATGAACTCATGGTGAAGTTCTTGTCATAGGTTAACTGGCATTCTTCTGAGAGGCTGAACTGTAAACAAAGTAATGTGCAATGGGTCACAGATTTCACTTCCGGCTCAGCACCAATGGCTCATTACTCACTGTGCTCCGTCACCAAAATACACAGACAACCCCACTATAATCCTAATATTCTAAACAATAAACAATTTCCTTTAAATCAATACTAAGAATGCCTAAATCTAATGCATACATCACCACCAAAATGAGAGAGGAAAAAATGCTCTAAAGTAGAGTGGGACTACATTTGTGGGTACTGAACCGGAAGTATTAATTGTGACCTGATTCCTATCAGGTTTAGAAATTTTCACTTGAATGGAAAAAAACTAAACTAAATGTGTCTGAAATACTGCTGCAAAGTTTCAATGAATCTGATCCATGCATATACATTTTATCTCACACCATTGTATTAAAGACACTAGGAAGTCAAAAATGGCCAACTGTCAAAAATGCACAATACTAAAAGTTGAATGGTGAATTTATTAATTAAGAAAAACACTTGAAATAAACTGTAAATAGGTTTTAGTCCTCGTACATATCTGGAAATTACTAGAAATTAAACCTGGCTCTTAAACTCTCTTAGGAGAGTAAATTTAAAAATATTATACATGTTTGTATTTAAAAATTTGAATTTAAATTCCATTTTCCTGACAATTTAAAAACTCAAGTTGACAATTTTTGTTCTTTTGCAACATGTCTCCATTCCTTTATCACAAACATCAATGGTTTTCCTTATCAGGTGTGAAGTAATTAAAGCAGGGCCTATCAATAATAGGTAGCACCTGAAATCTGGAAGCATATGAATATGCTAGCTATGGGTATAAACTAGGTTAGTGGTGTCATTTTCACCCCTGAAGGGGAGGAGCTCTTAGATGTTAGGCTTCCAGTAGTATTGAAGATTTGGTAGAGTTTTATGATATCAGGGCAGCACGCCATTTCCTAGTAATATAAGGGAGAGAGAGAATAATTCTTGTTCTTTTACATGCAGTTATTTTAACTGAAACCATGAAAGAGTACACCAAGAAGAAGAAAACTTTTTTTTAAAACCTGGAAATATTCCACATAACAAAGGGATCAGATTTCTGACTGTTGATACTCTATCAAGTTCCAGTCATACATCTGCTAAAGTGAAAAGAAGAATGGATGCAGAGAAGTTCTCTCTCATGGCAGTGACGAAGCCGACAAGTGTGGGTCTCCAGTCAGTTGTGGCACCAGACTGTAATGGCACACCTGGATCTAGTAGAATTCTATAGCCATCATCCAAAGCAAGACTGATCCTGAAAGAAACAGAAGTGAATCAGCATGAGGGGACATGTATGATCTGTATGAATAAAAATGTTGAAATATAGTCATATAATTATTTTTACAAATATTTTTACTAGTAGGGAAAGATGAAGGAAAGGAGTACACACAACATTTTGTTAATGTTGCACATTTCCCACTGCAACATCTAAAAATTCTTTTTCAATCGATTCCTTGATATATTTTACATCAAATTTGATATGAGGTGATATATGTCAGCCTAACTGTGACAAAGATTAAGACGAAAATATCAACCCTCTTTAACGAGAGGGTAAGTGTAACGATTGTTTTTCAAATATTGCACATTTCACACTGTGTCATCTAAAAAATTCTATTTTTAATAGATTCCTGGATCAATTTTACATTGATATTGATATATCGTTATACATGGCGACCTGCATTTTGTCAAATATTAGGATCAAAATACCAACCCTCTTCCACAAGGATGTGAATGTGACAATATTAGAATTTAACTAATGAATTGTAATACAAAAAAAGGTATGAAGCAGAAAAGTGATAATATTTATTATTATTTATGTTTTCAAAATTTAATTGAAAGATGTCCAATATGCAAAACATTACTTATATATTAATATAAAATTATTTTATATTTTTGTATAAAAATTATATATTATATATCTGCATAAATGTTATAATTAGATAAGTTAGTTCTACATTGATACGAAAAAGACTATATTTTATGGACATTCAAGATAAATGTTAAATAAGTACTTTCATATTTAAATTCCAATATTTAGAAAAATTAAATACGTACAAAGAATGATGTCACATTACTGGTAAATTCATATTTTTAAAAATAACAATAAAAATTACTTGTTTTCTTCTCTCTACAAATATTTGTTGTTGACATAATGGAGCTCTCAATAATGCTTGTATTTTGCTTTACCAAGGATGAAATATTTTCATCTGAAAAATTGAAATGTAAAGTTGCGAATAAATTTAATGTAACCACATATTCCAAAATAAGTACTAGATTTGCATAAATGTCATAATTACGTTAAATTTATATGTTGAAATTTATTTATTCAAAATAAAGTTATATTTTGTTTTATTTACATTGAAATGATGTTAACAATTATGAATTCAAGTCTATTGTTACTGGAATAAAATATGTATCCCCCATGAAGGATATACAGTAATGAATAGTGTTACCATTCATCTAGTAGATCTAAATATCCTGGATATGGTATTAAATGAAAGAAAGGTATTTGATGAGGGTTTATTACATCTAAAAGAATTCAATAAAAAATATTGACAATAGGGATATTTTACTATCAGTATCTAATCCAAATGGCAGACCCCTCATTTGTGGACGGTCACCAATTTGATTGATAATCAGCTCCTGTGAAGGTGGTGGAGTTGTTGGTTTGACTTTCAAAAGTCATAAATTTTTTCCTTTGCTGAAGAATTATATTTAAAAAACTATTTATTATGAAATTATATAAAATATACAACGAAGCATGTGTATATTTATGTTGATGGTAACATAAATTTAAGAAATTAAATATTAAAAATGCATGTAAAAACAATACGTTTAATAATTTACGTACAATTAGTGATGATTGTTGTATCTGTTGGATTAAGAAGTTTCATATGATTTTCTGCAATTTTTTTTGAAACTTTCTATATTCAGGAAATAAGAATATTTATACCTTATGTATAGATACAACATAATTTTGTGAATAATAATAATAATAATAATAATAATAATAATAATATAAAATTACCCCTTTGTTTTGCATTTTCATATTGTTTTTTGCACTGAAGAATGTTCCTTGCTTGAGATGAGACACTGGAAAAATACAATTATTAAGGTCATATTCATTTTTATTGAGTCTTTCATAATAATCACATTATATAATATGCATAGTTCTTTGAAATTTAATGATAAACACTGTAATTTGAACCGAAGAATTATGACTCAATCATAATACTCTCATAATTCAGAAAATGTCCATTTTCACTTATTTTTAAAACCTTAACCATGTGATATAGATTAAATATTGTAAATTTATTGTATTAAGTCCTTTTTTTCTTTATGATAACTACGTTATGAAATAACAATGTTAAGCTGTTGTCTGCTGTAGAACTGATATGTTTCCTTTCAATTGATTTTATTATTTGTCAGAATAAATAATGACTATTGTTTGTCTAGTTTAATCTGTGTTGACTTTATTTGTTCACTAAATGTTTATATTAGTAATTTAGATATCGTCATCAAAAGTAAATTTACACCACTTAAAAATACTATATGTAGGTTATCACGAGACTGATAGACTTACGTAATGTAAACCTTTTTCTTTAAAATATTATTTGAAAAAGAATATGTAAATATTGTAGATATTTACACATTAACAGCATCTGTCACCTCTTCCCATGCCTTCTCTTTGTCTTTTGCGCTCACTCCCTCCTCACCACTGCAACCTTTAAATTTTCCAAACAATGTTTCTCGCGACCTCACATGCTTGTTTTGAGATTCTGACGTCATCAACTGGGTACTAGCATTCGTTGACAATGACAGTAAGTGATGATTAAGAAAGATTAGATGAAATTAAGTTTTTAATATGAACTACAATTCAAATTGAAAAAACACAATGAAAATGATCAATTTTACTAATGCCATATTTGCTTCAAGTTTGTAACCTGGCATGAGTGTTAGCTGTTCAAGCCAGGGCCTCTGTTCACATGTTGGTTTTCTTTACCTTTTTATTAGTAGGAAATCCATGACACAGATTTCTCAGACAACAAAGACAATGTAAAAAGTTTGTTTTTATAACGTGCACTTCTTATATCATGTTAGAAAAAATAAATCAAATGGAAAAGTATGCAGTATCAAATTCTTTATTGGATTATTGTAACATAGGGGGAAAAAATCTTTGTTGTGACATATCCTGAAGAAAAAAACATCTTTTAAAAGTTCAGCGTATCTGTAAATGAGATAATTATATCGAAATAGCTTGAAAAAAAAAATGCAAAATGCATCTAATTTATATATATATATATATATTCTTTTTTACTTTTGGCATAATTGTTTGATAGGTTTTTTATTGCAGTCAATATGCGTACGAAAGCAATGAAATATGTTACAAATGCAATTAATGAAAATACAGATACATTATAAATGTTATATTTCCACACGTTGGCCTAATTGTCACATTCCAATATTACGTCACGTGGTTTATTTCTGGGCCACGAACCATGGATACCCTTCCGGAAATAGATAAATTTTGACACCCTCTGAAAAACGGTAGCTCCTAAAGGATCTAGAGAGTTTATAAAGATTTTTCAGCGTTTAATAAATTAAGTAGATATAGTTTAACACATTCTATGGTGATTTTAATAGTTTCTCACAATATGATAACGCAAGCGTTAAAATTCATGTTAAGGGCACGAACCGTGGTGGTTCGAGGATACAATTGTTTACGAAAGTGCGCGAGCGCACCCTTAGCAACAAGCATCTTCTGCACTTTCATAACTGGAGATTTCGGTAGCCGACCGCATACGCACTTAAAAATATGAGTATTACGTCGCCCTAAACTGAGTTCACTCAAATTGAGGAGGCTGGTGTTCGTGAATCATAAATTGAGTGCACACTCACATGAGGGACAAACTCAGTTATTTCGAGTTTCTAACTCAACTTGAGGAGTTTCACGAGTGCAACGCAGGGAGCATACGAAACAGGGAACCAGACTAGTTTTTGAAATGACTGATTCCCTAGGGTCCTACTAAACACCGCAAAGTCAGACAAAGTCTGTTTATTTTTGTTTTATTTGTACATATTTGAATACATTATACTATATTAACTTTGGTTTGATATTTAAATTTTAAAAAAGCGTGATTTAATGTTGTTTGAAAGTAAAATTGGTACATACGCACCCTTAGTTGTGTCCCTTTATTTAGCGTTGTGACAACGATATATATGCTGACAATTGTTAATAAACGTTCATTAACGAGTTATTTAACAAAATAATTATATTATTTAGATTTACACAATAATATTAGGACAGTATTATATTACATAAGTATAATATAAATATTTAATAGAACAAAAGTGTTAAATGTGAGTGACATAGTAACAGGGGTGTATGTCAGAGAGAGAGAGAGATAGATTATTATTATTATTATTATGAAAACGAAACTGCATAACGTCGCTGTAATTCTAAAAAGTCGATGTTGACTTTTGGAGCGAAAATCTTTTTTTGCTTTTCAGAATAACTATAAAGGGACACACATTTTGCGGAAATACTGAAGTAATAAATCAATTATAAGTTTTAGTTATGGTCATTTTAAAAAAAAAAAAATTATCAGTAGAACAATTGTGCTTTCTAAAAGTACAGAGAACCGTGACGATTAGACTTCTGGAGTGTCATATTTAACAAAGGAAACAAGTTTCAATATATTGAATAAATGCAAAATGGAAAATGTCATTGAACATTTGTTTGACATTTTGCATCCAAAATTAAGACAGCAGAACTTATCGGGAAATGAATTGGCGCAGATGAAGCAGTCGTGGGATGAACAGCATTACAATGAACAAGATAGCATTGTATATGAATAATGACAATTGTTATTGAGTTCACAAAGTACATGTATTACCATACGGAGAAATAAATACTCTAACAACGATACATACAACTCTACAAACTAAAGTCTCATTCAAAGTATGTTTGTTTTGGGGGTTTTTTTTTAGAACTTTTTCCGTTGTTCTTTTAATCTCATCTAGAAAACATGATTTTCTTCAAATACATGTACAGAAAGCAGATATACGACAAACTACACAATTATCATTTACCTCGTTCAGTCGGAAGAGAGCATTCATGTAGCTATATTCTCCACCATCATTGTTCTTAATGCAAACTCGGCACATACAATTATAATTTCCAGAAAGAACATTTAATTCACTAACTGTGATGCCTTCACACAATGCATGTACCCAACTTTCACAAGAATCACAATGGACCGAATCATTGGCACAATTCTGTTTGAAAACAGCGCAAGGGTACTGATGGAGTTTAACACGTTTACAAGCATGGGCAGAAGGCATTCTGACATTTCAGTAACAATACCTACGTTTGAGATTGCCGACGCCGGTATATAATTAAAGGTTGATTAAATGATTACTGTTTGAACAGTACTGCATGAACAGATTTGTATAACTCCTTGAGACAACGTAAAATAGCCAGGAACCGCGTTTTATTTTGCTGACAGCGGCAGAGTAATTTGTTACTGTTTGTAGCATAATCGCTTCTTCTCATCATATACCGCAAACATTAATAGCAACAGAAAAGATTTGTATTACTGCTTATGACAAAGTAATGATTATGCTGAAACAAATTAGGACATTAACATGTGAAATGATGTTCTGTATTTGTACTATACATCTTGTCATGGTCTATCTTTTTCGATGAAAGTACATCACAAATTTATGATTATGAATGTTAATAGAATATTTTATTGACACATAATTTATGAATCTGTCTTTGTCATATGATATCTTAAGTTTATTACATCACGTTGGCATACTATATTTGATTAAATACTTATATATTTTATATTACTTTCATAATATTATTACATGTCTCTCAATAAGATAATTATTATATAAAATTATTAAATCTGGTTTTGTCACATTGAGATTGCCTTTGTCATACGCTATCTGTGTTATATGACTTTGTCATACTCTATCTGCCTTTGTTCTATTAAATATTTATATTATACTTATGTAATATAATACTGTCCTAATATAAATCACGCTTTTTTAAAATTTAAAAATCAAACCAAAGTTATTATAGTATAATAAATACAAATATGTACAAATAAAGCAAAAATAAACAGACTTTGTCTGCCTTTGTCTGACTTTGCGGTGTTTAGTAGGACCGGATTCCCTACCCGTTTTTTCCCGCCAATTAATACGCTCGCGGAAGTTAATTAATCAGGTACACGGCACTCGAACGGCTTGCCTAAACTGCGAACATCATAGGCGGCTGGATATTTAAAAGTAGATTCTATTTTTCAAAGGTTAGTGCACATCGTTTTAGTTATTTGTTGAGAGCACAGGGGCTCGTATTTTTCTTACAATTTACCCAGTGATACATGTATAAGTTGGCGCAAGGGACATTTTTTTATGCACAAAATTAATGCCGCATCCATAAAATAAAATACACAAGTGAGGCCAAAAAGGTCCATATTTATGGATAGCTATATTAAAACAAAGCATAAAAATAGTATTCACTTGACCAGACAGGTCAATAGCAGTTCATAGCAAAGAAGTTTATGCACCCAAAGTCCAAATTGATACCTGGATTTTTCACGTCCGAAGGTAATTTTTGACACCATGTGATGCTCACAGTGCAAACACAAGTCCTTTTCCTAGGTGGTATTTCCGCAAAACAGTGTGTACTAAACAGCTTGATGTAATTCAAAATAGTTGCCATACAAGCCGTTTTTGAGATATTCTACTTGCCTTGAATCCACATGTCTCCACGTGTTTACAGCTACAGACATGCTGCCAGGCCGCGGGATCGCGGGTTTCTCGCAAAAGTGATAGAGAGTCACGCAACTTTTAAAAGCCAATGGGGGAAAGATCACGCAAGTTATCTGTGCTTCCCGCGATTTCTCGAACCCAATGCGCGACCTTTTTATTTTTTTGTTTTTTAATTAGGTTGATCAGATCGTCTTTTTTGCCTTTTCTCCATGATCTCAATTAATCCTATATCTATTGAGAATATTGTTTGAATACAAGCACCTTTATGATGGAGATCTGTTGGAGTATTGCAGAAACTATGGAGGTATTCCGATTGAATTGTTTCCTGGTGCTGTGTAGTAGGTATCACGGTACCAATTGTTTTTCCATAGACCTTAATGTTAACATTTGGTGAAATAAATATACCTTCTCTCCTAGAGAGCAATGTTAGATTGTCAATTTGACAGTGATAGAACCAGGTACTCCATTGCATTTAAGAGAGATAACTCTGCTGGAACTAGACAGGGGTCAGAGTTGTCCAGTCACAACAGACACATTTTCAGTGATGTGCAACACATTTTTAAAAAATCATAAAAAATGCAAAACATGATCTACATATGAATTGACATAATCTCACATGTTGCTAAGAGACTCAACTTTTTTTTAAGCCAGACAGAAACTGCAACTCTTACATAATACACCAATCACAGCTAGTTTTGTTGTTTATTTCTGAATACAATGTTCCCTACACCTTAAGCTCCACCCCCCTGGGCTTGCGCAATTGGTACCGTGATACCAGTAAATTGATCCATCGATCGAAATGTCTAAAGCGCGACAGTAGTGTGTTATGTTGAAACAAAATATAACAGATTTCTTTAGGAAACTCAGCGAGATGGAAAGATCATCAGTTAAGGACGAAATTAGGGAGGATGAAATATCTGACGGTTTGTTGCCAACTGAACATAGCGCAGAAAGCTGTGATACAGAAATAACCGGCATGATGTCGTTTACTACGGTTTAGGCCATGCAGAAATTCTGATACATCGACAGAAATATCCAAGGAACAACATGCCTGAATTGTGGAAAATTGTGTTTTGGATACCTGTAAACCAGTTCCCGAAAATATTCAGACAGGTCATAATTGCAGCAGTTCTTGCCTTTACGAAAAACTGATTGTGAAAGGTGATTCAGTTCTCAAAGCAAAATTCACACTACTCGGCGAAATAGGGTAACCACAGACCTTTAAAACTCTATCACTGTAGTAAGAAAATGTCAGAATATCTGAGAACAAAACAAATAAAATCCTATAGAGATATATAATTCGGATTAAGTTTTTTTTTTTCCCCATTTTTTTTCTCTAAGATATTCTGACATTTTCCTACTACAGTGATAGAGTTTCAAAGGCCATTAGGCTAACATCTGAAACAATAAATAAACTGATGACTATACAGATGTGTGTGGTCCAGTAAATTATTTTCAGTTTGCAAAGCCATATTTGAAGGGCAGTGATAAGAAACAAAGAAGAATATTTACCAGCTGAGCAACAATTAGGTATGCAGCTACCTTTTACATTTATTGTCAAAAAAGTGATACAAAATCATTAAATGCTTGTTTTAAATTAGGTGTTTCTACACATAATAATGTTGTCACCCATCTTCTACCATTCAGCTTAGTTTACCCTTGCCCCCCTCCCCCGATGATCCCCCCTCTGACGGTAGGTGTGGGGGACCTTCCCTCTTAAGAAAATTTCTGGCAGCATCTCTGCAGCTATGGGTGACTAGCTCTGCTTCGTAGCCAACTATTGGTATTTCACTGTCAACATGCTGTGAACTGACTATGGGAGGTGTACATGCCTGACATTAATTTGAACAACAATACAAGCCCGAAAAAACTAATTCACAAATATATTCATATCTTTAATTATTAAACAATAATATCTCATAAAGTCACATCATAGCCTTGTATCACTGGAAGGTAAATTGTAAGCAACAATACGAGTCCCTGTGGCCGATTCGGACTTTGACTGATTCAGACCAAATACAGGGCTGATTCGGACGATGCCGAATATTATTTTAAAAGAAATTTTAAAAATGGGACACATGTACCTCATTTATTTTATAGTTTGCCTCCAGTCCATTGTGAATTGTACCCCACCTCCGTTCTTCAAAAGTATTTACTGGGCACAGTTACAATAGTCACACGGCACGGCAAATTCTGCTCAACTCCACTAATTGATAGTGCATGTTTATCGCGGTAAAATGTAGAATTACCCTTAGAGATACGTGCTTCAGTACTTTTAAATAATTATTTAATGTAACATGTCATTTTTAAATCATTATAGCTCATAATGTGTTGAATTTCACAAGAAAGTTGATGCACGATAGCGAGTACATCAATCAGAGAAGAGAGCACTTTACATTTAGAAAACCATTAAAATCGTTAAATATACTTAATACTGCACATCAATACTGATTTAATTCTCTATTGCCCCCCCCCCCCCCACTGGAGTTTTCAAAGATCTGCTAGAACCTTTGTTTTTAATCAGTAGCAATTTCATTACTGCTCCCAAGAGCACATTTCAGGTTGCTTTTGCATTGATGATGAGAGGGTAGGATGGTGAGTTTTACAATTTTGAAAATTCGACAAACTTTTTATGTATACCAAATTCACAGAAGTTGAAAACTTAGCTAACTGTTACTGAGTAACATCATACTTTTTCATTAATAAGGTATATAGAGACGGGATAAATTAATTTCATGTTGGTGTCTGAATAACTTTCTCAACAATAACAATGAATATAGCACATGTGTATACAAATATATTGAGGTATACATGACACATCATTTAAGTTTCAGTTTCATGATTTTGTGTAACAAAATGTGTCTGGTTTTAGAGTTACAGAATATAGTACGTACAATATAATAAAATATATGTAAGCTAGGTCTTATTTCGGGTTGAAATAATAACACTCGCTTGTTAGTTGTGGGATTTATTGTCGGATGTAATGGTACGAGATAAACCTAAAACAATACAAAGCATATACTTAATATACAAGACAAATACAATACAGAATATAACCGACACAAATACAATACACAATACACAACCCACACGCTAACATTTATAATTTTATCACAAAAAATACAAATGATACCTTACCAGATTCGAAGAGTATAATTATTTTTAATTATATTCAATCCCTTGTCTTTCACTTGCGTGAAAGACAAGTGCTTTAATTATTCATGAATAATTCTGCTTAGATGTTGTCCGTCAAAGAACCAGAGTAAGAATGCCAGAGGATTTTGTTAGTGTGGCGGGGAATCGATGTTAATACTCGTGAAGCCCGGGAATCATACATCGCGATCAATCACTCACTCGCTCACTCACTCATGACGAACACGCACATAGGTATACAACACAAGTCCTGGGTCATATACTCCCTCCCTAGGTGTAAATGTCTCCTGACATTTAGCAAATTTGTGCTTGCTGCATAAAAAGCACAAGAACAAATAACCCTGCGGAACTATACTTCAAGTCTTTTGAAAAAAATAGAAAAACTGTTAATCATACATATGAAATGATTACGAATACAGAGCTTAATAAGTTTACTCTCCCTGCAGACAATACATAAAACTACTGAAATTGGAATTGTAACTAATTATTTAAAATAATAACGACTGAATTGTCGACCTAAAATATACTTGCTATATTTAATTGACATTAATTAGACTATCACTAACTCATACGTAATAAACCGTTTGCGAGTACGCCCACTGGCCTTGCCAATCGGGTGGTTTTCGGTCTCTGGTTGAACGCCTCAGCGGTTGCTGGCCTAAATCTTCCTGTGGCATCAGTGGGCTTAGGATCAACCTCACGGACTGGAGGTCTGGGTCTCCCTGTAACATGGTCGGGCTTCGAACTGACCTTTCGGCAGATATCTCTGGGGGACTGAACTGATTACTCTCATGCAAGACATGAGAGAGAGTAGAAAAATGACTCGTGGGTTCACTTAAACTACTGCCATATTGCCTAGACCTACTGGTTTGAAAGTTTACGCTTTCACGAGGCTGGCTAATATGGGGATCGATAATAGATGGTGATCTACTATCAGGGGCCGTTTGTGTAGAGTGTTCACGGAATTGAACATTCTCCTTCCCGGCCCAACCGGGTCGTCTGTGTGGTATCACATACCGGTCGGTGTCCGAGTCAGAACTCGAAGATTCAGAACTCGACTTTAAAGGGGTAGCTTTTGGTACACCCAGTTTCTTCTGAACCGGTTTCATGGGGACTGGGTCACAAGGAAGGTAGTCAAAGGGCAAAAGCATATTACGATGCAACGTGTGAATAGATTTCGAACCCTCGACCCTCCTTACCTTGTACACAGGTATATTTAAATTGGGGATCGATATCACCTGATATACATCCTTGGACCACTTGTCAGCTAATTTCTGTTTCCCTTTTAGTCCAACATTGCGCACTAGGACTCGGTCCCCTACTTCAAGTTTGGACTCTCGGACCTTTTTATCATACTGGGCCTTGTTCTTAGCATGGCTATTACTCGACTCCCTCGCTGCGGCTGTGTAAGCAAATTGGAGACGGTCTTTCAGTTTTTCCGCGTATGTGTGAGGCTCTGCAGCAGCCTCGCCACTATCTGGTGTAGTGCCCAGATAGGCGTCAACCGAAAGCCAGGGGTGCCACCCAAACATAAGAAAATGGGGCGAGAATCCGGTGGAATCGTTCTCGGTAGCATTATATGCATGGACTATTGATTGGAGCTATGTAAGATTTCCAATCTTGTTTTTGCTCTTTCTCCAATGTCCCTAGCATTTTTAAGAGCGTTCCATTGAAACATTCGCAGGCACCATTCCCCTGTGGGTGAAACGGGGAGGAGCGAGACTTCTGTATGTTCGCTAATTTGCATAGCTTTTTTATAACTCCACCCTCGAAATTACGTCCCTGGTCGCTGTGAAGCCTTTCTGGGAAACTGTAATATCGAAAGAAGTGTTCATAAAGGGCTTTAGCGGTAGTCTGAGCCGTCTGGTTGTGGCAAGGAACAGCCTGAGCATACCTGGTGAAATGATCAGTTATCACCAAGATATTCTCAAACCCTCCCTTAGATCGCTCAAGAGACAAAAAATCTATGCAGACAAGCTCCATCGGGCGAGTGGTGTAAATTGGGGCTAATTTGGCCATTGCCCTAACCGGGGTCTTTCTACGTATGCACTGTTCGCAAGACTCCACCTTACGATTCGCGTCCTTCTCCAGACCCGGCCAATAAAATTTTTGCCTAGCTAACCAGAGTGTCTTCTCCTTGCCCTGATGGCCCATATCGTTGTGGATACCTTTCAAGGCTAGGCTCCGGTATGACTCTGGGATCACGAGCTGTTTGATCGATTGACCATCAAGAGAAGTGGTCCTGTAGAGAACGCCATTTTCAACTACAAGGCGGTTCCATTCACGGAGAAATTTTTGCACAGACGCATTTTCTCTCCGGAGATCCTCCTCCCTGGGCCGAAAACGCTTACTCTTGAGGTCAATCATTTTCGCTGGAGTTTTATCGGTCAACTGTTCTCTGTCCCACTTGATGTTATTACAATGTTTAGATGGAAACACCTCATCGGCCGAATGAGGCGCCGGATCATCTGAAATACTCCCTATCAAGGGCAGCGAGACAGTGGCTGCATGGCAAATGGCTTCCACCACGTCTGGAGACATTTGTGGTAAACATGAGAGACTGTCGGCGTCAACGTTATTTTTGCCAGCTCTATACTTGATGGAAAAATTGTAGTTTGCTAGAGCAGCCTCAGAATCCCAGCAACAGGAAAACTTAAGTTAGAACTTCTTTCCAGACTGAGTGTAGTTGTCCTATCATTGCCACATTCCAATGCTGACACAGAGAGGACATTCTCCATTCTTTGGAAAATCCAGAGTGATTCAAGGGGAAGTCTGGACCAGAAAACTATTGAGAGCCTACTAAGTGTGAAGGTTGACAATCACAGTGAATGTCACCAGTGGTCACCAGACAGTGATCTAGTGAAGGAAACTAAAAATGCCTGTGGATTTTATAAAAAATCATTGTAGTGAACTGTGAGATGTACAACTCTTCCTTTTTCATTTAATTAACAATATACTGGATCATATTAACTAACTATTATTGTAACATTTTCCATCAGATTCTGAATCTGAATCATGTTCAAAATTTGTGTTTTATTATAATATGAAGAGAATACATATTATGTGACAAAATGAACTTGTTTTGTTTTCAATCCCCTTAAAACACGTAAAATTTATGCCGATAAAAAATCTACCTTTTTAGAAGCCAATCTACTGATCAAAATTTGTAAATCTACTAGTTTGAAATCCTGGTTCTGTCACAGGTATGGATACATGTATCCTATTTATTCAAGCTTTACTTCACAGAATTCCAATAATTGTTACCTATGGAAGCCTGTCAATTGTGAAATATAATTCTTTTGTACAATATTTTAGATTTAATTAAACACTTGTTTAAAGACATCCAATTGTGTGCTTTTTTGTAATTCTTTTTAATGAGGTGACAAGTTAAGAAAAATATTGATACAGTTACAAACTGAATGCATTTCATGTGTCTAGTATATTAGTCAATTATATTCCACATTTTTTTATTGTCGTGATTTCAGAGACATAAATTCCCATTTCCACTGATTGTCTCCAATTAAGATATTCTTCCTCTTAATCTTAGTTTTGATTGAAAATTATTTAATGATGTTTATTCCACATCTCGGTGATGATGATATTCATCCTCTGTGATATTTTCTCATAATAAAATGTTCAATGATAACTTCATGTCTCAATTTTCTTCTTAATCCACAAAATGACACGGTGAAATGAATGATGAATGTAACTCCTTTGTTCCTTTCAATACTTCTGAGTAGTGTGATTCAGACATTGATCTTTGGGAATATTTCATGGTTTATGAAGACATTTTCTAAAATTAAATTTGTATCCAGCAGTTAACATTTTTTAATAATCCTTCAAGATCTGACATCTTCGGAGATGAAATCCGGGCATGCGCGTGCGCTAATCACGCAAAATGTGTATGAATTTGTGCACTTGGAGAGCAATGATGCGCGAGAACTCCCGCAAATTAGTTTAAAGTCGCGCATATAAAAATGTACTCTGCTCAGTATACAATTTTTATGTAACTGTTAACCCTTAAAGTGCTTGTTTCTGCTTAAGTCGCGCTGCCAGTAGAGGTCTCGTAGCGCTTGCGTCGTTATGTGTCTTTATTCCGGTAGGCAACTATTTACACATCCGAGTTCATTCAGCTTGACATGAACAGTTGTTAAACTAAATTTGATTGGCACATTGGGCCCTGGAAAAAATATTGTCGAGATTGAACCTTCCATTCATGAAGGAAGTTTTACAAATGCATGTTTAAAGTAAGGGGTCCTAGAAAACCCAAAATGGAGGACTCCCAACATAGTTTGTCTTTGGATGAGGATTTTGTTCGGCAAATACTGGCCGATGATAGCGATGATGACAATGATTTGTTAAGTTTTGAAGTATATGAGATTATTGGAGCCCGGAAATGATGTTCCGATGTACATGCTGGGTGGACAAAAACAGATGGCATGCTGGTCAACCCCTATTAAATGGTATTTCGAAATTAAATGTCAAAAAGGCAGAATACTAAGCCTAATTAAAATACAGGCAATTTAAAAGTAGAGTGCAATTTTTATTTCATTTCTCAAACAATTTTGCCTTGAGGGATCTTGTGCTACAAAACTATATAGCACTCAAAGGGTTAAGATAAATTAAATAAGAATCTAAAAAGAAATTAAAAAGTAAGGATATTTATTTTGTGATCAAAATACCTCTGTCTGAACAAGCTGACTATGGCATTGATGGACTTAAAACCCTAATACAAGATTGTGGAACAGATAAGAAATCTGGCATAGTAGTCAGCAAAGCACTGATTCAAGAAAGTGAAACTTTGGCAGAGCTCTTGTTAGTGAAAAATATTATTTTGGAGCAGCGATATCCAAGAGACAATACCTATGAGCTGTTGAAAATTGTACATAACAACCATAAAGAACAGTTTTCCAACTTGTTCAAGGTGGCTTAGCTAGCTATGCATATGTGAAAGGGGGTTCTTAGCACAGAACAATATTCATACACGTATAAGGAACAATTTAAGCTCAAAAATGATCAACAGATTGATGCTTATACAACTAGAGGAGACATCTTTTGAGGATTTTTATTTCAATAGAGCAGGAAGAAAGAAAGAGATGGATATTTATGTGTTAGGTAAATATTGAACTATGTCCGTTTCTTCTTCGCCCTAATTTTTTTCTACTCCCCCCTTTATTTTGGTGACAAGGAGGAGCTCCCCCTTTAGATAAAATCCTGGCATCATCTCTGCATCTTGGGCACTTGGTACTGAAAGAAGATATAAAGAAAGGGATGCTTCTAGCATATTTGCATCTAATCCCCTCCCCCCTGCTCTTTCTAGCATCCATCCCCCATTGTCCAGATCACTAAAAAGAATATACTTAAAACTGTGCTATCTTCAAATAATTTTGTATGTTATTATGTTTTATTTAATATAGAATACTTCTATGAGTGGAAGCTTCTTTGTTCTTTATTTTTAAAAGGACATTCTAAATATTCTGACCAAAAGTGTGTTCATGAGTTGAAAAATACTTATACCAGTATGCCCTTTTTGTTATGTTCGAAAAATTACCCCTTTGTCCAAAAATTTGCCACTTTTGTAAAAGGTGCCCCTCTTGCATACCCGTCCGACATTTGATTTTCCTATAATTTTATTTTTTATACGACTTTAGTGTTCCGTTTTAAATAATCCAGCTTTAAGGAGATTCTTTCCATTAGCCATGTATGTATATATGTGTGTGTGTATATATATATTGAATCTACTATCTGCTCTTGAAATGCAATATTTATTTCTTTTGAACATTTTTTTTTTTTTAAATCCCAAATTCAAAAGAGTACATGATTAATTATTGTCTCATTATGTTCTCTGACAAACGAGTATTAAAACCATGTGCTTCCAAACAAACTACAGAAAGAGATTTCATATGATATTCGTCACATCTGCTTGAATATTATTAATAATTCACAGTTCAGTCTCATTGCCAAAAACTACTGTACTTTTTACAAAGTTAGTTTATACCCAAAACATTTTTTATTTCAAGGTTTTTATTCACATTACTTTAAATTTGCCAATTTATAAACGTGTATGATTTGTTAATCACTAGTATTGATGATGGCATTTCAGAACTTGGGTTGTACTGCTTTCTGATATCTCAAGTACACATGCATTTACATGGTTTATACATGACAAAATTGTGTTACAAGACAGCAACCTAGTCAAATACTGCAATGCAGCATACAGAAAGATCTAATGGAATGGCATAATATAGTGTATTGGGTTAAGTAGCACATTTCTTTTGCAGAGTTGATGGCTTGATGTACAAATTCTGATCTTAGGATATAAGAGCTTGGTTCATCATCAGTGATCATCGTGCTATATTCCATGTGTCTGGATCAAAATAATGCAGTACCTAAGTACATGCATATGTATACATGTATATGAATAAATATGCATAAGATTGTTTATACTACTTTTACCTTCATGCCTTTTGTGAATTGTTTGTCATTCTTAAGCTTTCTTTCAACTTATTTTGAACTTGAACGCAGGCATTCATATTTTGGAGCTGTTACAGACAATGGAATGATACATTTTACCTAGTAAAACCATAGCTTGAGGGTATATCTTGTACCTATAGTGTGCATCAGTAGTGTGGTCCTATCAGCAAGTTTAAAGTCACATCTGAAGCTTACACATTTTTTGTACTAGGACTGTAACTCTAAAGCCATGCAAGGAGTGTAAAGAAAACCTAATGTTTACATCATAACTTCTGAATGTTGCATGTATTTCATGGTATTTCCATCAAGGTTAATATCATAGATCAGCATTATTTATTTTTGTGTCACTGCTCTAGCTCAGAAATTCTCAAGAATGGTAATATGAGATGAAACTACCAATATTCATGCAACATGACCTAAGCTCATATTACATGACACACTTTTATGATCTAATTTTCAGGGTCAAGGTCATTTTTAAGAGACTGTTTAAGTAATGAAAATTAAACATTTTGGATGGTGAGTTGGTGTACCACTACCAAGATCCTATCTATGAAGTTATGGTCGGTCATCTCAAGCTTACTTATTTACATCTTGACTTTTTGTGACTTTCATAATATTATAGTTTCAAGGTTATGGTAACATACCAATGTACATATTTTTCTTGCCAGGTCTTGACTTAAATGTACCCATATTTAGAGAGATGAAACTGAATATGCTAATATACATGATGACCTGGCAGTGTGTCTCATCACTTTCATGGTTCTATCTTGAAGGTCAGGGTACTCAATTTTTGTATTCAGGCTGTAGTTCTGAAGGTGTTTAAGATATTGGGAAGAATGCATGTACAGCATACTACATGTAATGTATAATGACTAAAGAGTGTGTTGCATACCATGTTCTATGTCATTTCTCAAAGTCAAGGTCATAGCATGAACACTTCTGGTGACATTTATACTATTCACACAATGTGCATATATATATATATACTTCTCCCGTGTCCAATGGTCAGCTGCATTTTTATTTAAGAAATAATTTATCCTTAGCTGTGATGTATCATGTAGTAATTCACTGCTTTGAGTTCACATCCGAAAGAAGGACAATTTCTATGCATTTAAACAACAAGCAGTGAATTATTAAATATGATGAATCACTGCCTGGGATAAATTATTTCAATTGTAACATGATTCAAAACCTTTCTAAAACATCTTCAGTGTTAAACAATGTTTTTGCTACCATTTTATCAACTTTGGAGTAAAATCCAACAGCCGACAAAACAAGTTTTTTATCAATGACGGCTTCCACATGTGATTACGTGGGGATTGGTTACCTACGTATTTAACCATTGAATGCTTTTGTGGGAGCATTGGAACAGTGTAAACAAAATCAGAAGGCTCCGTTTTTCTCGTGTCGAGCACACAAGTGAGTTATCTTATAAAAATAAACAGTTTTCAACGATGTTTATATTAACAAAATACTCAGGTTGTGTTAGAATTCTGAGTAAAATCACTGACATTATATTATTATAAATTTGTGTTGCACATGCTTATGCAGGGCTCATTCAAGCGATCACAATGGCATCACATTGTGAGCAACCAAAAGTGCAGTCTACAGTACAACTCCCATATTTCATACATAACAGCGGTACACTTTTGTTTCATCTATATTGAAATATTACAGTGGTTAATAAAATGCTGTATAACTTTTATCCATTGTTTCATTTGAAACCTTTTGACATGTCAGTGAAAAATTACTGAAATTTCAGTAAAACACTATATTGAAGCTGAAATTTCATTAATATTTCAGTCAGATTTCACTGGTATTGAGTCAAAATTTTAGTGAGATTTCGCCAAAAACTTCAGCGAAATTTCACTAATATCTTGACCAAAACTTTGTGAAATTTTATGAAATTTCACTGGAATACCAATGAGATTTCACTGAAATTTCAGTCACATTTTCACTAGGATATGTACAAGTGACCCATGCTTCTCTAAAATCTATTGTGGAAATTCAAGTCGTCATTTTTCTTCTTAGTATGCTGTGTTGGAAATACATGCAACAGTGTTTTTTGCTGAAGATTTTGAACACCTCTTCTTCACATTTTATATCAATGATCATTGATCATGTGCTCTCGATTAGAGCCGAACCTAATCAAAATGAGAAAGACGTATTTGTTGCTAATGAAATTGATTATCTTATGCTTCCTTGGCAATGAGTGGACTCTATTCAGTAAGCTTGGGAGGTGCTCGAGTCAGTCAATCTAAAATAAACCATAATGATTTTCTATCTTTATTTTCTTAGATTTGTATGCATCCTGCAGGCACTATAGAGGAACATTTCTTGTGCCAGTGATGAAAGATAAGGGTCATTGGCACAAACCGCCTAAACTGAACCCTGTTAGTGAATGGAAATTTGGGATGAAGAACATTTACATTATGTCAAATTTAATTTTAGGACTCACTGCACATGAACTCATATGGAAAGACAGCGCCCATGTAGAGGTCTTTTGCTGGATTGCTGTGACGAAAGAAACTCACAAAGATACAGGTTGGTAATATGATGAAAAAAAAATACCTTAGATGTATAGTATCAGAATTGAGGCTGCAACATTTACAAAATCGTTACAAGTGTAAACGAACATCCATGTGGCTGTCAGTGATGCAGGAACTTCCCATTACAATTAAATTATATATTCCCACATCTCAGCCTAAGAAAACTGGTAAGTAGGATTTTTCTGTTAATTCTTTTCTTAAAGTATGGATGATTTTCACATCAAATGTGACAATGCTAGGAAATTCTGAAATTTATGTAAATTGGTTGTACTGTACGCTACACAAGATTAGAAGATTACACATCATGTTGATTTACTGATCTTCCTGACAATTTATGGGATAAAACTACATTATTTACCTTTGAAAAATATGTTCCTTAACAGAACCTTTGATGAGTAACATCTTTTTAAAGAAACACTGTTTCAAGTTTGTAAGCAACTGCAGTGTTTTAGTCAATGTACATCCCACAAAAGCATTTTATGCACATGTCCAGGTAGAACATCCAGTTGCATTATTGATTCTTTCATCTCATATATATATATATATATATATATATATATATATATATATATATATATATATATATATATATATCAGTGTTCTCCCGAGGGCCTTTTACCATAGCGGGCCCACTACGCTATCGTTTCAAACTCCGATAACCCCCGATGCTTAAAACCTGCTGCTACACTATGCTCTTGTGCCACTACGCTTTGATGTTTCCCACTACCCTTATAAAATTAATCTGTTAAACAAACATCGTGTCACCTAATTCAAAGCCCCGCTCAAATGACACCTGTTCTTACCTCTTCTGGGGTATTTTATTTAGATAATTCAGGATAATTGCTCACTCACTTAACCATTATCCTTTGTATCTGGCTTGCGTGACTGGCGGTGCGCGACCTTTGGTGAGGGTTTCGTCTGCACCTAGTCACGTGATTGGCCAGCAACAATGGAGTCTACTGGTAGTGTGTTATATATATGTCAGTCGTTTTCATTAACAGCCAAAGCAGTTACACCGATTAAATTAAAAATTATTGGGAACAATGAACACACCACCTTCCAAAAAACGAAAAATTACCCAGCGCCCGGCTAGCCCCATGTTGGCCTGGTTACGACAATCAGAAATTTTTGGCGTCACAAATAGTGGCAGTGATTCTGATTCCAATAGCGTCAGCATGATTTCCAAAAGGAATGATATCAAGAAACGAAGGACGGGATTTAATAATGAATGGAAGACGTTATTCCCTTGGGTGGAAATTGCTGGATCGGATGGTAAGTTTTCCATATTGCTAACTTACGTGAGTGCTGGCCTATTAATTTCTCATTTCTTTTTTCTGTCTATCCAAGTAATAAACGGAACAATCTTTATCTTCCAGTTTTACCTCAACAGCAGGTAAATAAAACAGTTTTAAATTTGAACAATATTTTAGCTTAAAATAGCAAACACTTTGATATATTGTTCCTAATGGAAAGGAATATGTATTATCTTTTTAATAGCAGCAATACATTATCCCATCACTATTATATAGCTTATTACTTTTTCGTGTTGAAAAATCTCGTCCATTCGATGTGAAAACATTCTTCCACTTAAAGTGGAGAATTTGTCAACAAGCCACGTCACACCCGTGCACCTCTCTGCGCCTGCGCAAACATTCATCTTTTTCATGGACGCCATGGCTAATGGTTGTGTTGTAACGAACGTAACCTGTCAAAAATTGTCTGCTGTGGTTTGCAACCACATTTGGGTCCTTCCTTCACCTAAATTCATCTGGGTTACATTTGTCCGTCTCGTCTATATGTGTCTTATGCTGCCCTACGTCAGTGTTTGCCACGTGTACTCTATCCTTAGAGGGGTTAGGGTACACCATATATTTTTTCTTTTCAGATACAATTTAGCTCACGGTAAGTCTTGTGTGTTCATTACAACGTGACATAGAACAACCGAGATAGCGCCGCAATTAGCAGGCGCATAATTTTACCAATTAAATAATTCATTTGATATTATTGTTGTTGCTAATTCATAAATTGTATCTTTATTAACTACGCGTGACGCGTCACGTGCTATCCATGTACTTTCTTGAGAACAATAAAGTTTGTCAAGAGAACTAGCTCCTAATCCTTGTTACCGGTCACCAGTCTATGGTTGATCACCGGTCATAGGCCACCGGTCATCTCGTACCGGTCACCAACTTTACACTGATCATCAATCAGAGGCCTCGTGGTACGGAAGGGCCCATACCAGGGAAGGGGATCGGATCGGTATTCCCCCTTTCCCTATTATACCAATGAATCCGTACGGGATGTGGGGACCAACATGTCATAATAATTGGTCCCTTATGCCCCCTTGGGCTACTGGACCCTGGACTCAGAGTAGAGACGATGCTGCGGCTCATGTCCCGCCATCGCCTCCTCACCAGGTGGCATCCACTTGTAGAACTCGATGCATAGCATCATCCACGAAAGACAAGCGGTCTCATCTTTCTCCTGGAACGTCTAGAACACATAGAGTCCCTACTCATCATGACAAACAAGTACAGGAAATGGCACATAGTGCACCTCTGTTACTATCTCCAAAGGACATTGTGATGCCCGGCCACTCTCCTTCTCGGAGTGTTCTAGATGATGATGCGTTATCTATCCTCGTCGACTCCAACGAGTTCGAATTAGAAGCAGCTAGACCCACCAGCTCCTCTCAGCCAGAGGAAGCGGAAGAGATCTGGTCTTTTGATAAGGCGGTAAACTTCGTTTGTGCCCGAAGCCGTCTGGTACACAGTCCAAGAAGATCCTCTCCATTTTGGAAAAGATCTCCAGGACTCAACCACAATCAGATCTCCTGCTCCTTCCGCATTCGTCAACAATTGAGGAAATATCACAGAGGTTCTCCTCAGACCAAGACGTCGCTAGACGGGGTAGAGATTGGGCTGTCCCTGCCTCTACTTTAAGACCTATGGTCTCTGCCTCTAGTTACCGGGTACATTCCCTGAAGTGGCCCATTAAGCCTCCTCAATTGGATGCAGATGCATCTCAAGTGGGTTTGACAACTGGAGCCTGGGCACGCCTTCCTATTAAGACGATCGAGGCCATTGAGCAGAAAGTCCGCCTTCTGATCACCATAGCTTCTCATGCAGACCTCTTCTCAGCTACTTCGTTTAGTATGCTGAGGGAGGCCTCGCTGAATCCAGCCACATTACAGCGTGTGCTGGAAGCTGTTGCCAAGACATCTCGGCATTCACTTTCTATTGCAATGGCCCTATCAGCGCAACTCTTACACATCCGTCGTGATGTTGCACTGGACTACTCGAGGGTCTTACTTAGCCATAGTAAAGACCTTCTAAGGGCTGCTCCGTTGGAAGCTGAGAGCCTCTTCGGAGATCTCATCTCCACTGTGGCCTAACAAGATTTGAAGGATCATCAACATAGATCCTTAACAACTGCACCTGGCCCATTGCAATCGGCCAGGAAGCGTACTAATGTGCATTGCCCCCAAGGGCCACCTGCTAAATTCTTTAAACAGGTACAGCCCCAATACAGTGCACAACCTCAAAGGAGACCTGCTCGTCAGTCAGGTCCTAGGCGTGGGTCTAGGCGCTGAGTAGCCCCTAGGAGGAGGTTCCCCAACCCACCTTCCTTTCTCAAGGAAGGAGGGGGGGAGGGGACGGCCCTAGGGACTCACACCCTCTCCTACCATCCATTCATCTCCCAAACATCCCCGTAGGTGCTCGCCTAGGCCTCTTTTCAGAGGCTTGGGCAAGTATCACGGACGATGGGTGGATCCTTTCTCTTATAAGCGAGGGTTACCGTATTCAGTTTCGGGAACAACCTCCACTATCAAGGACCCCCATATTCTTTCATCAGACCAATCTGGTGAAATTAAGGGAAGAGGTAAATACCCTTTTACACAAAGGGGCAGTCGAGAGGGTCCTGAACGATCAATCTCTCACATTCTACTCCTGAATCTTCCTGGTCACCAAGAAAAGTGGGAAATTTCGCCTCCTTATCGATCTCTCCCCCTTAAACCGGTTTCTTTTGGAGGAATATTTCAAGATTGAGACCACCTCTTCAATCCGAAATGCGATGCGTCCATCGGATTGGGCGGTCTCCATTGACCTTCAGGATGCATATTTACACATCCCGATTTTTCCACCTCATTTAAAATATCTATGGTTTTGCTTGGACCAGGAAGTCTTTTAATTCCGGGTTCTGCCGTTCGGAATCGCCTCCGCACCCAGAGTTTTCACCCGAGTTATGGGAGTAATAGCGTCTTATCTACGAGTACTGGGAACCCCGATTCTCCAATACTTCGACGACTGGTTAATCTACAACATTCAGGTTCAGTCCCTCCATCAGGATCTGTTCCGTTGTTGGTCCACAGTAACTCGGTTGGGTCTCTTACCCAACCTCGAGAAGTCAGAACTGACTCCATCCCAGGACTTCGTTTATGTAGGGATCAACTTCCTCACAAACCAGAACTTAGTCTGGGTTCCCTGGGAGCGTATAGATCGAATCCTGGCACTTTTAGAGACGCTACGAGTAAAAACTGTGTTGTCTGCTCGCCTTTACCTATCCCTACAGGGAACCTTGAATGCCGCTGCAGATCTGGTTCCCTTAAGACGGCTCCATATGCACCCTCTACAGTTTCTCCTGCTCGCAAGGTGGAAACCACACAAGGATTCTCTATCAGCTCTGGTCCCTCTAGGACCAGACTTCCATCATCATCTGCGATGGTGGATGAATCGAGACAGATTCCTAACTGGGGTCCCCATGCACGCTCCCGATCCCCACTCCTACCTCTTTGCCGACACATCAGATTCCGGTTGGGGTGCTCATCTAGAGCCGGAGGGCATAACTCTTCAGGGCCATTGGATCCTGCACGAGTCGTCCCTCCACATAAACAACCTAGAAATGAAAGCTGTCTTTCTAGCGTTACAAGGGTGTGTTGACAGAGTAAGGGGTCGATGTGTCATGGTCTCCTCTGACAACACCTCCGTCATAGCGTATCTCCGACGTCAAGGAGGCACACATGCCCCTTCTCTTTGCGTGGAGGTCTGTAACCTCCTCCGCTGGGCCACCTTGGAGAACATTTTCCTCCGAGTTTGTAACATCCCAGGGAAAAAGAACATCTTAGCGGACAGTCTGTCCAGGTCAGGCAAATCAGTTCTCACAGAATGGACTCTTCACCGCGAAGTGACAGAGTCCCTTTTCTCACTATGGGGAAGGCCCCTCATGGACTTGTTTGCGACCAGGCTCAACAACAGACTTCCCTTTTACGTCTCTCCAGTCCCGGACCACAGAGCTTGGGCAGTGAACGCATTCAGCTTCCAGTGGGATCGTCTGTTCGCATACGCCTTCCCACCGTTCCAATTGCTACCCCAAGTTCTGCAAAAAGTAAGAACTTCCACTGCCCGGATCATTCTCATAGCTTCATTATGGCCCCAACGATCATGGTTCAATGATCTTCTAGATCTATTGATAGATCAACCCAGGTCTCTTTCTCACAGGAGGGATCTTCTGTCACAACACAGAGGTTCCCTCCTACACAACAGCCCACACATTCTCCACCTTCACGCTTGGTTCATCTCGAGCGATCTATCCGCCAGAACAAGTTTTCAGGCCGGGTTGCCAGTTGCATCATTCAGGCCAGGAGAGCTTCTACATCCAAGGTCTATGATGCCAGGTGGAGAATCTTCGGTGATTGGTGCAGTAGGAAACGTGTTGATCCCAGCTGTGCCTCTATAACCGCCATTGCTGATTTCCTTTTGTTCCTTTTCGAGAACAAAAGATGTTCAGTATCAACTATCAAGGGCTATAGAGCCGCCATCTCTAACACACTTAAATTCTCTCAGGGCTCGGAAATTGGTTCAGATCTGCACCTTGCCGACCTCATTAAGTATTTTGAGCTACAGAGACCTGTCACTCGCTCTCTGACGCCTAGATGGAATCTATCATGTGTTTTATGGTCCTTAACAAAAAAAAACCATGAACCATTGAGTGAGGCATCCTTTCAGGACCTCACACTCAAGACTGTGTTTGTACTCGCTTTGGCGTCTGCGAGAAGACGTAGCGAGATTCATGCATTGTCTGTTGACACTGGCTGTCTCCATTTTAATGGCAATTTTGAATCTGTTTCCCTCCTTTGTCAGCCAGGATTTTTAGCCAAAAATCAGTTACTTGCGGTAGCTCCATCGCCTATAGAGATCCCCAGTCTCAGTCGAATCTGTGCTGGAGATGATCAAGATAGGCTTTTATGCCCAGTTAGGGCACTGCGTTTCTATCTAAATGCTTCAAAAGGGAAAAGAAAGGGCAGGAAACGTCTTTTCCTTCCTATTAAGGGCTCCGTTGATATTTCGGCCTCCACTATTTCAAGGTGGATTGTCACCACAATTAAAAGAGCTTACCAGTCCCTTACTGATAGAGACCTCTCCTTTATGAAACTAAAAGCCCATGAGGTTCGAGCCGTCGCTGCCTCATGGGCCTATCTAAATCACTCTTCCTTGGAGGACGTCATGAAGGCAGCTTTTTGGCGATCCCATACTACCTTTTCATCCATCTACCTCCGCTCATTAGCACATCAAAGCGCAGGCATATTTTCTCTGGGACCCATAGTTGCGGCACAACATGTGACCCAGAAGGACTCCAGCAAATAGTAAAGTGGATCGCCCCCCCCCCCAAATGGTGAGTAATTTCCATTTGTTTTCTCTGTTTTGTATCAGTTTAACATCAGCCTACCCACCTAAAATGACCAATTCAGCTATATAATAGTGATGTGATAATGTATTGCTGCTATTAAAATGTAGTTTTTGGAGGGGGGTAAAACTAATTTTAATTATGCAATACTTGCCCATCACTATTATCAAATGCCCTCCTCCCACCCCGCTCTGATGTCCTGGTGTAATTTTGTC
The DNA here is from genome assembly GCA_029931535.1 of Margaritifera margaritifera. NCBI lineage: Eukaryota > Metazoa > Mollusca > Bivalvia > Unionida > Margaritiferidae > Margaritifera > Margaritifera margaritifera. The sequence continues at coordinate 1,474,060 of JAQPZY010001599.1, forward strand.
TATGAAAAAGATGAATCTTCGCGCAGGCGCAGAGAGGTGCATGGGTGTGACGTGGCTTGTTGAAAAATTCTCCTCTTTAAGTGAGAGAATGTTTTCACATCGAACGGACGAGATTTTTCGACACGAAAAAGTAATAAGCTATATAATAGTGATGGGTAAGTATTGCATAATTATAATTAGTTTTACCCCCCCCCCAAAAAAAAAAAAAAATACATATTCTGTGATGATCATTGTAAAACACACCACTGTCTTGATTCCTGCAGAATTTTTCCTTGGTAATTAACTTAATTAGGATTCAGGTATACTTGTCTCTTTTTTGTACATCCATTACAAAATTTTATGTTCCATTTTTTCAGATTGTGAAAGGTCATTCTCCTCGATGAATAGAATGAAGAGTGTTTTAAGGAACAGGTTGTCACAGAGGTTATTGAACTACCTGATGACAATCAGTACTGAAGAACAACCCTTAAAAGACTTTAATTGTGATGTTGCAGTCAGTTTATATGGTGAAAAGAAGAAAAGACGAATATCATTTATTTAAATTAAGAAATAAATGAGATATGTATTGTTGTTACTGTTATAACATAGGTAAATAAAAAATACTATGTAAATATATGCACTTCTTTTTATTTCATTGGTATTAATTTGTTTCACTTTTATGACTTTAACGCGCGCTTTGTAAAACATTTTATGACCCAAACACGCGTACCCCGATGCTATCCAAAATTTCTGGGGAGATCACTGTATCACTATATATATATATAGCAGTACTTACAATATAATGACAATCCTAAGAATGTTTTACTTGCTTGTCAGATATATTCAACAAAGATTTGTCTTATAGGTTGATTCCTGACATGGAACAAATAAAACAATTGCATTTTGAGCAAGGTACAGCATGTGCATTGTCAATTGCTTGCATATAAATAGCTGTCAGCTGTAAGTCTAGTGTGCAGATCAGCAGAAAGTTTGAATTTTGCATCGGTGTGGTCAAATGGCATTGTTAACTTTGCAGCCTTAATCTGAATGTGCATTTTAACAGTGGAGTAGCCACCTGCTATTTGAATTTTTAATAAAGTTATGTTAGGAAAACATTACTTTTTGAAGCCTTTTGCTTGAGACTGTATTTTGCAAAATATTTGACTGTGATAACAATTTGCAAAACGTGTATTCCTTCAAAAAAGTACAAGCGGCAACATAAGACAAAACTTATTAAATAGTTATTTGTGTCTTTATTTCCTTAGAGCCTCTCAATTTTGATACTAAAAACATTTGGAAACAGTTCTAAGTCAGTCACCAAAAACCATTGAATCTGTATTGTATATATGCATCTATTTTAAATCAAATTGTTTACAAAATATAATAAGGGACAGACAGTTACATTTTAAAATAAGTTCAAAATGGCACTAAAGATACGTGTTCATTGAACTTGTATAATTTTCTTTCATTTTTGTGAGTAAAACTGTCTAAAATTAATTCTATATATAAATCTTAAGTTCTAGATGCAAATAAAATCTCCATCTTTTTTTCAGAATCAAGCTGTGGAATTCAACTTGCTATTTTCATCTGATTTTAACCTTGATTTTTGGAATCAATTTCACAGAGGGTAAGTATGTAGCTTTGTCTATTTTGACATATAAATAGGTCAGAGTATGCAACATTAGGATAATAATGATGAAGAAGAGAATGAGATAGCTTTGAGAAAAATGTGAATTGAATGAGAGTTGTGTTATACCTTAAATAAAGGTGTCCGAAATGTAATAAAATGAGTGAACTGTAAAAATTCTGTTTTAACTCCCTTTGTTCGCAAAAAATAGATGTCTTAAATATTGGCTTGTGTACGGGATGTATTTGCTAACTGATTCCTCTTAAGTGCACTTTTTTTTTTATTATAAAATTCTTTTGATTTGTAGGTAGCAATAATTTACTCTCTGCGACAAATTCTTGTTTCAAGTGATTCTGAAGAGTACCTTGAAAGTACATTTACTCTTGTGCAAAGTCATAATTTTTATGATAATATATTAAAAAGTCTGTTTCTCTTGGACAGTGTTCTCCATATACATTGCAACTCTTTGCACAGTGCTAAAATAGAGTGCATCATCCTTTCAGATCAGCTTAAATGTTTTACGCCATCGCATATGTTATCAACAAGATTTATCGAAATAGATTGTTGAGCATTGTGCTATATCAGTGAGATTTTATTACTTTATTTAAAAATGAATATCTTCTGCTGCTTACTATTACTAGTGCAGATTTTTACATAAATGCATGCAATCTGCAGTTATTGAACATTTAAATGTATCAACTGTCACACACAGTGATTTGAGTGTGAGTTATTTGTCACTAACATGGAGCCATAGTCAATATTAAATTATACATATGAACTACATCCATATTAATTTTAAATCTTACAGTTAGACTTAGTATGTTCCTCTGTTTATGTGCACTTTAACTTTATTGTCATGTCAGAGCTCTAGATAAGCAGTGTTTTTGTATATTTTATGAAGACAATTAAAGTAAAAATGCATAAAGAAGATTCAAAATGCATACAAATTATGCAAAACAATTTCAATTTAAGCATTTAGTCCAAAGTTTCCAGCATATTACATCTGTCATAAGCACAGTCAATGTTGTATGATGGTGCATCCGATCAATACATACATGTACTGCTGTCAGCTCAATATCCACATGTTCCTTGCATATTTGAAATTATAGTACTTATCTCGGTGAGAACACTCACTCAAATACATCCATATAATCAAATGCACCCTGAACTAGTCATAGTCACTAAGCCATTGACACATTCAGAAAGCATGATTAAATTATTGATTATTAAGACACAGTATTGTAGCGCAAGTTTTGTGCTGTGCAGTGTTCACAAAATACTCAATCTATTTCAAGAAAACATGATTAGTACCAAACCAGGGATTAAAATACCCAATTTATTTGAATTCTTATCTAGAGCTCTGATATGTTTTTAGATTTTCATAGAAGGAACCAGAAGTAGTTACTGCAATTATAGATCATAATCAATCAAGACTTTAAACTATTTGTAGTTCAATAGATTGCTGATCACTGAGTGTCCAAATGTGAGATTGAGAACATATAATTTGAGTAGAAATCATGAATGGAGGGACTAAAGTTTATTATTAAATATTACAACTTGTCACTGTATATTCCTTTTACATTTACCTGAGTTGCCCATTCACACAAAATAATCTCCAACTTCATATTGTTATTTGAATACTAACTTTTTCTTTAGAATCGGTCTATGGGGACTCAGTAGTTATTGTGCCGGACTTGTGACCAGAAGGGTGCTGGTTCAAATCCTACCATCAGATCAGCTGTCTTGGTTACCATGCTGTGCTGTTAAACACCAAATCAAGCCAAACTTTCCTTTTGAAGCCTGCGGATAAATATACGTGATCCTCAGATGACTTCTTTTTTATCAAACATTAATACAAAATAACGAAACTGCAATATGAATAGAACATTATGTTTATTCACAGAAATATACTTTGCTTTTACTTGAAATGTTCCTCTGCATTTTCAACATTTCTCAATTTAGAAGTTGCACCCGCCCAAAAATCTGTATACGAGACATTAATCGCAAACACTTGGAAAAGAATTACACACTGATATAAGCATGTGATGAATTTTAGAAGATGTTGAAATATAGTTTATGGGTAACCGACTACATAAGCCAATTCAATTCATTTGCACATTTAATCACATATAATCTGTCAAAATATAACTAAAATGTCTTATGTCAGCTACCTGATTTTGAATTCACTGCATTTTTGCCCTCATTTTGTATATACTATTCAACTCCAGATATAGAAAGTACTGGTTACATTTCATGCAGTATATTAGATGAATTTCACCACTGCACAAAAGTAGACATGGACCAAATGTCCCTGCCATCACTCGAACAACTTGTCTGCTGCACCTCAGAACTCACCAATAACATTTCAGAAGTGATTGCTCATAAGACCTAATTCCTAATAAACTGCACGCACACGAGACACTTAGCTGACTATATTTTAGTTAAATTATATAGTAACTTTGAACATTGGTATCCAACCAGTAAGGGACAAATTTTATTAAAAGACATTTGAATAAGTATAAAAATGAATACGTGAATGAAGTAGGTGTAGATAATAGATCTGGACAGGTTTTGTACACCCAACCCTTGGATTACAAGTCGACGCTGTACCAACTGAGCTACCATGGCTCCCCGTAGTGGTGAATTACATTAATCAACCATTTTAGTGTCCTTTTTGCTCTTTCAGTTGAACAAGAACTGGGTGTTTTTAGTTTATCCAGGTGTTTTTAAGCCTCTAAATATATTTACCTGCAAAGGTCACAACCTGAAATTGTTAGCATCAAAGCATGACAATAATGTTTTTATTTTAAATGCAGGAATGACATGGATTACTAAACCATCACCAATTTACAAGTGCACAGGCCAGAACGCAAATTTGACATGGGAATATAATAATGAATCCAGTAAAGAAATAACACGGCTCCAGTGGCGCTTTAATGGAACAGATCTAATTGCATATAGTTCTGTCAGACAGGGCTTCAATGTAGCACCTAAATACCAAGGGAGAGTAGTACAGAGTGGTGAAACTGGAATTGTGCTGAGAAATATCTCTTCTGAAGACATAGGAAACTACACATTCCATCCTTTGATTGTGTGGGAAGAGAATCCAAACATACAATCGGTTTGGTTGAATGTCATAGGTATGGAAAATTATTATTTTCATTTTATGTTTAATGTTTTCTCATTGCTATTTATTGACAAGAGCAATAACTCTTATGACTATTGTATTCATATTAAATAACATCTTCGATAGATGCATAAAAAAAATTCCATATATATATATATATATATATATATATATATATATATATATATATATGTGTGTGCATTAGCACTGAATGGCACTTCAGAATAATAATCGCTACATGGTGCCAATTAAAAGTAAAGTTCTAAAAATGTAAAAATGAATAATTGCTCAAAACCTTTAGGAAGATAAACCCTTCCAAATAAATATCAACATGAAGTACAGCAAGATAAACTAAGAGGAAAAGATGTTAAAATTCTGTACAAGTTGTTTAAAATTAAAGATAGAGGTAAAAATAAAAATGTAAAATCCTTCAAACATTTGAACAAAATTTGTTATATAAATTGTATTTCCTAAAAAAAAAATATATTCTTGGGTGGTACATCATCATAAAGTTTTCTTGACTGAGTTCCAAAAGTTTCCATGACATTTAAACAAACATTATTGAAAATGTTTACAAAACAGTATGCATTTTGAATGCAGGTCACATACTCTTCAAAGCCTTGAATTTGTCATATAGGTTTTATTATTTATTACATTTAATCATATGGCCCACCAGCATATAGCCAACATACTGTACATGATAGGCATAACTAAGATTTACAATGGTAGATAGGTTACATATCTTACATATACCTGATAATACAATCTATAATATTAGCTTAGATCTAATGAAAGAAACTATTGTTTTCTCAATTTCTCATTTCCAAAGAACCAACTATGGAGACAGAGTGCAGATGTGCAAACCTACAAATATCACCCGAGTGGAGAAATGGACAGATGTTTCACGTAGTGGTATAATTATATTTTTATTGTGCATACATAACCATACATCTTTAATATAGTATATGATTTGGACGTTCGGTCAGTACTTGCATATTACAACTAAATTCTCCTTATCGCGCACAATAGCTGGAACTATTTGTCACATGTATATATAGTGTGTGTTTATCCCCCATTGCAACAAATATCAGAATACATAAATACTAACTATATTTCACTATTTGCAATGGATATGATTTAATAAATATAGTAACTTGTATTCTGTACAATTAGATTTTCTGTATATTTAATCCCTAAAGTAATGATCATTGTAGTTCTTAATGTTCAAAATGTAAATCCCATAATTATTTCCATTGTTTTATACAATTTAATGCTATTCCTTAGTTGTTTTGAAATAAGTGTGTGTGTGATTCAAGAGTGATCAATGAGTCTAATTTTAATGCTGTGTTTCAGGCTGAGGGTTGCAAATTAGAAATAAACTCATCATTTTGCTGTCCAAAGGGGCTGGCAATCGAATACTGTGAAAGTGATCCACAGAAGCTCTGTGTCCGTATTAGCCATATTTGGCACCCTTTCAATCAGATCGAAAGAGCCACTCAAATCACAAACTCTAGCAATTTGATGGAAAGTACCACTCAAAGCAGAATTGTGACTCAACAGACAGGTATGTCATTTATGGTGTTAGAAACAAAAGGTATGTAACACATTTTTTACCCGAGTTATTTCATGATTAACCTATATAATTGCTTTTCTACTGACATCATAACAGTATCATGTGCACAATGAAAGGACTTGTACTTATCTAAACTTTGTTACTTCCCAATGTAAGTACATGTTAATGTAGCAAGGTTGAAAATTAAACCAGACTTCATGTGATGTAGAAAAAAAAAAGGTCCTTGCCTCTTTACCTGCTATTATTGACACATCACATGGTGCCTCACTGGCAGAGTGGTTAGCATGCCAGACTTATGACCAGAAAGGTGTGAGTTCGAATCCTGCTAAGACCAGGCAGGGTCAGCTGCTGTGGTGTGTCTGCGAGAAAGGCACTTTACTCTGGTTACCTTAGCACAATATAACCTTGCATGTCTTGATGTTGCATAAACAAACAAAAAACTGATGTGATACTTATCTATTTGCCCATCAGTGTGGATTTTAACAGTGGGAGTAAGTGACTTGCATAAAATATTCACATCTGCTGTTTGGTACAGAATTTGTTGTCATAAAATAAGTGTTACATCTATAAAAAATGACACCATTACCTGAAAAATTCAACAAAACTTAAAGCTGGTGCTTATGTCATTTGCAGTCAACCATATAGAGGTAACATAGATATATATTATACTGACTATTAGCAAAATAAATTTAAAAATTAAACTTTTCAAGTAAAATGTTACAAACATTCCTGTGTTTGATCGTGTCAGTAAGAGTGTGATGATGCCATCATTATTCCCAGCTGTTTAGTAAGAGAGCAGTCATTGGCATTCAATTTACTGAAAGAGCATAGCTATGTACGCTACTTTTGAAATCATGTAGAGATCCTCAGTACAAAATAAATAATAAATTATCAAATTATTCTTCACTATGTTTAGATGTAACATTAGTGTCCGAAATGTTACATTCCAAAATTGGATAAATTTTATGCCAATCTCATAAGTTTCTGACTGTATTTGACCTTGCAGGGAAAGTTCATGCATTGACCTAATTCATGATACACGTCATAAAAAGATCGCTCCAATAGAATTTCCAACACAGTTTTTGGAATATTAAAAATTGGTTTGGTGTCAGAAATACTGGCAGCAACTGGAAAAATAGCTGACATTGTCCACATCAAGCAGTGTTTATTTGATAACATCTATATGCTACTGAAATTTAGTTTTTCAAACTTCTGTTCCTGCTGGATAAACAGTTCCATTTGTGTCCATTGTTATGTAATCATTAGATTTCAATTTTAAATAACACTTATTTATACTGGATCGAGGATGTTTTCATAACAGTAATTCTTTCAGGAAAAAAGAAGAGTGTTGTCACATGCCATCAATACAAGTAAAAACATCCTCATAAGGGTATATTGGATAACCATGATGTAACATGTACCCCACTGTCCGCAGTCCATGGAGTGATAAAATGCAAGTGGGTTTGACATCACATTTCTTCAAGAAAACAACATGTTATATGAAAATGACTTGTTTTATGAATAACAGTAAATGGAGGGAAAAAAAATAACCCATCATACATTAATTGTATTAGGTGATGTAATGAGACCACAAAAATGGCATCCTGTTACATCTCCAACCAATTAATAATTAGTTTTCATACATTGATCTTAATGTTCAATGTAATAAGTACATCAGTAGGATATATTCAGAAATGTTGAGAATATTGTAGGACCAAGAGTCCATTGGTGTCTTATGTTACATCTTTTTCTGAACCAAGTTAATTTTGTGCACAGTACATATGAGGAACTATCTCCATTCATATGGAAATAAATTACCCCAAATTTGGAGATTTTATGACATAGAATTCTGTATCATTTGTAAACTTTTTTTTAGGAATACAGAGGACTCCGTTTATCCGGAAACCTTGCTATCTGGACATAGTTCAATGGGAACAGAATTCCTAAATGTTAATTTGCTCTGTTAATCAAGAAATCCGCGCTCCGCATCCAGAAATAAAAATCGGGGACCAAAGTGTAAAATTACTATAAAACTTGCCTCTGTAATCCTGAAATAATATGTCCAAAAATAAGAAAATTTGAAGAATCGTATATGAAAATACAGTCAGTCTGATAACACAGATTCACCTACGCAAATTTGGAGGTGTGTCAATGTATTAATCTCTGACTGTTCAAATTCTAGTTGCACGTTAAAGTTATAAATTTATCTGATCATGTGTGTAGAAAAACTTCAAGTAGCGTGACTGTGTTGTAACTAGCAATTGTATAAACAATGTCTGTTTTTGCTAGTCGCCAACAGGGGTATTAATACGTGTATAAATACACTGAGATCAAATCGTCCACACTTTTGACATAACATATGGTTAATAAATTAAGTGTGTCATTAAGTCTCTTTGTTGTTTAGCAATTGTATGTAACAATCACAGTTTGTTGATGGCTGTACAAATAAAGCTGATTGATTTAAGCTGTGGATAGTATAGGGCTTCATTTCAGACATCAATTATCGGCTCATTAGCAGCTATAACAGTTGTAAAATACGACTTTTAAAAATTACTCCATTTTATTAGTTTACCATAATGCATTTAACTGCGAGATATCAGTTTGTATTCATTGTACTTTTTACATTATTATGGCGACACAATCACGCAAGCGTAGACAAGTAGAAATACTGGCCAGCATAAAAAAGATTTGCCAGCACAAAGAAGATCAACCAAAAGCTACCATTCAAGATATCCGCCGACATATTATAGCTGACTCATCCTTAGATGTTGGAAAATCGACAATTGCGGACATCATAAAAACAAGGACAAATGGTTGTCCATACCTGCCGACTCAGCAGACATAACCTGCTCTCTTAGAGGTTTTATTGACTGTGATTAGTGAGTCAGTGTTTGAATTTCAAGTGATTTAGCAGGTTTCAAGTTATTCCCTTGTAAACTAATTCATTGTTGTCAAATTATCATTTTGCCTTGTTTGTTTCTTTTACAAAATGCTGTTAAAGTTGCAAGGTAAACAAACAAATATTTGAATACCAATTTACTTTTAAAATATTTGCATAAAAAGTATTCTGATTTGAATATTCAGTTATTCATTTCATTGCCACAATTCTGGTTTGTAACCATCAGTGTCAATGTAGCTTGTCAGCAAGCTATACATGGGAGCTTGGTCGTTTTATTTTATTGAATTTCGTTCCCATTCTCAGCTCACTTGACAATTTAATGCAAATCCTGCACACTCTAAACTCTACTTAAGTGAGTTAATTTTTACAATATTGTATCACTTTCACTAACATATTGGGGAGGCGGTATTGTACAACTCAAACTGCAGCGATGATAACACTTTTACATGCAGTAATTTGCAAATGAAATGAAATAAGTTTATAAGAACTGTCCATATCAGTCTTCAGGTATTAAAAACTCGAAAATGTGTCTAAACAGAAGCCTCAGCAGGGCTGAGCAAATTTCTTTTTTAACCACTAGTCCAGGACAAGTGGTTCAGAAAATTCACTAGTCCCACCTTATTCTTCACTAGTCCCACCTTACTCTTCACTAGTCCCACCTTACTTTTCACTGGTCCCACCTTACTTTTCGCTGGTCCCAAAAGGGTAATCACTTGCCAAGATTTGACGAGATGTATGTATGCCAAGATTTGACGAGATGTATGTACTTAATCCATAGAAAAAAGAAACGAAATAATATACAACATAATCATTTCTTAAAAGAATTTAATTTTTCAAAAACATTGGTTGTTATACATTTGGCTTCTTCAGGTTCATGTATATATGTTTTAGCTGATGGATTTGAAAAAATGTCCATGTATATATCTGCCACCTGCGCCAGCACTAAGCCAGCAGTCTGGGTAAAAGTCCTCAAGCTCTGGTCCATTTGCGGAAATGTTCATTGGCATTTGTAAACTCTTTGGGTTTAAGGAATTCCTTAAAGAAGTCTTGATTAAGTTCATTGAACTAAATCCTCGTTCACACTCAGCAGTAGATGGGCTTATAACAAACATGATTTCTAATAGTTTGCATAAATGACTGTGACTAGGAGGAGTAACATACATTTTCTCTTTTAAATACGAACAGAGTCAGCTCATTAATTAGCGTAATTGTTTCACTTCAAACGCAATATTGCACGTGGCAGATAATCATCTGTGTAGTCAATTATAAATTAAAGAATCATTACTGTCATTTAATTAGTTCATAAAGGAAACCAACAGTGATGTAGGTATTAATGATTAAGGTTCATTAATTTAATTACACTGACTCACTGAATTAAAATCATAGTGAGCCACTAGTGATGATCTGGCTTGAGCAAACACAATGCAACAAAGCCGCTTAAAACACTGCTAATTGATCATACTGGCTTTCTTTTGTTTTATGTGTTTTGATTTGCCGATAATTTGGTCACTTAGCCCAATATGCAGTCAAGCGGTAACAGAATGTAAATGTATACACGTAGAGGGGTAGAATCAAGTATTCAGTACGCCCGGAGGTCATGATTGGCCAAATAAAGGTAGATATAGTGATTAATACATTAAAATAGGGACTTTCACGACTTATTTAAAAAGCACTTGTCCCGGACTAGCGACTTGGAAAATTTTACTTGTCCGACTTCGAAAATGAATAGTCCGGGACATCGGGCTATGGGATTTGCTCAGCCCTGCTCGGTATTTGACTTTAAATATCTTTTGGCAGACTTTACTTGATAACTATCTTTCCTGTGTTTTGCGGGTTAATTTGCTTCATCTGTTCCCTTAAGTTTGTTCACAACATATATATACATGTATTCAAACTTTTTCTTGTCAGTTTAAACATAGTCCATAAAAAGTTCTCTCAGTATATTTTAAGTTTACTCTTCAGGTCTCTGATTCTTGATCAACTGTACACACATTTCTTGCATTTTGATTCTTTTATATTGGGGACAAGAAGAAGTATTCACAGATGTATCTCTTCGCATTTACTATTTGATGAAATAAATTTTTGTCAATAATTCTGAGAATCTTTTCAATTTATCCTTCGAGTCTGAGCTTAGGGTATGGCCCTGCATCCATCAGGCTTCATCTGTCCATCAGAAGTTGCTTGCTACCACTCTGGAGTCGATATTTCTGATCCAATTTCAATAAAACATGGAATATGGGTTTATATCATCAGAATCTCATACAAGTTTGATGATGAGTGAGATACGTGCATATCGTTGTTACCTCTCTAGAGACCATATTGCTGATCCTGTTTTGATCAAACTTGGAATATATGCTTATATCATTAAGGTCTCTAATGAGTTTGATAATGAAACGAGATCCACACTTACCAATGAGATGACCATGCAGCTGATTGGAGGAGTTTGTAATCAGTATGGAGGCTGGATTTTTGTTCCAATTTCAATCAAACTTGGAATGTTTGATTATATCCTTAAGATCTTGGATGAGTTCAGTAATGAGCGAGATCCATGCATGCTAATTAGGTGAATTTGCATCCGATTGGCTGTGCTTGTTACCCTTCTGGAAGCCATATTTCCGATCTGATTTTGATTAAATTTGAAATATTGGCTTATATTATCAAGTTCTCAAAGGGGTTTGATAATGAGCAAGATCCACTTATTTTAATGATCTGATTGGCTGACCTTAGGGCTGTTCCAGAAATAATGGTATGGGGGGTGGGGGGGCAGAAGGCACTTTTTATTTTCACCCACCAGGCATAAAATATAATTAATATCATCGATGAAATCTATATTTCTTCAAGCATCACCATGCATGAAATTTATTTGCGGAAATTGAATCTAGCATGAATGTATATCAAGATAGAAGGCAGTCCCTGAGGCGGCTTATTTTCATGAAATTTTCAGGATCTAGGGTGAAGTATATAGTGTTTGTTTACTCCGCTATATATTTGAAGCAAAGGGAAACATAAGGGACCGACCATTTTATTGGGGTAGAGGATGCTATTTGGGAACCATAATTAAAAAAAAAAAACCAGCCCCCTCCTCTCTTCCAAAAATTAAATGGTCTGTCCCTAAGAAATATATGACAACTGCTTATAAATTTTTAACAAGTATTAGATCTAGATTGAGTACTTCAAATGTGCATTGTCTTGTCGATTTTGTTCATTTGTGTTGTTTTTGTTCTGTTTATCACTGATTTTTTAATTCCCCATATATATTATTCTAATTAGGATTACCGCTTATACCCCCTATTTAGGAATGTCATTGAAAACCAAAATTGAATCTAATGTTAAGCTCAATGTGTTTATTATGTCTTGCCCATGACATGCACCATTCACATAATGCAGAGGAATTTTAAATGTATAGCACAAAATATTCACTGAACACATATCAAAAGAAAAACGAAACTAAGTATTTAAGGTTGATGCTAAAATGTTGTCACGAACAATTCTGCTGTATGTGAGAAAAGATAAACGCTTTTCCAATGAAAGTTTGTAAAGTTAGTGACATATATAGTAAACTAAAATTTTTATTTTTCATGAAAACCTGCATCCTTCTATAACACTAACCCCAATTGGGCCCCAACTGTCAAATTGGGACACAGTGGAGTGAAATTGCCCACTCATAGGTGTTAAAGCACTGTGCGACATCATGATAATAAGAAAGCAGTTGCAGCCGCAGAGGCCCTGTTGTATCTGCATCAGGGTGAGAGGAAGTTGAAGAATCCTCTATTTAAGCTGAAGGGGCACAGACAGATTTGACCATTCAGCTGCTACAAAACATCAATGAAGAATTGAACAGGCTCACCCTTGAAATATCTCAGCTAATCTTGATAAGACTAGACTAACTTGTGCTTCTTTCAACAGAAATGGTGATTTTGTAAAATTCTATACGGGACTCTCCGATTACAGTATCACTAAGTGCTTGCTTGAATACTTGGAACTTTTCTTGCTAACAAAAGTGAGAATGACCAAAGAGAAATTGTTTTTGATGGCCTTGATAAAGTTGCATCAATGTTGGTGTTCATGTTTCTAGTCAGCAGAATATTTACAGAAGTGATGGGTGTCATGTATCACAGAATGAGACTCTTTGTGCATTGGCCGGAGAGAGATGATCTTAAAAAAACCATGTCAATGACATTCCGAAAATCATTTGGAACCAAAACTGCTGTAACCACTGATTGCTTTGAAGTGTTCATAAACTGCCTGTCAAATTTGTAATCCAAATCTAAAACACGGTCCTCCTATAAGCACCACAATACCATCAAATTTCATATAGGAATCACTCCCCTGGGATCTGTCTTTCATATCTAAAGGATGGGGTAGATGTGTCGGTATCAAACACCTAACTTAAAATTCTGGTCTGCTATAGAAACTTCTGCCTGGGGATCTAGTTTGAGCCGACAGGTCTTGACATTCAGGATCTTCTCTGTACAAGATGCCCAATGACTGAGGTCAAAGTACCAGCCTTCACAAAGGGAAAGACACAACCATCCCCTTTAGATCTGGAGCAAACAAGGTTGATTGCACATGTAAGGATCCATGTGGAATATGGTAATGGCTGTGTGAGACAGAAGTATGCCATTTTAGGTGGACAACTACCAATTGACTTTTTGATCCAAAGAAATTATGAAAATACTACATTGATTGACAAGATCTGTCATGTTTATTGCAGTCTAACAGATCTGTGCAAACCTGTTGTTGATGTAGTCTAAGTGGATTTTTTAAAATTTGAGTACACTGCTTTCAGAGACTGATTACCCAGAGATATAGAGAGAGAGGAGTGGGAGAGGGAAAGAGTGATAGTTTTCCTTGATTATTTGTGAATTTTTTTTAAAACTCCTGTCTCAGTAATGTACTTTAGAATGTTAATTTTCCATTGCTAAGCATGACATCATAACTCAGTTAATAATCATTTTGTACAACATAAGACAGAAAATAAATAACTATATTCTAAAGAAAAGAATTTATTTACCGGTATGTTTTCTTACAACACTTGACTCTGAGTACAAATACCCAGACTTGTAAATTTTCACTGTAAATTGCATGCAAGCCATTTTGGGATGATGGTATCCTTTTTGTTAACAAAAAATAAAATACAAATAAAAGCAGAGTATTAAAGCCTACACCCGATCTTAATATATTTATCCCGTTTCTTCTCTCTCTGTCCCACACACACACATCTGGATGAACCTTGTGCAAGCAAGCACAGTTGTGGCAGATTCATGCAAATAATGCTTTCATAGATGTTGACTTGTGAAAACTCTACACATTTGGATTTTAAAGATAGTCAAGTATACAAACAAGATGAAAAATACATAACAAAAAGTAGAAAGTTTCAATGTATTTGTTTGTATATCAGTCCATCTCTTTCTCTCTCAGTCTGTATCACATTTGCTCACACACAATTGCAATTAGTGACAAGCTGAAAACTCCACCGATTTTGGATGTGAAAAGTTGCAGAGTTTTCAAAAAGCTGAAAAATATATTTTAAAATGTATATTTAAACACAGAATATCTTCTGACTTCACAAGCTTCAAGTATTTATTGTGTCCCTTTCTATGTAAAACAAATATACTAATATAATAAAATATGCTAATATACACTTTCTTGCACTCATATGTGAGCATACAGTGTCAATATTAAAACTGGCATGACTGTGAAAGTTCTATTTCCTACCATACTTTTGATCATCAAGTAACTTTTTTCTCCTCTTTTAAATGGAGACAGTTTGCAACAATCTGGGAAGTACCATCTACCTTTCGGTTCCATTTTCATCTTTAGATATGTAATGTGGAACCATTCAACAGTACAATTCTGATTAACACATCCTATACGGGTAGCACCTTCAATATCCTTCCCACAGTAGCAATATAGTTTTGGTGTGGGTGTTGCTGTTTTATTCCACTCTTATGGGATATGTGTGAGAAAATTTTCCCACTAATTCTGGCAAGATGGCAGTTTTGAAGAAATGTTCAGCTTCAGCAGAGATTTTTGTCCAGAATTTGTGGTCATTCAATATCCTTTCAACATGCATGTCATTGGGTGTCCAAAGATAAAATGACTGTACTCTAGTCTTGTAGTCGCAAGTTGTGTTTGTACCTGGTAGTAACAAGTGTGTGATTTCTTACATTGTTGGCATGGTTCACTATGGATCTCATTTTTTCCGATTGTCCACTGAATCTTGTAAAGCATGTGAGTCTTTTTTTCACAAAAAGAGCCATTAATTTTAAGAATACGAGTGCAACAACAATCACATTGGACAATGCCCTCTGGTGATTACCAGACAAGAGGAAGTTCTGGATTGGTGTAGAAGCCACACTCTTGTACCTCCAAGTTTTCATGGTGAGGCCTTGTATCTTCAAGAAAAGCAACTCGGGCAGTCTGCTCATGTCTGCATCCCCATTCTCTTGCCCTGGTAGAGAACTTGGCCTACTCTGGGTAACAGATACCTTTGATAAGTGATTGAGACGGATTGCAGGCATCTGTTCTACAAACTGCTTTCATCTTAGAAACTGTTAATCGGCCTGCTTTAAAAGTGTATCACAACTTTGACTTTGACTTTGATTTTTGGTTGTATCTTTCACATTTGAAGCTCGTTCTTCAGTCACTGCAAACTACTTTTTCACAATGCTGCAGAAGTTCATGAAAATTCATTTGGATGCATTGGTCATTCATTAGATCAGTAGATCAGTGAGAACTTGAGGAATTTTTTTGGACTATAATTGGCACATAACTCTCAGAATATGAGTGCATCAGTCACAGCAGCACTGGTTTTGAATTTGTGGCATTTAGTTTTGAAAAGAAACTGGACAGTTCGTCAAGTGAAGGTTCTGGAATCTCTTTAACTGATCTTAATTTTGATGGCATCAGTATTGTTGGACCATCAATTTTTCTGTTAAGCTGTTTCTTCTTACTTCTGGCAGAAGTGAAGTCCATCTCTGATAATTGACTGTAGCTTACATTTTTAAAGGAGTAGGGTAACAGTCAATATGCCTTACTCTCTGTACAGGTCTTTGACTCCCTTGTCTTTACGCCAGATTCTACAAAGATAAAGAAGGGCAGCAACATGTGTGCAGATCTCTCGAAGTCCAGCTGCTTGTATTTTTTCCATTTGGATCTGCAATCACCCATGACTAAAGAAGCTTCTCAAGGAGCTTTTGTGAGTGCCTTACCTAAAAAATAAAACATTTGATTGGCAAATGACTAAATTATTTAAATGTGTGTGTTTCAGCATTTGATTTATGTATCACGTAATAAATGCATGGATCAGAATGTACAAAGCAAAGCTCCAAAGTCTAAAGGTTGAGAACATTTAATTGCATGTAAGTATACTGTATATAATGAAATATCAATGTATGTACTGAAGGAAAAATGACAGAACTTCACTAAATATTATTACTATGTATACAGCTGTCATTTATTCACCAATGATTATTATCATTATTGCAATAACTGTAAAATTAGAATATCCATAATGCACTATTGTCCATGTTGCATTTGTTCTGTGGAATATATGTGGTATTCAAGATGTAAAATATGATAGGGGATTGGAAGGTGTATTAAAATTTTGTTAGTGGTTTAACTTTCTAAAACAATTTCCTCACATATGTATGTGGTGTTTTACATTAAAGTTTGATGTGTTTCTGATGTATTAGAAGTGTAATAAACTATAGTCTGGACCCATTCATTATGAATCATACACCACCTCCGGTCTTCGAAAGTATTTACCTGGCACAGTTACTATCTAGCTCAGCAAACTTTTTTAATTTGGAAAAATAAAGTTGTTAACGGGGAGTGCAGTGTTAAAGAAATGTTACCGTATTTAGCTGTGTATAACGTGCAGTTTTTTCACCTAATTTTCTTATTTTAAGTCGGGGGGGGGGGGTGTGCGTTTAATATAAGAACTAAAAAGAAAAAAAAAATTCCAGGTCGATCTGACGAAAGGATGAAGGCACTATAACTGCCTACATGTGTCACATTCACTCCTTGGGAAATATTAAATCTGTTGCACGTTGCATTGTAATTAAATTGTTTACCAGTACTAACCTTATTAAAGAAATAAACAATGCTTACAAACCTTGATAGTCTTGTTCTTTGATTGCTTATGTTAATAAACTCATTTTATTTCACATTACTGTGTAGCGTTTTGTTCTGTGCCTCGACCGAAAATACATGTACATAACGACTGGTAACTTGTTGTTCTAAAGCTGCGCTAAGTACCGCATTGCAGCGGAACAAATATGATTACCATACCTGTACCGTTAATGTTTAGTATTCCATAACTGTGGATCTAATACATTTTGTCTTCATTTATTCTTGGTTGAACTGAAATATAATATTTATAATTCAAGCAGTGTTAATGTTCTCATCAGATGCAGCTTTAGGGGACATTTTTTGCGACTACGGTTTTTCTGTTACGGTAACACTGACATATTGTGAAACAAAACAATCAATTAATGTATGAAGTTGGAAAACATTCTTTATTTTTCATTGAAAAAATTAATTTAGTTCTTAGTTTTATTTCTCATCTTAAATGATAGTATTTTATATTTCTTTGTGGCTATACAGTGATCAGTGCTTCACTGACTCCGTGTGGTCTTTTCAAGGTTATCAGCAGAGCTAATATATGAATACCGTACCTTTAAATGTTCGATATTCGATAACTTAAGATCAAATTATTGTTTTCATCATTTATTCTTGTTTGAATTTAAAAATAATATTTAGAATTAAAGTGGTGTTAATTTCTCACCAGAGGCACATTTAGTGGACATCTTTTTCCTGACTACGGTTAGTCTGTTACGGTAACACTGACACACATCGTGAAACAAAATGATTAATTAATGTATGAAGTCGGAAAACATTCTTTCTTTTTTTCTTTGGAAAATAAGCTTGGTTCTTAGTTTTATTTCTCACCTTAAATCATAGTACATGTATTTGATATATTTTTGTAACTATAGAGTGATCAATGCTTCATTGACTCAGTGTGATCTTTCACGGTAATCAGTGCCGGCTAAGCTTTGATGTGCTAAACATAGTTACAATGGTTTGTCTAGGCAAACTTTCAATTTATTTTACTTTTCTTTGGAAAATAACCTTGGTTCTTTGTTTATTTCTCATCTTAAATCATAGTATTTGAAAAATTGTTGCGGCTATACAGTGATTTAAGGCTTCTTTGACTCTGTGTGATCTTTTCACGGTAATCAGCGCTGGCTAAGCTTTGATATGATGAACATAGTTACAATTCTTTGTCATGGTAAACTTTCAATTTATTTACTTTTCTTCGGAAAATAAGCTTGGTTCTTTGTTTTATTTATAATCTTAAACCACAGCATTTCATCCTTCTTTGTTACAATAGAGTGAGTAATATTTAATTGACTCAGCATGGTGTTTTTAAAGGTAATCAGCGCTGGCTAAAGTTTTGATGTGCCAAACATACAGTGAAACCCCGCTATAACGCGCCCTGCTATAACGCGAATTCGGATATAACGCGATCGTGGCGTGGCTCCCAAAATTTCATATATTCATTCGCACATGAACATTTTTTTTTTTTTGAAGTACGAGAAATAGTGTATAAAATGTGTATATTACAGTATCATTTTGGGGAAGAGATCGCATATGTATTCGATTATAATACGTTTCTGGCGTGGTTCCTGAAATTTTATATACATGTACATGTATTTTTCTCAAACACGGAAAAAAAAAAAAAAATTTTAAGTGCGAAAAATAGTGTACAAAAAGTTTATTATCATTTTGGGGAAGAGATCACTTATGAATTCGATCTTGGCGTGGCTTCTTAAATTTAACAATTTCACCAATTTCTTGAACTATTATGGAAATGTTACTTATTATTGATCCATGAGTAAAGCCAGTAAGTCTTCTTTGTGTTTGTCTTCAATTCATTCTGTATACAATCATTGCTCAAGCAATAGCCGACATGTTTTTCTTTTTTATCTGCATACACAACCGAGCATCAGACAATTTGGTGGTTTATAAAAGATTCTCATGATTTAATAAACATCAAAAAACGTAAGCCGCCAACACGTGCACTGGACGTCAATTCATCCTGTATACAATCATTGCGCAAACAATAGCCGACTTACGTTTTTCTTTAACTGCATACACAACCAAGCACCAGACAATGCGGTGGTTGATCAAAGATTGCCATATGTGGGTGCTTATGTAGAGACTGAGCTTGGGCGGCAAGATCACAGGGAGTTCAAATAACCACTCTCTGTTACTTGGCACTGAACAAGTACAGCTGTATCAAACTCGTGGCTCAATCAAAGGGTTGTCCTGTGGGAAAACAAAGACGGATCGATATCAGATAGTAAACGGTGTTCATACCCTATTCATGGTATACTTTAGACATGTATACGTTGTTCTCTGAATAAAGTAAAATATAGTCAAACCCCGCAATAACGCGACCCCGCTTTTTCCGCGATCGAATTGTATGGACCCCAAATATCGCGTTATACCGGGGTTTCACTGTAATTTTGAAGTATTGTCTTGGTAAATTCTATCTAGGGCACTGAGATATATTTCAGAAGTGTCATGAAAGTCCAAATAAGTGTAAATACTGGACCTGAACTTTCACATATCATCTTGTATTCGATCAAACGCCATGAATGATGACAGACGAGGACATATAGCGACTTTTCTAGAGTGATGACGATGAAGAGGAATTTGAGGGATTTGATGCAATAGACTGAACTCCATCAACAAAGTGAACCTTAAAACGGCTCTTTTAAGGGACAACCATAATATCGGAAAGATATACTTTAAAGTTTGCCACTTTTTCATTTCTTTTACGATATCTGTAAAAAAAAAAAAAAAAAAAAGTATTGGTTATAATCGGGTGCCACGTATTGACATAAAAGACCAGAGAAACAGTCCTGTGCTGGTTTATTGTAAGGAATTCAAACATCGTGTAACAAATGATGATCTGTGCACTATCCAAAATGGCAGACTGTTGTCGAGCTATGAAACAGAGCAAAATTATTAAGATTTTAAAATGTATTGTATCACATGCGCGTTATATGGCAGAACTACATTTTTCCCCCTCATTCTGGGTCGAAATTTGGGGTGCGCGTTAAACACCAGTACACGTTATAAACACCAAAATACGGTATTTATAGTACAATGACAGCCTAATACATGTTGCAAGGTGCATGGTTGTGATGTGGATCTTCGCAAAGGTAAAAATGAAATATGATAGATATAAATTGTATACAGCATGCAAGATACCAATCGCTATAACCAGTAAAATTAAAATAAAGGGTATGAAACTACAGTGAGAAAAAATCTCGGAATCTTAAAATTGTAATGTATGTAGAATACAGACTTGGTATCATTTATTATATGGGACACGTTGAAAAATAATGTGAAAATAGTAATGTTGTAAGGTGCTTGGTTGTGATGTGGATCTGCAGTACACGCATCGCATTATTATGATTCACCACTCAATCTGGTGGACATGGACAGATGGGCAGGGGATTAAGTGCCCACTATGAGTAGTGGAAATCCACTCAGACGTGAATTTTCCCCCCAGTCTAGTGTGAATCCACGCAATCTATCGGAAGTCCGTCACAAAATTTATTGTAGTTGTAGTGCGTTTTATGGCGCACCTCGCTGATTCTGTTGTATTTATATTAAACAAACAGATGGGAGAAACTCTGACACCGTAAACCTGAACATGGCAGGTGTCAATTTCATACCTTTACCTGTACAGTGGTAACATTTCTTCTGTATTTATCAATAGCCTGGCCGAGCATACATACAGACGAATGCGCATAATGTAGACAAAAATATGAGGTTTTATATTTCTTGGATATCCTCCAACCCCTGTCCATAACAAAGCATACAGCAGAAAAAATTGCTTACCTACAACGTACATCCCTGCTGATTTAATACATGTATATGTACCTCTTAGCGTATACAGATGCAGAAATTGACATACTGTTCTGCATCAAGTGGTAACTTTGATGTTCTTTCTTAATAAATGATATTTCATAAAAGTGTTTTGTGTACTGGTTATTAATTTGTCATCGTTTCCCTTTAATTTCCAAGACCCACCTTTAAGAACTCATTGAAAGCAGTAATACATATAAAACTCGAAAAGAGATTACAAATGAACGCCGTAATATTTATATCAAACATGCACGATCATGAACACTGGCACATTATGACATGTATGTCATAATTCTTTCCAAAGTATATTAAAACAAAAAAGATACACGAGCTATACTACGGAAAGGTTCTTCTGTACTTTGACCCTTAAACTTCGAAAATAACATCGCTTATCAGAGAACATGTCAATTTTTTAAATGCACGGAATTGTGTACACTGTATTGACTGTTGTGCTCTATCAGTGGCCATTCATGTCATAGACAAAGTGATTTCAATGAGAAAAAGTTACTTCCTGTCCTCACTTTTTTCACGAATCTACATTGCAACACCAGGCACTGGCTGAGGAATATCATTCTTACTTTGAAGCCAGCTGCTACACCTGTTGCTGTAGCTTCCTGCCTAGAGTCAACAACAGTCAGTCAGTCAGGAGAGTTTCTACATGTCATCAGCTAACGTTCAATGTTGCGCTTCGATGTTTCAAAATGTGCAGAACATTAACTGTTGAATGAAAATATCACAACACCACACACCTCAAAACTAAAAAGATGTTAGTTTGTGAAAAACAAATTTGGACTGAGAAACACATTTGATGTTAAGTTCTCATATTATCGTGTAAAACTGGTCTCTAGCATTATATGAAAAAATAAATATCCTTTTTTTTATTTTCCCATTTAGAGACCTACCATTTAACTTAAATTTAGGGGAAAAAGGTGTAATGGCCTTGATGTACATCTAAATTTCGTTCTTTTTTATTTCTACAAAAAAGAACAAGTGTAGTTGTTTCAAGCTATATCCCATCCCCTCCGTCTCTCTTTCTCTCCCAGCCTACACCCCCCCCCACTCTGTTGCATAATAAGCAAATAGAGTAGAAGTCTTAAATGACTTAAATTAGGACAGTTACCTAGCAGCTACTGGTCAATGTCACGCTTCAATATTTCAAAATGAGCACTGTTGAATAAAAATGTTTCTTCTTGTCACAAATGAAACGCTTTAAAACTAAGAAGATATTAGTTTGTGAAGAGCAAATTTAGACAGAGAAACGCATAGCTGTTAAGTTTTTATATTATCGTTAAAACTGGTTTCTAGCGGTATATAAAGCAAACTATATGTAGTATTTTTATTTTCCTGATAAGGGACCAAGCATTTAAATGTAACAAGCTCTAATGGTCCTGATTCACATCTAAGATTATTAATATTTTCTTTTCTAAAAATCACAAGTGTAATTTTGTTGAAGCTAAATCCTATCACACCCCAACCCCCAGTAGCACATAGAGTAGAAGTTAAATTACTTAGATCAGAATTCAAGCATGTCATGGGAATATTGTTTTGAAAACACCAAAGGCGTCAGTTTAATGAAGCCACTTCAGCTGGGATAGCATCCTGTAATGCAAGTGCTAGAAAGACGTGAATGAAAGAACATTAGATAAACAATTAGCACCTCAACCCTGGCCCTGGGCATTACTTTTATACATATACACATATCCATATATGTATATTGATACCTCTTAGTAGGTGAAAGACTACCAGCTTATGAGAATGCATTTTAGTGGCGAGTCTTTGAATATTTACATCTACATACATGTACTGTTCTGCGTCAAGCAGTAACTTCAGTGCATTTTCTCAATAAATGATATTTCATACAATAGCTTCTTGTACTAACTATTAATTTCTCATAGTTTCCCTTTAATGTATACACAGTTTCCAAAACCTTCTTTAAAGAAATTATTGAAAGCAGGATACAATACCTTTATCTGTAGACTTAGAAAAATGACTGATTATTTTAGAGTATGATATTTTTAAATGCGCTGAATTTGTCTACACGGTATTGACGGCTGCTCTATTTCCATGGCTGTTCATGCTATAAATGAAGTGATTTTTATGAAAAAGGTTACTTTCTTTGTCACTTTTTTTGTGAATCTATCATCAAGCACCAGCCGAGGAGTGACATTTTTACTTTGAAGTCAGCCGCTATGCTTGTTATAATGCTTATCTTTTTTCTTTTTAGCCCTGATGTTTCAAAAGAAGCATTAACTTCTGATTGAAAATGTTTTTGTTGCGTGTGGAAAAACAAATTTTGGACTTGTAATATGGAGTGAGAAACGCAATGTGGCCAAGTTGTGATATTTTTTGCGTAAAACTGGTTTCTAGTGGTATACAAAATAAACCATATAAAATTTGTATTCTCCCAATTAATCTTGCAACACAGCACAACACATATAATACAAGTCTATTGCAAGAACACAACGCTATTGCATGTTTACGAAAGCTGTATTACACTACAAGCTTTTATTTTTTTAATGCTTCTTTTTTTGTAGTAAAATGTGTTTATTGCATGCAAACATGAGAGAGAGAGATTATGCACCATAACTTTTGACCAATGTTACCTGTCGCTTTTATCTCTAACTTGGAAACAGGCATTGATAATTAGAGAGTATGCAGTTTTGAAATGTGCTTCGTTCATCTTCATTGTGGAATTTGTCTACGGACAAAATTTAGAAATAAAATTTTGATTCCTCTCTTTATTTAAATAAGTAAATATGTAAATTGCACCTTAGCAATTAATTTTGTATTTTACAAGAATTTATATAATTCATTGGGTTATTCACCTGCTATTAGTGTCCTTTGTCTTATTTTCTTATTATCTACTGTTGGATCTGGTCATAATTAACCATGTATGAACTTAATGCTTCAGAAATTTAATAGACTGAAAGTCTAATGAGTGAGCATTACTGCAATAATCAAGGTGAACCTGACAATATTCATGACCACCTTAGAATTAATATGAACGGTTCAAAATAAACAGGAAATGACGGGGATTGACAACCTCTGAAGCCAAAACCTTTCCACCTCAGGTCAGAGTAGTTAACAAAGTTCTACCAGGGATACCAGTTTAAAGCCGTGAAAAATAAGAAGCCACATGTTTACAGCAATCAGTGCAATAATAGAGATAGATTTTATAGCCTTGGCAAACACGTGGCTTAGCAATTTCTGGTGATTTACAAGGCATTATTGATAGATATGATGTGTTCAGCTTGTGTGTAATACAGTATGAGATAAATAAGGGGGAGAAAGAAGTAATTCCAAAGCACAAAAATAAATCTTACTGAATGATACATTAATTAAAACGCCAGAAAAGTTTCCTATTGAAGTAAATGAATCACCAATTAATAAAATACAATTCAAGTTTGTCCACTTTGACAGCTCACTTCGGAAGCTGCCATATTTTCCACGGTTTTGTCTAACTGGTTATAATTTGATGGGCAATCAAACAGAAGTCAACATTTGATCACAAAATCAAATGCTTTATAACTAAGAAGATAATAGTTTGGGCATAATTTCAGTAATTTCACATTGTTGGCCTAACTGTTAAACCCTGTATAAATAGGTATTTGAATTCGTGTTCTTTGGCGACAAAATGTTTTATTTGTATTCTCGTCAACTTCTTAAACATGATAATTGGGTCAAAATGTAACAAATTAGTAGCTAAACTGATCAACAATATTCGCTTGACATTCGGAGACAGTTTGCAGTATTTATCATGTGGATTGAAAGAATGTACTGTTCCAAAAAAATTGTATCTGCATGAACTCAAAATAATACATATGATTTTATCTCTTACCGAAAATATTTAAGTGATTACACACTTTTTATTGCTTTCACCAGTCCAAATCTGTAATATTAAACTCGTCATGGGACCAAACCAGCAATCCTAAGTATATTTTTTAAAGCTGTTGGTCATAGAATGCAACATCATATGCATCAAAGAGTCTGAGTAAAAACAGTAGGTCTACAGTAAAAGTAAACACATGTCTAGTTGCTGAGAAAATGTGTCGCATGGACAGGTATATTTGAGTCACAAGTACTAAACAGGCTGGAATAGTAGAGGTTGTATATTGGATAGTGCCGTGTATATTTCATTGTGTGGGAACACGTTAAGCAAACAATTTAAAAGTGACTGGGGGAATAAATTTTAAAAAAATCACAGAATTTCTCCCATTCTTTTATTTTAATAACGGAATGAAACCCGCTAATACATGTATTTATGTGTGATTTCTTTTTCCTTTTGTTCGTTTATAAACAGAATCTCTCTCCCCCCTCAATCTCATTAAAATTACGATAATTAAACTTTGTATAATTTGTGAAGCATTGAAGTAGTCTCATGACCCTTTGCTAGGAAATTTATCTTTCATCTCTTGCAATACACATATGTGAATGCGTTTTAGTGGGCGAGTCTTTGAATATTAAATGGCATTGTGTACAAATTAAAAAGAGCATTCTGCACTGTGTGCCGTAGCTTAGCAGATAGGTAAGTTCCACGCGAGGTAGTGGGTGTCCACTATTACATATTTATATTGTTGCGACTTTCATACGGGCAATAAAACTTAATCCATCCACTATGAGTCACGACATGGACAATCCACGATGACCACTATATCCGGTCCATGACGGACACAGCGTGAAAAGGATTAAGGTCCACCATGGGAGTGTGGATTTTCATAAAAATGCTATGATGCATGTGCTGTATACTGTATACACCATGCAAAATGTCTACCACTTTAATGACTATGACTATAATAAATGGATACAAAACAACTAACAAAATTCTCTAAATCATATGTCATTCTCTAAATCATAATATGACATAATTAGATTATAGATTTGTGTAATTTTTATATTATATGTTAAACATTCCACAAAAATGCAGTATGAACAAAAGTGTCTTCATCATAGAAATATGTTTAATTCATATTTAGATAGCATTTACAGTAGCATGCTAGCAATTTGATTAACATTTAAGGCCCCAAAAAATATGTGTGTTTCCTATTGCACTGGTTTTAAATTTGTGTAGGCAGGAATTTTTTATTGTTTTTGAAACATTATATATAAATCAAATAATATTTTAATATTTCAAACACTTCTAAATACTAGGCAAAACAGGCTCAATTAGATGCACAAATCAATTTCAACTGTGCTTTTTTTTTTTTTACCATGGGGTGGGGGGGGGAGTGCTAGGATCGGCAATGAGAAACAGGGACGGTTGGCTGACCGGAAACACATATATTTTGTTTTTTGGCCTAACAAGAATATGTAATGTAGACATCATCATTATTATTATTATTATTATTATTGATGTTTTTGAAAATACAAATAATTCCTAAATATAAGTGTAAATGTCTGATAAACATATAAATCATTATTATTAAGATTATTTTAAAATCTGATTAAATTTCTTAATTTTAAAATTATGATTAAAAAAAATATCAACCATTATTATACAATATTATTTCTATTTTTATTTGTATTCATCATTGATCTGGGGAAAAAAGCCTGAATATTTAATTATTATCTTAATTATTGCTTATTCTACATGCATATGTATATGGTGCTTTTCTGTCTTCTATAATAATAATAATAATGTCTAAATTATTTGCTATTTTCAATGTACTTAATTATGATTTTTACAAAACTTTATAAAGCCATTTTTATTCAGAATGTATTTTTTTGGAATGTGGCATATAATTAACAAAGAAATGATAAAGTCTGTATTCTACTTGTATTACATTTTTATGATTCAGAGAATTGTTATCACTTTACCAGTAGTTTCTTACCCTTTATTTTAATTTTACTGGTTACAATGGCTGGTATCTTGCACATTGTATACAGTATAAATGTACTGACTTTTATTTTTACCTTCGTGATTATCCGTGTCGCAACCATGCACATTACGACATGTATCGCCGTTAACAACTTTATTTTTCCAAATTAAAAAAGTTTCCTCAGATGGAATAAGGTTTGTTTTGAAATATGTAAGGTATAAAGGGATTCATTAATTCTCAGCTATATTGTAACTGTGCCAGGTAAATAATTTCGAAGACCGGAGTTAGTGTACAATTCATAATGGAATGGGTCCTTACTATACCAAAAATTTACTACTGGAATGGCTCCTACTGCATCCATCATTCTCTCTCACTCTCTCTTTCTCTCTGTCTGACAAACACAAAGTTCAATAATAAACTATTTTCGTGCACATGTCTGCTGTGTACTTCAGATTATATTAACAGTTACGAGCTGATATATAACTTTATTTACTTGTCAAAAATTGGGTACTTTGCAAAATGCCATTTACCTTGGCGATCATTAAATGTAAATCTCCGATGACACAACATGATACATCCTGAACCCAACCAGACATGAACTGGTTGTAAGCATCAATTCCTGTAAATGATTTAAGGACTGAGTGTTTCACAGTATAAAACCTTGACATCTTTCTCAGCCATTATGATTCCTACCACCGGAAGTGATCAGTGGTAACTAGGCGGCCTGATGTAAAGGCTCAGTAGAACTTGACCGTCAAGCGACAGGGTGTCAAAATTAATAGGGTTCCTCCTCTAATCATGGGCACTACTCCTGTAAAGTTTGAAAAAGATTGTTTGAATATAACATGAGTTATCTTCTGAAAACGAAATTAGCTTGAAAATAGTCTGCTTGCAGTCCGTCATCTTTTATGAGTACGTCTGCACAGGCGCATTATAACCGGACATGACATGGAATAAAACGGACATCTATGGATGCGCTCTACAGGACTCGCGGTACTAATTCAACTCCCATAGTAAACCTATGGAAACACCATGATATTAAAAATTCAATAACTTTCAATTTCTAAATGCTTATGATCAAACCTATATTTATCAGTATAGACCCACCCTTCATGCAAGCTTCTGTGTTAAGAAAAGCACATGAGCTGCAGGATATTTTGGATCTACATGTACATGAAACATGTACTATCCATTCTGCACCTAATGAATCAGGTGCTACTGTTGTTATTGATTGTTCCTAAGTCAAGTCTATATAAATACTAAAACTGCATCAATAGAATCTTGTCTCTATTTTTTTTTAAAATTACAGATAGGATAAGCTCTCAAAATAATTTTTTGCTAAAAGTTTACTTTTCATTATTAACCAATTATGGACCACCAAACCCGTATATACTCTATTGTATCTTCCCCATTTCTTGACTGGTTCACAGTTGTTCCATATAATTATGTGCTGGTATCACAGTACCAATTGTTTTCCCATAGACCTTAATGTTAACGTTTTTTGAAATAAATGTACCTTTTCTCTTACTTTAGCCTGCATGTAACACACTGTCATAGAGAGCAATATTAGATTGTCAATTTGACAAGGAGAGAACCAGGTACTCCATTGCATTTAAGAGAGATAACTCTGCTGGAACTAGACAGGGGTAAGAGTTATCCAGTCATAACAGATGCATTTTCAGTGATGTTTACAACATTTTAAAAATATCAGAACAAATACAAAACATGATCTACATATGAATTAACATAATCTCAAATGTTGTGAAGAGACTCAACATTTTTTTTAGCCTGACAGAAACTACAACTCTTACTGTTACATAATGTACCAATGACAGCTAGTTTTGTTGTTTATTTCTGAATACAATGTTCTTACACGTTTAGCTCTCCCCCTCCCCCCATCCCCCCGGGCTTGTGCAGTTGGTACCGTGATATGTGCTTTTGAGAGAGTGACTGGTGTAAGATGAAGTTGTTTGCATTTGCAACATGCACAGTGGAGAGAATGTTGGCATACCTCTATGCTACTTTCATGTACTGTGGCTGAAATTTCTGTACATATTGTACTTGTGGAAATTGGACATGATGTAAGCACACAGCAGACAGAAATGGCTGCTCCAAAGTACTCAAAAAAATAATTAGTCAAAAGTACAGTTTTCAGCAGTTATTAAAATAGGAAAACAAATTTTGCCAGAGTAGGTAATACCAGTCTCTGAAAGTACAATGAATGAATTACAAAATATAAAAAAGTAAAAAAGTTATCGGCTCTTTTTTTAAAAATTTATCTTTGAAGTCCAGGAAGTGAAAATGACCAAGCGGAGCTAGCAGTTTTTTGAGAGGTGTACATCTTAAGTAAGACCAAGCTGTATACTCTATAACCCAAATTGCACCCATCAATCATACACCAAAATAAAAGGAATTAAAAGTTCTTTTAATAATACCTAAGATATACAAGGTCTTTTTTTAAATAGCCAGGACAACCAGTGAAGAAAACCTGGGTAATTCTTTTTCTTTAAAAATATAACCCTATGCAAAATACGAATACAAAACTGTACGAAAAATTTGTGGCCCGGTGGATTATGTGCGTGATATGATGCGTACATATATCGGTGAGAGATTTAAGAATTTCTTTTGGTGTGTTAATCATCGATGAATTTAGGTATATCACTATGATGATGCAACATTAACTCACAAAGAAGTTGATATATTTCATGGCGACATGTTTCGTAAAAAATTATACGCAGATCATTTTCATCAAATGTTTCATCTGTGTTATTTTTGTGTATTATGTTGATTATATCTGGTTCTGGCCATTGACGTCATAAAACTGTAAAATTTCCCCTCTATGGATTTTGTGGATTATCAATTGTAAAAATAGTACCATAACATAACAGTTTATAAATAGTTTGAATTTTTGCACAAATGTTTTTCATGTTGATGCTGGATTTTTTTGTTATCCTATTTTCTGGAAAGTAAATATGCCACTTTTCTAAGAGAGTTTTAGTAGTGGTAGTACCTTCTGGCGATTCTAATTGTTGCTATTCATTTTTTGAAAGGAGTATCGCAATTTTGATTTGCATTTGGTAACCCCATTGCATTTAAAAACTCAATGGCGAATTTTAGTGTTTCACTTTCTGGAATGTGCTGTGCATCACTATCTATGCACGTTAACCATTTTCCACCAAACATAGATCGACAATTGCATTTATAAATCTCCACAGATTTTTCTAATTCTTCTATTTGTTCTATGGGTAATTTACTTAAATCCGTTTGTTAAATGCTTTTCAAATATGATAATTTTTTTTATACGGATCCTCAATGGAATTATTGTATACGTACATTTTTTGATCATCGTGCTTAATGCAGTAATTATATTTTACAGTCTTTTCAGCTATACGTTCACCGATAGATTTGTTGACGCCTGGTAATTCTATAATATTTTCGTGATCTGGTTCAAAATCATCTGCGTCGATCTTCCGATGGCATCCATAGATTAATTCAAACCCACTATTGATTCAATTCTTCAACAATTAAAAAACGCAGAAGAATTATTTTTTTCAAATGCAACGCTGCAATATGCAATTCCTCGTGGAGTATTTATTTCGTTAAATCTCACTGATGTAAATGCTCGACCTGTTGTTGGTGAAATATTATACGTATATGCAATATTTTCCTGTATTTCGTGGAGATTTAATAGTCCAAGTGTCTATGAAGACTTATGACCACTAAAATGTACACGTGAAACGCATCAAAATCTATGGATTGATTATTTTGTTGCT
The DNA here is from genome assembly GCA_029931535.1 of Margaritifera margaritifera. NCBI lineage: Eukaryota > Metazoa > Mollusca > Bivalvia > Unionida > Margaritiferidae > Margaritifera > Margaritifera margaritifera. The sequence goes on from JAQPZY010001599.1 coordinate 1,504,803, forward strand.
AAAACATCTCTAAGGCCCGATGAAAACACAAAAAGGTCAGTAAATCTTTTATCAACAATAGAAACACCAGGTTCCAGCATTAAATTAAAAACAACAACATCATAGTCGTTAAATGCTTCGTTGATATTTTCTAAATCTCGTTATTTTCTCTGCCGCATCTGTATCTGCGTGATAATATTTGCATTTAGCTCCACAATTTGTTAATGCACGTACCATTTTTTCCACCGATAATTTACCTGATATTTTTTTGTGACATAGGATTGCTATTTTGTTACCTGGTGCGAGATTATTATATGTATCGTACAGATCCTGGAAATTATTATTGTGTTTTCCATGAAATATTAGTCACTTTCCTTCATTGGGTCGAAAAACATTGGCGATAAATTTTGGGCGCGTCCCACAAATCTTTGTCATTATATCTATGTCAAGTTCCGTTAAATCAGCATCTAACAGTATTAATCGTTGTGCAGATTTTATTAATTTTTCTAATGTATCCCACTTTGCTCTAGAACCCTCGTGATTTACAAAATACTTGTCTAAGAACTCCACGCTATTCGTCGATTAATAAAACATCTGGAATACCTTCTAAACATTGTAGCGATTCTACTTGTATTATTACGCGGCGATGATGTTTTAACGATATTGTTCCTGATATTGATTGATAATTAATGAGTTTATGATCTGCCACGGTTTTATTTGTAAAAGATTTTTTGTATGAAACGGCAACAACTGTTTGGTCATCGCGAATTGTTTTCCATGCGGCTTCTGATTTTCCTAAACCACATGGAGATCCATCACAATAATCTATGTCTTCTATTTTTTTTACAATCTTTTCCTCCTTGCCATTTAGGTTCATAGTAATAAGTTTCCAGATATGATGGAATAAAATTACCTGTGCAATCTGGTCTATAAATTTCACCAATGGCACGTTCTGCTCGTTTAAATAATTCTTCTGGTGTTGAACAATTCCAACATTCTTTGTCATAATGATATGTAAAAAATATCCAAAATCGCTTTTTTCATCGACGTTTTTTATCCATTCTTTTTTTTATCAAAATCATCATAATTATCATGAAAATCATGATCAATATCGCATTTGAGGTTTTGCAACAATAGTCGACGTGAATATGCCATACTTTTGTGCTATTTACAAAAACTAAAACAGATCTTCTATCGAGATGATGCTCGCATATATTACAGTAACTGCTGTTTAACTAATTTAACACAAACATGTTATCATAATTTACTTCTGCTACCTCTAAACATTTTCTCTCTCACCATTTACTAAATAAGAAATTCTTTGAATAAAACTTTCAGGTAATTTATCTATGTTAATTGGAGTTGATTTAGATTTTTCTTTTTTATTTTATATTTCATAGAATCTCTACCTTGTACAAGAAAATTTTCCAATGGAATTTCCACGAAATTCTTCAATGGTGTATCCATTATTGGGTTTTGTAAATAATTAGATCCCTCAGATGCCGTAAACACCAATTTTAAACTAGAAGACTCAGCAACAAAATCTATTTTAGCCCCATAACGTGCATAAAGTATTTTATTTTTACTTAATATCGTTTCTCTTGTAAAATATTTGTCTGATAATATATGATAACCATTTTGGGTTTCAAAACACATTGATGTACACTCATATGTTTTCGAATGCAGTGACAATATCGTCGATGTTTATCGTTTTTGTATCTACATCAAGAACAGCTCGGCGTGTAAACCCGGGTCTTATTATTTCATTTGTCATATAAGTGTTATAAAACATTTCTGGACCAAATTTATTCAAATTTTCTAGGTCTTTAAAAACTTAAAACTTGCTGCATGAAAAAATCATTTTAGGAAGTTTATTTTTACCAATAAAATGTTTGGCATCTTTCTTTTTACTAAAAACCATTACGCTATTGGAAAGACTTTCATAATTTAATGGTTTCGATTTTGATTTCCAATCATAATAATCATCATAATCGCCACCATCATCATAATCACTGCTGCCATCAGAATCACTTTCTTCATCAGAATCACTTTCTACAGCAGGTTTATGAAGGATTATTCCATCATCGGAATTCTTGGAATATTTTTCAAAATTCTCACTACGAATTTCTTCATCTGGATTCACTGGAGTTTTACAAAATTCTACATTATCACAGGAAAATAATGCCATTACATCTTCATCGGAAATATTGTCGTCGGAATTCGCTGGATTTTTAAAAATGTCTTCTTCAGAATTTTCGGATTTTTTACCAAAATCTGCATCACAGGAAAATAATGCCATTATATCTTCATCAGAAATATTATTATCATCATTATCGGAATTTTGAATTATTTCTTCTTAGGTTTTTTTGTACAAATTTCTTCATTTCATCAATTTCTTCATCGACATAGGAAATATCATCGGTGTGGGAATTATTGTCGTCACTGTTTTCATAATCACTACTACTTTCGTAATCAAAAATGTTATATTCCATCTCTATATAATAACAACAAACAACAAATTAATTATTTAATAGGGTTTACGACAAATTTTTATATATATATAACACCGGTGTTATTTTCTCTTCAGATCATTTAATGTTTTTCCCATCTCAATTAATGCATCACCATCAAGCCCCATAAAAAATTTCCAAATGTCATCATCTACATTAATTACCTTATAATGATCTGTGGCTAATTCCCGCCTTATTGCCTGTCTAAGGGCTTCCTGAATCAATTTCCGTTCTTGTGATATGTTTTTAATTTCTCTGAAGTTTTTCTTGACATTGATTAATAAATTTAGACCAATAACTCTACAATCTTTCATTACAAGACCACATTTTTTCAAAACTGTTATTGTTTCGTTTATATTGGTGCGTGTTAAATTGTGTTCACATAGTTGTATAAATAATTGCAAAAATTTATCACTAAGGCGCTCATCGATTGGAGATAATATCGAAAAACGTTGTTGTTGTATTATTTGTTGCGTTTTATCATCACGATTTTTAAACACACCGAGATACGGTCCTGTATTATGCTCCACAACATTAATGGTTTTTAATTCACCAGGACGTAATCGAAATAATATCGTTGTGGTTATAATTTCATCGACGATTACTATTGGATTTTTTGCATCAATAAAACGTGTACAAATTTGTTCCAGGGTTGTTAAATTATTATATTGGAAATTACCTGGTATATTTAATCCTTTTTCGACACGTTCTTCGAATTTAGCTTTTGCGATTTTATTATGTTGTGTTGTTATTTCTGGTTTATATGTCACTTTGATAAATTCCTTGTGAATGCCTAATTGTGTTAAATATTTCGGAGTTTTCCAAGCATTGCCATTATTGTATGTTCATTATCATAGTGCAATACAATAAAATCTGATGCCGTTGCGATATTTTTTTCCATCCATACTTCGAGGGGTTTTTCATATTCCTGTTTTTCGCTTGCTTTACTCACTTTAATAATTTCACTAAATATTTTGTTGGGTAGACTCATCACTGGTGTTACTGCCATTATATTATTTTTATTATATTTTGTTGCTTATGCGATTGCTTATGCATAGTTTATACACAGCAATAGGTGACCCATTCACTACCATTCCTGCAAATAGTCTACATTAATATGCATGAGCTATATTAATACATCACTTGCCAGCCAATCAAAACATTCCCAGCTGTCACGTGTCTTTGTTCAATTGTTCTTAGTTTGGAGTGGAGAGCGACAGCACCCATATTTCTGTTGAATTGCGCTTTACAACTTTTCTTCGTGTTTGCATCACTTGCTTACTTTCACAACACGGACTTTTCATACTGGAGCTACAATTCCCCGTTTGTTTCCTCTTCACATTCAGTGAATTCATCAGTAATTTCATTGCCATTCATTGGACCCTCAAGGCATTTCCTTTGTCTGCACACAATGGTGTCATGCGCTTCGAAAGGACAGAGGTTAGTCCCATACGACTTGGACAATCCTTTCAAGTCGACTACTCTCCGTTTAAAGCAGAAACTTGAATCTATAGGCATTAAAGTGTCTGCTGTTCTCCCAAAGCACGCCTTAAGACAGCTGTACATGGATAATGCCCCTTCCACCAGTTCACCGCCTGCTGATCATTTACCGGGACAAGAAAGGAACAACCCACCTCAATCGCAACCAAGCACACGTCAGTTGGAAGAAGAAGTTGCATCCCTCATTCCACATCCAACTCCAAGTCGACGTATCCGTAGTGTGACAGTTGTTCGTGATGCTATGGCAGAGGATTTCACTTCGGCGGAAGTCAGTGGAGTGGCAACAGCAGTGCAGTGCAATGTTCCGGAAGTAGGAACTACTTCCAACATGGCCACCATAGATGTAAACACATTGTCTACTGCCAACATACTGACCTCAATCCACTCCATTCAGCATTCTATCGTTGACCTCAATAATTGCATTACTCACATCATGGCACAACAACAGGCATCTTCTCCCGATTTATTCTTAGGCGACTCAATACATCTCTCATCACCGCCAGTCTCCCAGCTTGCGACGTCGATCAATCAGCTGATGCAGTCCCCGGGATTTTCGCCGGAAATGCTACCAGCAATCAACGTTGTCTCCGAAATCCAGCGGAAGCAGATACTCGATGGTAAGCATGTCAATCTTGCCACTCTTTTGCTACCACACTTTGAATCGGATCTTTCAAATCAAGATGATAAGGCTGGGAAGAATGATCCCCGGTTACTTAAGCGTCTGAGTCTAAGTGAGTTCATAACAGCTTTCGGAAAGTTTAAACGCGTCATCTGTTCAGTGTATCCCAACAGACGCCATGAATTGGACATGTACGAGGCCGACATTATCAAAATTGCCAATGCCTATGGGGACATTTTCTATGGCTACCACAATGTCTACTCCAGTCAGGCAGCTATTGCCCTGCGTGACTACAAACTAAAAGTCAACTGGGCTCTGAGGGATCAGGCAGCGCTTCAGCTTTTGATTGGTGGCTGCAAAACAACAACTTGCGACATCTGCAATTCTGTTACTCACCCCACCGACTTTTGCCCGCAAGAAACGTACGCTGCCGCTCCCATTGGGAACATAGCCGACAGAAGGCAAATGGATATTGACAAGTACGGCCGTCCTAGACAGATGGTGGACAGAAAAGAACTTTGTAACAATTTTAATTCCAGACGTGGTTGCCACCGAACTACTTGCCAGTTCTTACATACCTGCAATCGGTGCAGGGCCAAAACGCATGGGGCAGCCGCATGCCCAAAGAACCCATTGCACAGTTTTTCCAGCTCTGGTTCACGCAATGTCACTGCCCCACGCAAATCAGTGCCAGAGAAGACACAACAAATCTGACCTGCTTTCTCGCCACATGCTTCCGCCCCCATTGACATCAACAGATTGCAGCTGGAACTCCATAATCATCCTGATCTGAACTTTGTTCAATGCTTGTTTTCCGGTCTGAAACATGGTTTTGACAGTTTGGTGCATAAAACGCGCTTGCCTACAAAAGAGTGCAAAAACTTGCTTTCTGCTTCTAAACAACCGAATATTGTCGATCAGTTATTAGCAAAGGAATGTGCCAAAGGTTTCATGCTTGGCCCTTATTCATCTCCACCATATCCAAATTACAGAGTTAGTCCTATCGGTATCGCGGAAGGTAAATATTCAAAAAAGAAGAGGCTTATCATTGACCTGTCATCTCCCCATGGCGACCACATTCATGCACGTATCAATGAACTTATTAGGAAGGATAAATGCTCCCTAAGCTACGTCAAGATTGATGATGCCATCCGAATCATTCAGAATTATAGTAAGGGAGCTATTATGTGCAAAACTGACATTTCAAACAGATTCCCATTGCGCCTTCGCAATGGCACTTGTTCTGCGTAAAATAGAGAGGACATTATTAGGTTTGTGTTCGCCTCCCCTTCGGGTCGCGTTCAAGTCCAAAATTATTTGATACCTTTTCTCAGCCGATTTGTTGGATAGCCAAACATAATTATGGTATTGACGTCATCTTGCACCTCCTCGACGACTTTCTTACAATAGATCCTCCTTCTGCATGTGGTAAGAGAACTATGGCTTTGTTGACTTTAATTGTCAACAGATTGAAGATTCCCACGGCTCCAAACAAGACCGTTGGCCCTAGTACAGTTATCGAATATACATTAAACACTTTCTTAACAAACGAAGTGTCTGCAAGCGAGAACTGCTCCAGTTACTGGGCCACTTAAATTTTGCTACCCGTGTTTATCCTACCAGGGCGTGCGTTCATGTCATATCTCATACGACTATCTACCAAAGTCAGGGAACTCCATCATTACGTACACTTGGATGCAAATTGCGGAGGAGGAACTATATATGTGGCACCGATTCCTGGCTACGTGGAATGGAGTTTCTATGTTTCTTGACAATCAGTCCACAACATCAGACAAACTTGAATTATGCACAGATGCTTCATCAACAGTGGGGTATGGGGGTTACTTCAAAACTCACTGGTTTGCGCCTGCATGGTCGGATGATCTTAAATTGCTTTTTTCCGTGGAGAATGATTTCTCTATGGCATTCAGGGGGTTTTACCCGTTCATTGTTGCTGCTATTATTTGGGGTGCAGAATGGGCAGGCAAACACATAATATTTATATGTGATAATATGGCCATGGTCAATATACTTCTAAAGGGAAGATCTAAATGTATGCATATAATGAAATTAATGCGTAAACTTACATGGTGTGCGGCTTCTTGTAACTTTAATTTTTCTGCCAAACACATTCCTGGAGTTATCAACAATACAGCTGATACCTTGTCCCGCCTTCAATTTCAGAAATTTCATGCACTGGCTCCGGACGCGGATCTACAACCCTGCAAATGCCCCCCACCCTCGGAAGTCTTGCGGACCTGGATACAGAGGTAGACATTTTATGGAACCAGGCTTTAAGCCCTGCTACACAAATCGCCTACAACACTGCATTCAATGCTTTTAGGACCTTCATGCTGATGTGTGGCTTCGCCTCAAACCTGCAACTTTTGCCAGATATTATGGAGGACACCTTAATCTACTTTGAGACACATTGCTATAGAGTCCTCAACTTGAAGCATTCTACAATAAAATTGTACCTCTGTGGCATTAGGTTCAAGTATATGCAGGCTGGTTTGCAATCACCATTCACCACAGACAGAAATAATCTGCCGCGTCTTGTCACCATCCTCCAGGCCATCAAAAAAACTCAAGGTTCACCTGCAAAACTGTGCCAGCCTATTAAATACAATATCCTGACAAGCATTTGTACAATTCTGCGAGGAGGAGTATTTGACACACACACTGATTTGCTGTTGTTTACTGTCTGCATAGTTGCTTTCTTCGGCTTCCTGAGATGTGGGGAATTCACTGTTCGGGATTCCTTCAATCCAACCGTTCATCTCTGTGTCAGCGATGTGCACTTCCACCTAGAAACTGCTTTTCTCAAGTTGAAATCTTCAAAAACCGACCCTTTCCGTAAGGGTGTGACCGTTCAGTTTCATGCCACAGGTCGCGCTATATGTCCATTGTCTGCTCTGAAGACTTTTATGCAATTCAGGAGACGCTCGTCACCCCAGCCATATGCCCCACTCTTCATTACAGCTGGAAGACCATATAATCAAAGTTCTGGGCCGGTGGTCTTCAGATTGTTACACAAGATACATTCGCACTGCTCACAGTGCTATCCGGGCAGCGCAGAGGGCTATGGTCATGGATGCGGATAGCAATACACAGCAACCATGATCATGCTGCATTCAACATACAAGGACAAGAGGTCTCACATTCGCAGTGTTCTCCATCCTGGGTGTGTTTTTCTGAATCCAGTTCTACAGTGCTTGCCATGTGATGTAATTGCTGTGGTTCCAGTTTCCACAGTCGTGCATTGTGTTTCTATATTCATCGTATGTGTGGAGTTCTGCACGCGTGTGATACCAGTGTTCATTGTGTGGCATTTGTGCATATCCATCATCTTCATTGCCATATGTGCATTCAGTGTGTTCAATTCATGGAGGTGTTAGTGCATTGTCATGGTCTTCTGCCCATTTCATGGATGTGATCATCTTGCTTCCTGCCCGAGTTGGATGTGATCATTGAATCATTTCCATTCTCTATTTTCCGACGAATTCATCTTTGCCATCTTCCAAGATGTATCTTTCTCATGTTATGCCACCATCGTCCTGCTCTGAGTGGTTCGCAATTGTTCCACATAATGCTGTCAATACATGATCAGATGCCTGTGCAACACTGCAGTGTTTTTAGCACACATATAACCACTCTCAGCCATTCATTTGCACAAGACTTTACATTTACATATATCATAGACTTCTTGCAATTCAAGTGACTTTGTCTTGATAATTGCAATATTCCAGTGTTGGAGTAGTGATATCAGTCTTTGTATAGTAATTGCATGCTGTTTCATGCCATTGTCGATTTCTTCCGACCTGTATGTATACCTATCTTTTCAATTATGTTTGATATGACTGCTATGATCTAGTGCAGTGTTTTAAGCATGCATGGAACCACTCCGAGACATTCACACAAGATTTGACATTTTCGTACATCATGGACTTATTGCAGTTCATGTGACTTTGTCTTGATAAGTGCGAGTCTAGCGTTACAGTAGTAATACCAGTCTACTTATAGTAATTGCATGTTGTTTCTTGCCATTGTCGATTTCTTTCTACATGTATGTATACCGTTCTTTTCCATTATTGTTGATATGCTGCTGTCGTATAAACAAACATTTTTTTTTCTTTTCTCTTCATTGAACACTGAAGGCTTCCCCAACTTATTACATTCTTGGGGGACAACATCTGCTGCACATATGTTCTCTTTGGGCATTCACTTCATTCCATTCCGTTTATTCACCCAAGAATCTAATGTCAGCGCTATATGGCGTATTCAAACCAAACCCATTGAGAAGTCCACACAGTTGCTGCTGTCATCCCAACCTTCGTTGGACAGCCCAGTCTTCGCTAGGCTCCTTTAGTTTCCGCTGAAGAAACTTTACTCTAGGGCTATCCATAACATTCTGACAGGGAGTTTCACAGCCCAGCTGTGACCTCTGTACAACCACGTTGTGCCATTCAGTAACCGCTGAATCATTCACTGACAGAATGAACCAAAACAGTTTTATCAGTAGCAGCAGACAGTCCCCCTAGGGAAACATTATAATTATAAATAAAAATTTAACTGGATCTGTGTTTTGTTGTGTATAAATTCTCTAATATAATTATTTTTTAAAATATTGTTATTGTATAACTTGCACTTTGGAGGACACATCCAGTTTATGATTGTTATGAAGCAAACTCGATAGGTGATATTCGACAAACAGGAACAGATAGAATTATCGGTGGAAACATTGCTAATCATGGTTATAAAATAGTACGGGTTAAAGGAAATAACACCAATTATAAAAGTCTTCTTTCACATAGATTTGTTTATGAGGCATTTATCGGTATAATTGCATGCGGACTCATAATTAATCACATCGATGGAAATAAACTAAATCATATAAATAATTTAGGGGTCGTTGCTCAGCGCAAAAACATTTTACATGGTAATACTGGCAGAAATAAATGTTATGGAAAAATACGTGTACATTCTGTAAATATAGCAACTGGAGAAGAATTTGATTTTTCATCGATGAATAGTGCAGCGTTATATTTTGGTATGTCCCCACCACTAGTGTGATATGTTGCTGAAGGAACAATAAGATCAGCATTGTCAAATCTTAATCATCACATTACGTTTAGTTACATCTAGCATGGGTTTCGTGTGAAAATTTTGTCAAAATTCAACAACAAAAAATGTGTGCATATAATATAGAATGTGTTATTTCATTAATTTGCTTGTATCCATTTACGCGGGTACATATATTCCACCACAAAAAAAACAAACAGACATCGACGCTGATGATAGTGATGAAAATTCTGATGAATAATTTTGCAGAAATTCTGATTATCAACAAGAATATATTCCTGAACCCGGAGAAATTGTCAATGTAGAATTTTATGAAAATCCCAAGACTTTTACATCCCCACATGAAAAAAAAAACATTATAGATCACGAAGTAGTGGCAGATATAATGTTAATACCATTTAGAAATTTGATCTAATGTTGGAGGAATATCAAGATTTTATGCCGCGACTCAGGATTTTTTGCAATATATCGATCCCAGGTAGATGAAAAAACGTAAAATTTGATTATATCTTCGCACAAATATTTGCCATTATGAAAATCCAACAACTCTGAAAAGATTATCTATTATCATTATACAAACCAGTAAAATGCAAAACAATTCTTGAAAACTATGAGGAAAATTTTTAATGACATTGTTTCGCGTAGCGCACTTTAAACACTGCCAATACCAATTCCCAGTTTATATTTTGTTCCTAGTATTGTTTTTACTAAACGCCCATCAATTCATTCGCATAAATTTTTTGGTTTTAATTTGCGTAATTAATTTAAAATCTCTGCATCACATTTTTGTTGTTGTTGGCAATATTATCGTGGTAACAAATATCGTGTCTCATTGTTATTTCATCTACGGAATTATATGGTTCATTTCCTGGAAGCGGATTATCGTTTTCATCTATTTGTTTTTCAAGTGGATTCCATGGACCTGTGTATTTATGTTTTGGAAGTGTCCAACCACCACTTGGTCGTGGTAATTTACCAGTTATCACGTGGATATGTACAGCACCACCAACAATAATTTGATTATTACAATGGGGACAGTATACTACAATCGTGTTATTTTCCGCACAGAAGGTTTCATCATCGCTACAATCGCATCGATACATTATTGTAAAATGTCACATTTTCGCGAAATTAATACCCTGGGATTTTTTAAAAAATTTTGTGTGTGCAGATTTTCAGAACATTTTCGAGGGTTAATACACTGGGATTTTTTTACAAAATTTTTTTGTCATGCGCATCAACATGGTGAATCTGGTCTTACTAAAATAACATTTCTTAATGCTTCTTCAGTTAGTTTAGTGGTATTACGTTGAAAAGTGCTTTTTTTAGCTCCACATATTCACAAATACTTGTCATCGCCGTTCTGTTATTACGAGTTTTTACTATTTTGATATTTTTATTACTGGTTGGCATTTTACATCTTAAGCAGTATGTTTGTTCAGACATATTATTTTGTTGTTCATATAAAATGTTACGATTCCGCAAATGCATTTATCCCCCTTTGATCGTTATTGATAGATTGATAAGCATCAAATTGTAAAATAAAATCAATAAATTAATTTTGGGAATTTCTACCAAATTTTTGTGCCATATGATGTTTAAACATAACACAATAATATCCACATGCGGTTGTTCCTATTGGTTGAATTTGATTAGAGTTGTAGTTTAATTTTACATAACCACGTTGTCGTGCAAAATCTTTTCATCAGATGGGGGTAATCCAAACGAATCAAAATAATTATCATTATATAACACCACTCAATGTGTTCCATTACCATCACGAAAATCCTGTATATTTATTACGGTGCTAAAATTATTTGGCGAATTCTGAGATTTTCCATGGTTTTTCGGCAATTGATCTTTACAAAATACCCCTATGAAATTTTTAATATCGTGCAATGAATCTTCTATTGTAAACTTATTTAAGGGCAGCAAGTACCTGGAAGTGCTATTCCATGTCCTATACCAACAAGATTCGGTAATAGACTTCCTGCTATTCCTGCAAACATAGGCCCCTCATCCTCCCCGCATAGTTTTTTTTTTTTGTTGAGGAAGCTTTGCTTGCTGCCGAATTTTGTGTTCGATTTTTTTTTTTTTTTTTTGTGTGTGTGTGACTTGTATGTGATTTTCTTTTCTTTGACGCTACTGGCATTATTAAAATGGTTAGATAAAATTTTAACAAAATTCTCGCGTGGAATTTTTACATCGTTTGTTTTATTCCGTTATCTTCAACGGCTCGCTTAGTTGCTCCTGAAATTGCACCAGATACAGCTGCAACACCTAATGTTCCTAGCATCTGCAAAATTTTGGTGCTAATGTTTTTATTAATGTTGCAATAGCTGGACCTAAAGATCCACCATTTATAACATGTTCTTTGGACATTGCAGTTATTTGCGCCTTAGAAAGTTTTAGCACAAATGGTGTTCCTGCATTAAAATTTGTTATTTGTGTTTTTTTCATCATTATTTTCGCAGGCACTGTTCCCTTGTAATCATTTCGTAATCATTTCGCAACAATGTTTCTTCACGTTTATTTATCGCCGTCGCTAATTTTTTATATATTTGTCCTTGTGATAAGTTTACTTCTTATAGCACGTATGACATTGTTATACTTTGTTAGATACACTTTTTCATATTTTCCTGACCTTATTTTTTCCTCTCTGACTTGTATTTTTCTCCCTGCTTTTTTCTGAATATTTTTAAAAACTGTCTTCATTTCCAAGACTTCAACATGAAAGGAAAAAGCTTAGTACTATTTTCAATACTGAAGTTAAAACCATGAGAGATGAGAGGGTTCTGGTAGTCCAAAAGAAATCAGGGAGTCAGCTCCTAAAATTTAAACATGTAGAGATGGAAGAACACCCCAGACCGGCAGAAGTCCTCAGAGTATTTGCAGCTACAAGGATCTCTGCAGAAAGTGTTATAGGTTTGCAAAATGAGGGTAGGGGAAAGTAAGTAATGTATGCTAAGAAAGATACAGACTTAATCCAAAATGGAATTATGGAAATTAAAGGAAACCAGAGAAATGTTGATTGCTCCCCCAGTAGAGAGAGTAATAGAAAGAAAGGTTACCGATGTCCATATAACAGGCTTACCATTAGAGATACCTACAAACTCAGATTGAAATTAGAAAATAAACAGTCAGTCACTGAAAAAGCATTAATTGGCTGCCTTTAACGAAAACCCCACAGTATTGACAGGGATAAGAATTGTCACAGTAGACACACAAGAGGCAAAGAAACTGCCCACATTCTTCTTTTTGATTGATTTTCTTCTAAAAACATGGTATGTACGCTGTATATACCATCGACCATGTTCCAGATGTGGCCAAACTGGACATGTGGCAAAGGACTGACTAATCCAGCCACTACCAAACAATGAGGAAAACCTTATCCTGCTGCCTTATAAAAAAAAACCCAAATTCTTGTGATCTGGAACATGTACCAGACATACAGTTAGATGAAAACGTAAGAGGTAAAAATATGCAAGAACATCTTACAGAGAACAAAGAAAAAAGTGAAAATGAGGGTGAAACAGAAAGCTCCATAGAAGTAGAAGGAGTAGGTAGAGACTTAGAGGTGGGGAACACCCCATACAAATGGGATAACTACCCCTGGAAGAAACAGAAACACAACCATGTCACATCATATTAGGAGAGGAAACACCAAAGATGGAGGAAAATCAAGCTGTTTTCCTGTCACCCAGACCCGCTTCAAACATGTGGAAAAAATTACTGCTGGCATGACTGACAAGTACTGTCTTGTGTACAGCCATCAATACACCACTTTAAGACCACAACTCAGACAGAATAAAGCAACACAAAATTAAAACCAGGACAAACAAGAAAAAACAATAATAACACTAGAACAATATAGATAGAGATTAGATCAACCACAACACTTTGCCACTCGTTAAAATATCGCGTTTATGTACCACTTGATGAAATATATCCGGTATTAATGTAGGAAAAGAAAATATCCTCTATACCGTATATAGCACAGGATGTTACTACGAAATAAGTATGAATAATTTTCTACAATCATTCAAACGAGAGTCTTTGGACACAGAAGACAGGAGAGGACCAAAATACAGCCATTCAGAGGGTAGGGGTTGGGTATATCATTCCCACTAGGGGGATGGTATGCTAAGACAGCCCAACCCCCACCCTCACATGCGGGTAAAATTACACTCCCAAATAGAGGCAAACAGGTCAACTCATACAATAAATAGATAAGATAAATATAACTTCTAACAAAACTGAAAAGACTTGTAATCACTAAAATAAGATAACCCAAATTTGGCATTGAACCAGTAACTCGTGATTCTAAATTACTGATTGTGAATAAGGTGTGATTATCATACCTTTATTATGCCTTTTTTACCAATTATGACTAAGGTGTTATTATCATGCCTTTGTTATTTGGTGCCTTTGTTACACCTTTGTTATTTACAGAACTAACATTGTTTACCTGGCTTCGGTGCATATGGTGATAAAAACTTTATAATTAAGCTGAATTTATCTGACAGAGCACACAAATAAAATGGTTTAACCAATAAATAATGCAACAATGGAAACAAATTTTGATGTAACAGACAATTAATGGGGTTATGTAGCTTATGTGTTGAGGATGGTGAGAGGCTATGCTATCAAGGCATCATGAGAAGTACACGGACTCACATGGGGGTCGCAGAAAAAAGGGCATTAAAAAACAACCTACAAGACACAGCAAGAAAAAAGGGAAAATGTACAAATACTAACAAATGCAAGTAAAAAACATATATCATTCAAACATTCAGTACAAGAAAACAAAAAGTTTCCTTTTTATTAAATGATTTTTTTTATGCTGTTTTATATAGTATTAATAAATTAACAACTCGTATCAGATTTGATGTAAGAAAATGCCAGTCCTGACATATACATCTATAAAAGGCATAAATGTACCTTTTACAACAAATATAGCACAAATCTTGCATACATGAAAAGGGGAAAAATATACCGATCCATGGCAAGGATCCCTTGATCTTATCAAAATGGGTGAAGAAAGAAACCAGCCATAAGGTGTAATGCCCGAGGAGAGGAGTACAAGCCTGTTTTGAAATACAATTTAGGCTCAGGGACAGAATGAATGGAAACCTGGCAACGGGAATCTAAATAAGTACATCCCTATAAAAAATGAAAGAGCAATGGTTCCCGAGTCAAAAATATTTTGGACTAAAAATTCTGTTTGATTTTTTTTTAAATACCCACAACACAGATTAATGGGAAGGGGGCCACCTCATAGGCCTGCTAGTTTCTCATAGTTAGAGGTCTGGAGGTGTCCACACAAATATCTGATGCACGCAATTAATCTCATTGCTCAGCAAACTTACAAACCATTAAACAACTAGCTATATTATTATATGCCTGAAATATTTGTTATTTTTATGTTATCACATATATGCATTATTTTATGTAATTTCATATATCAAATGTTATTAGTCGCACATTATGTTAGATTTATATCAGGTATTTTTGGCTTTTAATAAAAATATTGAAAAAAACAATAACCCAATATGCTTTTCTCCTGAACCACTTCCAAATTTAATTTACAATAATTAACCTAAATATAGGGACCCTCCAATTTTCCGAACGCCTACACTAGACATTTTCTGACTATAAAACAATTTTAAAAACCAAAGCAAACAGATTCCAGATTTTCTGAATGTTGCAAGCAGATCACATTTCATGCAATTCAGGGTAACGGTAGTCGACATGATGCTCTTTCAAATGATTAAAATGTTGTCCAATTTTTTAGTGCCTCATGGACACAGACTAGAAAGCATGATTCAATATTGGCTGCTTTTGCATGCTATTTGCTAATTGTACTTGGCTCAAATTCACAGCAAGTTATATCAGACAAATGCAAATTATTTAAGTAATTATATAGAGTGTATATCTATTGGAAAACATCATGTTGTTGAGTAATACTGACAAGGTCCTTTTTCCAGAGGAATAAAATTAGGTCATGCAACCATGGTTCACTTTCGTTAAATATAGGGGGAAAGATGAGCTTTAAAAAAGAAGCTTATTATGACCAACCAATCCAATTTTTCAGCATGTAACCAGAGACACATTTTTTTTTTCTGTAGGCCTGATTGATGATGTGGCAAGTAAGTGTTCCAAACATTTCTTTCCACTACACAGTTTCACTACATGTTTGAATTTGCTTTCACAATCTTACAATTGTCAGTAGCCCAGGTGAGCAATTATTTTTTAAATTGTCATTTGTATTTTTCAGCTACAACTGAAAACACTGAAAGGGACCATATGCCCATTGACCTTCATGCAAACAACCTCATCATAATTTTTATTCTTGTGACAAACAGTTTGTGTTTGATGTGTGTACTCTGGATCTGTTGGTGGACAATCAGAGGTACTTTTAAGCAAGAGAATTCATCTGTTCATTTTTACGTCATTTAGTGCAATATTAAATTATTTACATGTCATTTGAAATGGTATTAAAATGACATTTATATGATGACCACTTCATATATATGTATGTTGAAAGTTGTAAGCTGGTCACTATGATCTCAGCAACTGTGCATGCATAAGGGATGCCATCACTTGCAGAGGTAGTTGATGTGATACATTTTCTGCAGCCTTCAGTGACCTACATTGGAATGGGGGGGGGGAATTACCTCATGTATCTAGTCTTTGTTTATTAACTGAAATTACAATCAGTTCATATCTGCTTAAACTAGTGTGTATAATAAGTCTCCAACATTCTTCACAAAAAGAGATGTATATTTAGTGAAAATATATGACAACATAAGTGTGTAAATTCCCTGTTGCAGAAACTAAACACATAATTTTTTTTTTTATGCTTATTTTTTTCAAAGTAAAAGGATCTTTAAAGGAATGGGATACATTAACAAACAGGTAGATATAAGTGTAAAGTACATTTGGATTTCCCAGTAGTATGCATTTATATTAATTGCATATTATGACATACAGTTTCCCACCAGAATAAAGTATAACATATTTGTTCTGAACAGAAATCAGATGTCTAAAATATTTGGTATCTACCTTTGTTTCAACTATATTTTTGGACACCTTTTTTTTGTTGTTGGTAGTTTCTTGGAATGTAATGCAATATTTTTACTTTTCTCACTTGCAATGCAAAGGTGGAAACAGAATCATTGTGTCAGTTGTTCCAATTTGCACCAGATTTAAATTCTTTGGCATTTAGGTCGATTTCTGTAAAACTTTACAGATGATTTACAGTCATTAAAGATTATGGGTACATTTATTGACAAAAGGACTACTCACCAAAGGCAGAAGGTTCCACTTCCCTACAACTTACAAGTAATTACATTTAGTCCTGTTTCTCGAATAATAGGTGTTTAATGTAATTAAATGATGTTTACACGAATGGATTCCAGTCAAGACTGTTATGCAGGGTCAGTTCAGTAGACACACCTACATTGCTGGTATCGGCTATCAGCCAATCAGAGAAAAGGGGGTCCGCTGTGCTGAGTTGGCCTGCTGGCAGTCATTCAGTTTACAAGTGATCAGTGTCGAGAGTGGACAGGTTTTGTTTTCGTATTATTTTCTCTTCTTGGTTCAAGAGTTGTTTCTAGTGGAGCTTGACACTCTTCAGGACTCGTTCATAAGCTATAATGGAAACATATTTATATAGTTTTCAATTTCTAGGCATGACACAAGAACTTTGATTCGTCTGGATTCAGACTTCTGTCACTTTGCTCCACAGACAGCAATTAATCAACCAAGACAAAGCCCATCAGTGTATAGACTGAGTACAGTGGATAGACAAGTTCGGAGAAGGATATTACACTTAGGAAAAGAAATATGTAATAACTTCAATGAAGCAAAACGTTGTTTCAGAACAAATTGTAGTAATGCGCACGTGTGCCTGACTTGCAAAAAAACACATTCACAGCTCAAGTGCAACCTGGTGACTAAGCAGGTGCTGCCACTTACAAAACCACAATGACTAAATCGGGAAATAGTGTTACCGACATTCCAAGCAACCACACCCATCAATATCCCTAGACTGCAAGAAGAATTACAACACCATCCTGATAAAGAATTTGTGGACTATCTGATTAATGGTCTCTACTATGGTTTTCATATGGGACTTTCTCATCAGCCTACTTCTTCATTTGAGTGTAAAAATTTGGTATTGGCAACATCACAACCTGACGTTGTGGTGAATTTACGGTTTCGTCAACCACGGAGATGGAGTACTTGCGTATCAGTGACTTTATCATTGCTGGAGATAATTCTAATGGGACTTTAGTGTTGAGGGCGTCAAAGTTAGATCCATTCCGATGTGGGGTGCAGATCTAAACTTTTTCCAGTGCATAACGGTACTTGCCCCTTAAGGGCTATGAACGATTATCTAGCGATCCGTGGCAAGGTGGGCAGTCTTAGGCCTTCTGGCCCCCTATTTACTACAGATGGTATTAATCCACTTTCTAGATCATTGTTTCTGGGGAAGTTACATCTGCTCCTGCATGTACTAGGCTATCCACAATGCCAATTCAATGGACACTCTTTTCGGATAGGTTCTGCCACTGCAGCAGCTAATGCAGGGATCGAGGACCACCTTATTAAAACGCTAGCCCGTTGGACATCTGATTCCTGTTTGCGTTATATCAGGACCTTGAATGATGCCATTCTACGTGCACAGCAGGCCATGTGTGGACCTACCCTTTCCTAGATGAACTACCGCTGTATGAGCAGTTAAATCTACTTGTTTTCTTGTATAGATTACATTTTGTGGAAGTGTGTGTGTTTTAATGTAGGTTAGTGTTTGTGTGTATCAGTGTATTCTTTCAGATGTGATCATTCAGATTCTTTCCATGAATTTTATTTCTGGGAAGGGAGTAAGCAGATTCTGTTTATTGTGCCAAGTATTTCATTGGGCTTTGGAATTCTACAGTTCTTTCTATAGAGTGGGATCATCAGATTCATGGTCACTGTGATTTCCTTTTTGCTTTGGAATTCTACAATTCTTTCTATGGAGTGGGATCATCAGATTCATGGTCACTGCGAGGTTTATTTCGCACCAGTAGTGTGTTCACCCCGTGTTCTATGGAACAGGATCATCAGATTCGTTTGCACTTAGCAGCATTTTAAGCACCAGGAGGGTGTGCACCCAGCGTTTACATACTGTTTGTTTTATCTATTAGGTCAGTTCAGTCAGTTTACTGACGGTGCAATGCAAATCTGTTTCTTGCATACCGACTTATTTATTGAACTACGTCAACTGTATGTGTGGCTGCCGAGTGGACTTTGGGCTATTTGTGAAAAACTTCCTTGCAGGCATTGACCCCAAATGGGAAACAAACCGTGAACATTGCAGTGCAGAACGTACATGTTTGTACTTAGGATTAGTTCTTGCATTTATGACTTTCTTACAGATTCTTGCATCACAGCATGGATTACAACTGCTTTCACAATTGTATATACCTTAATATGGTACTGATTCATGTTTCATGTTCCTAATTTGCTTATATTGTTTGTCATTTTAATGCTAATATTAACAGAACTGCGGGTACTTCTCATCCTATACATGTCCGTTCCTTGGGGCTCTCCGCTGCATACTACTTCAGTTCCATTCTTGGCATGCAGCGTCGTTTGGGTATTCTGTCCCCAAACCACTCAACTTACAGATATAACAAGTTATGGCGGCTCTGCCTCAATACAGCGGCAATTCTGCCTTAACAGTTATGTCAGTCAGTCAGTCATACTGGGGAGTCCGCCTCAAACATCGTCAATTCTGCCTTGACAATTATCATTCAGCCATTCTGGCGATTCCGCCTCATAGATAGTGCATGTCGGCTATTTGGCCTTGACAATTCTGTCATTTAGTCGTACTGGCAATTCCGCCTCATAAATACTGTATGCTTATCTACCATCTTACCACAACTAACCTCATGCAGCGGAGGGTGAGACCCAAGGAATGCTAAAGATGTATACTTATGTACTGTTTAATAATTGTAAGGAGTGTTAATTAAAAAATTTGGATATTACTTCTCTATTAGCTCTTCTTATGCTATAATGTATCGTATACTCAGTTCACCTGTCAGTCAGTCCATCTAGCGGTACATGAGTATTGAGTGAATTGGCGATTTCAGCCATAGTCCACCTGTCCATCATTCCACATATTTTATATTGTGTAAATAGGTGTTTAATGTAATTAAATGATGTTTACACAAAGAATGGATTCCAGTCAAAGCCTGTTATGCAGGGTCAGTTCAGTAGACACGCCCACTATGTTGGTATCGGCTATCAGCCAATCATAAAAAAGGGGGTCTGCTGTGCTGAGTTAGCCTGCTGGCAGTCATTCAGTTTACACTGTCCATCATTCCATCAATTTTATATTGTGTAAATGAAGCATTTATAGTTATGAAACTTGACACACATGCATTGATCTCAATGACTTGTATACACAACGTTTAAAAAGTGCCATAGGGACCTTCTTTTCTCTTCTTCTACTGACTATACTATTTATGGTTTTTGAAGACAGAGGTAAGACAGGCAAGCAAACAGCATTCAGTGGAATTCTTGTTATAACTGTTTCCTTATATTAGTTTCTGCATTTTCAAAATAAAATTGCTATTTTATGTTTCTTCCTCTCAAATAATTACTGATACCCAGGGTCATTTTTTAAAAACTCTACTGGTCCCTTCTGACCACCTTTTATGCCAAGGTTTTGTTGGTCTTAAATGAAAATGGTGCTGTTTTGGACATCCAATATAGCCACTACAGTACCTATCTTCAAAATTTTTTGATTGCTACTCCTCCTGAACGGATGGTCATATCAACATGGGATTTTCACTGAAAGACTTCTTATGGTGTCTAGATGGTCCTAGATGAAAATGGTGCTGATCAGATATTCAGCATGGCCACCATGGCAGCCATCTTGAAAATATTTGTATCACAACTGCTCTTGAGCAGAAAGTAATACCGATATGGGGTTTTCACCAGAAGGCTTCTTATGTTGTCCAGTTAGACCTAAATGACAATGGTGCCAATCTGACTTCCAATATGGCTGCCATGGTGGCCATTTTGAAAACCATGTTATCACAATTTCTCCTAAATGGAAAATCATATCTTCATGGGGTTTTCACTGAAAGACCTCTTATGATATCTGGTTGGTTCTGAATGAAAATGGTACTTATCTTACATCCAATATAGCCACTATGATGATTGTGTTGAAAAGCTTATTATTGCTACTGCTTCTGAATGGATGATCATATTGACATAGGGTTTTCACCAAAAGACTCTCCCTGCAGTCACAGGGTTGTAGAACATCCCCAGTGTACCTTCCTGCATATCATAAGAGGTGGCTCAGATGAGTTAACCGATTTATTGTTGGTTGCATTCATTGTCAGTAGAGAGAGGATCCTGGTTGTTGAGTGGAGATGTCAATGGTTGCAGCAGACTTCTTTGGCCTCAACTTCAGCTAGACAGATGTCAGAAGGGCCCAGCCTGTTAAATCAGCTAGTCACGCCAAGCTTCAGGGGCTGTGTTAAAGATATTTAGTTTCACTGATCTCCATACTTTTCAAAAGTCAATGTTGCGATAAAAGACATGTACTCTTGTTCTTGGAACATTACAAAGGATATAACCTCTGAGGGCAATGGAAAGGATCTGTTGAGTAGAGTTTTTTCTTTCCTCAAGTATATCACCCTGTGTAGCCCTAACATGAGAAATGCAATAAATGAGCTTAAATCTCTGTCCCATTGTTGGGCTCCGAGGTGGATGGGGAACACAGGTGATGAAATAATAGTATTCCATTATGGGAAGACACACCAAAACCTCAACTAACAGTTTAAGACCTGGTCTCAAAAGGACCAGATATAATTCAACCAGTGATTTGGAAGAGGTAACTGTTCCTAGTCAGGGAAATTGACAATGATTTATCATCATTGAATCCAATGTTGAAAAAAAAAAAATTAACCAAGCTATCACCTCTTTGTGATAGCTAAAGCACTAAAGCTAAAAAATTTAAATAGGGTCACTTACTTATAGAGTGTTACTGCAGAGCTCATGCTGACAATCTACTTCATTCAAAATGATTTGTGTAGATGTCCATTACAGTATTTCCACACAAATCCCTCAACCTGTCAGCTGTTGTGCGATGTAGAAATTCGGATGACTGCAGTGAGACTGAGATGTCTCCTCGCTGCATGTCATAAGAGGCGACTGAGTGGAGGCAACGCGTTTGCCATGGGTTGTGCTCTGTGTTGTTGGAGGAGAAGATCCTTGTAGTTGAGTAGAGGACATGGTCCCTGAGAGTGGTGGCAAGGGTCAATTGAGTGAAGTTTATACTTTGCTTGAATATATCACCCTGTGTAGCCCTGACATGAGAAACGCATTTCTAGTATATTAGCATAAATCTCTGTCCCCTTGTTGGGCTTTGAGGTCTGTGGAGAGCTTAGGTGATGAATTTTTTCTTATACTACTATGGGAAAACCAGCCAAAACAAAAAGGGAAGGAATAATTCAACCAACAGCTTGGATGAGGAAACTCGCATGAGTTAGGAAAATTGGCCAAGATTTCTCGTCATTGACCAAGCTGTCGTTAATATCCCAGATATTAGAGAAACATGATGTTCTCATTCAATGTAAGAAAAGTGTTATGTGGTGAATTGCAAGGAAGAACATTTCTCGTACTCTAGAGACTGCTGTAAGTGGAAACTCGGGATTTGCCAACACCTTTTTATTTTACTTGGTGACTTTAATGGCACCAAACACTCTGGGACTGTTAAGATATCACTGAGAGATTGCCTTTTTAATGACAAGTCATATACCTGTCTGCAACCTGCCACAGCATCCTACTCGTCCGTAGATCTGACCATCTGCGATCATTCTCTTTCACTTGCTTTCTCTTGGAAAATTGGTGACAACCTTTGTGGTAGTGACCACTTTCCAATATACTCTGGAAGTAATACTCCCAAACTTCAAGGGCTAGGGCAAATATAGAAACAGAACAAGTGAGAGTGGAAAATGTTTCATTCCCTCTGTGAATACAATTTAGCAGTTGATTGTTTCAAAAACATAGTGGAGCCAGTAGTTTTATTTACAGATATACAATATGGAATATGGTATGGAAAATCATTGGTAAAAATAAACACTACATACAATTTCAAATACATTGGTAAAAGACTTTCTCCAAAGTCTATTCCTGAAAACTTCTGTCTTATTAAAAACATAAAAGAAAAGGTTCCTTTTAATTTCAAATCTTTTAATGCTGTAGTCTACAATAAACCTTGCACTCAGTGAACTACAAGGCTCTCTTGATCGAGCCATTGACTTTTCTGCAGGACCAGATGATATACACTATCAGCTTGTGAAACACCTGATACAGCTCTCAATACACTACTAAAAATTTTCAATAAAATTTTAGAATCTGGTGACTTCCCGCCATTGTGGCAAGAAGCAATAGTGATACCAGTACCTAAACCTGGAAAGGACCATACCAATCGTTCCAACTACTGTCCAATATTACTAACAAGCTCTATTTGCAAAACCATGGAACGAATGGTAAATGATAGACTTCTCTGGTATCTTGAGTCCAACAAACCACTATCAGATCATTAATGTGGATTCAGTTGCCAGAGAAGCAAAATTGACCATCAAGTCAGACTTGAAGTATTTATTAGAGAAGCTTTCCAAAAAGAGAAGATATAGCAGCCAGCTTTTTGGACTTGAGAAAGCTTATGGCACAAAATGGAAGTACGGCATAATGAATTACCTATTCAACCTAGGTTTAAAGGGCTGCCGACCTATATTTATATCCAATTTTTTGAAAGATAGAAATTTCAGAGTTAAGGTGAAAGCTATGCTTAGGATGCAGGTGTACCTCAGGGCAGCACATTGTCAGTCACCCTTGTTAACATAAAAATTAACAACTTAGTGAAAAGCCTTAACCCAGGAACTGACTGTTTATCATCTGTCAATGATTTTTTGAACTGCTATAGATCAAAGAGTATGCATAACATTGAGCGTCAGCCATATATATGCTTGAATAGAGTTCAAGAAAGGGCAGATTAGGCAGCCAAAGCTGCCCTGCGGTCACCCGTTTCCAAATGGAAGATTCCATACACTGACTTCAGATATAATATAAATCAGTATATTCTTTATACTTGGCAAAATATGTGGAATGAAAACTCCACAAACAACATTCAGAACACGAAACCCATGATTGGAGAGTGGCATCCTTCATATAGAACAAATTGCGGAGATGCGGTGGTCATGTGCCGATTGCATATTGGAGACACATACCTGACCCATGTATACCTTCTTAAGGATGAACCTTTACCAGAGTGCATACCCTGCCAGTGTCCACTGACAGTGGAACACATTGTTGTCGATTGTGTCAACTTCCCCTCTGTGAGACAGAAGTTTTTTTTATGTAAACTTGATCAAGAAATTTTTTGATGATGTACCACTAGAGAAAATCTTGGACTTTTTGAGGGAATGCAGTTTATATAAAACAATTTGAGCAAAAATGTTAATGATTTTACATGTTTTACCTTTATCTTTAATTTTATATACCTTTTACAGAGTTTTAACATCTTTATCTCTTAACTGTTATCGTTTATTACATCATGTTTATGTTTTTTTTTTTTTTTTGGAAGGCTTGATCTTGCTGGAGTGTTTTTTTTTTGTTGTTGTTGTTGTTGTTATTGTAAATTCTTTATATGTACATTTTTAGAACTACTTTTAATCAGCACCATATAGCCAGTATTGTGTTGATGTGCTGTTAAACTATACAACTATTGCTACTCAACAAAAAAACTCTAATGATACCAAGTTGGTTCCAAATGAAATTGGTGCTGATTTTATATCAGTTATGGCCAGTGTGGCAACCATTATGAACATTTTTTTATTGCTTCAGAACGTCAGAGACGGTTTCAACAGTCGGCAGTTTAAAAGAAATGGACAGGTCTTATCTTGGGTTCCAGGAAATTCTTTTTGGCCAGTAAAGCATCAGTCTTTTAGAGACTCTTGTTGTATTCTAATTATACAAGGGTTGATTTTGTCATTCAGTAGATTTTGTATTCATCTGATCATGATTGTTTTCTTATAATATTCTTCTGTTTTTGTTTAGGTGTCCATTTCCGCAAGATGAGAGGAGGTAAATGCTATTAATTAAATATTTATCAGTAAGGTGGAGCATAGAATGTTATGATGTTGTCCATCTAACTGGCTTGCACATAGGATAAGGAAGAACCCTGTTGATCTGGGGTCAGAAGTTCAAGGTCACTGTAACTGAAAGAAGAAAAATAGTTTCCAAACAATAACTTTAGTTCTCCACCATCTAGTTACCACTCATTGTGGATGACTTGCATTTGGGGTAAGGAAGTCTCCAATTGATTTTGAGGTCCAAAGGTCAAAGTCAAGGTCAGTGTGTCTAAAAGAGTTGGTTTCTGCACAATAACATTAGTTCTCATAGCTCGACCAGACTTTGTGGATGGCTGACACTTGGGGTAAGGAAGAAGTCTATTGATTTTGGGATTAAAATGTCATGGTCACTGTTACTGAAAGAAAAATAGGTGATTTTTTCCACAGTGACATTAGTTCTATAAAACAGACCTGGACCAAACTTTGTGGATGGTTAAAGATCACGGTCACTGTGGCTGAAAGAAGAAAAATTGTTTCTGTACTAAAATTTTACCTTCACCAAAGTTTGTGGATGACTTACACATTTGGTAAGAAATAAGCCTACCTATTGATTTCAAAGTTTGTGGAGGGCTTGCATTTAAGGTATGGAGGAGGCCTAATGACTTTTAGGGTAAAACAGTAAAATGTCAAGGTTATTGTGACTCAAATAAATATTAGTTTTGCAGAATGTTCTAGAGTAAGTTCCTTAAGTAAACTTTGTGGATGTATTGCACTTCAGGTAATAAAGAAACCTATAGATTTTGTGGTTGCCCAGTAAAGCGTCAGTCCCTTCAAGGGACTTTTGTTGTTTATTCCCTTAATTAATATTGTTTCATTGTCCACCTACTACATGTATTTGCATAATCAAATTATTTCTTCTTTGTCCTAGATGAGTGAGGAAATATAGATATACAGTCAAACCTGTCCTAACAGTCAACTTTACTCGGCAATCATCTGTCCACAATGGCCATTCTAATTTCCCTGCGGCAAATTTCCTATATAAATGTCATGTATGTAACAGTCACCTGCCTTAAGCGGTCACTATTCAGTCTTTTGCTTCATGAGGAAGGCATTGTTTAGATAAAGGAATATCATGTGAATTGATGTGCAAACATTTCTTATCTCACTTTACTCGCCATATTCCAGTCATGTTGATAGTGCAACTCAAAGGTGTCACTATGTCCAATTCTAAAGCGAGGCAGTTTTTATCATTAGGTACAGGGTCGAAGCAATTCGTTTGCTGGATGGTGGAAAAGCAATTGTTTTATTGCAGCAGAAATGGAAGTCACCTTTTGTGCCAGGGTGACAGGTATAGTTGGGTATCTTCATCTATTTACCTGTCAATTCAAGCTATCTCTGAAGAAACAAGTTCGTCTTTGAGAAGAGATACGAGTTATATCCCCTTTCATTAGGGTCAGTGGTCATTCAATATTCAAGACTTGTCTGTAAAGGCAGGTGAATTTTAATTTCATGGGTGACAAAGAATAGCCATATATATTCTTTTGATTTCCTATTCATCACAAGCTTCTCACTTAAGCTGACTGTCTTTTGATCTCAGCGAGTTGAGCAACTGGCTAATCCAGATTGTCTTTGAAGTGTGAACAAACCAAGATCAGTGTAGATTTTAAGTCGGTGATGATTTCATTTAAAGGATGGATTAAAGTGAGCAGGATACGTTAATCTTGTGTGGAACATAAATTTAGGAGAGAACAACATATACGTGTAATTTATGGTTTTACTGTACAGTGCACATAAAGCAATCTTGAAAACATAATAATAATAATAATAATAATAATAATAATGATATTTGGTCCATAGTATTTGTTCAGAAACTGATTTTAAAAGTTGAACATGTGTGCAGACGTCTCCTGTGTGCAATGGTCAGTTTTGCCTTTTCCTGTGAGTGGCCGCTAGTGACAGGTTTGACTTTTTGCTGCATGTTAAATGTTGAGAGTCATTTATTATTATTAATTTTAGAATTAGTATTAATATCAGCAATAACAAGAACCATATATAGACTGAGTTAAGAGAGAGAGAGGAAACTTCATTACTTTTATAGTATTCTATTTAATTTATACTTGAGGTAGTGTGCTTTTATAAATCAATGCTTACTGCCACAGTGTGAAATGACATGATCATTACATTATAACGACAGCGATATGAAATCACATTTTAATTAGATGTATCATAATGCTCTGAACTCTGGGAGATGTTGGGTTTAAAATGACATGGTGGAACATCTATTTCTTGATGAATAATGAAAAAGAAAAATTAATATACAGACCTGTGAAAGAAAATAATAAAGTCCCTGAAAAGTATATGCCACCTTTGGAAATCTTTACTGATTTACAGTCTGCTGTAAATGACAGTAGAGGCTTTCTGATGTAATACAGTGTATCAATAATTGTGTCCTACTGAAACAATTCACATGCCAACATACCCTTTTCTTTGTATATTTGATAAGGAGTTTATGATCTTTCAACCTGTGCAAATCTGATCAATATTTAAATATTCACTTCATAGGCAATTAATGATATGGTATTTTTTCCCGTACATTTTTATGTGATGATCCCTAAAAGTAGCACAAGAAAATGCACACTAGCATATACATCTTTAGTGATTTTGAATTGCTTGGACTCCTAGCTATGTAAAAATACCATTTTAGAAAAAGTTAAATATTCCAGCATTTCACAAGTGATTGTCCCTAATGCAAAACAAGTGTAATCAAGGCTACAAGTTCACTATAGGATAAGAGTAATCATAACCTTAAATCCCTGTTACGGTTTAAATCCAGATTAAGCTGTCCACATAGGTAGAGTTGTAGCTGCATACTTGGACATGACTGGAAATTCTGAGACATATATCTTTAACATTTAAGAAGTATGTTTCTGTCTTGTTAACTTGAACCATCAAAAGTCTCACAGTCATTGCTGTTGGTATACGTAACTGCCCTTGAAATTTCAGATTTTTTCATAATTCGTTTTCAAGTTTTCTTTTTTGTGATAAATATTTATATTAGCAAACTGTACCCTCTGTCTACATAGGTTAAGTGTACTTTGAACAGCTATTCCTGACCTATTAACAGCCACATTCTGTGGTGTCGTCATACATGTGATAAAAATGAGGGGTCAGCTTGGAACAAAGAGGGAGATTTGCAAAATTTGGTCAGGAGTTTTGACCTCAAAAGAGGGATGTTTTTCATCGACCCAATTTTTAGCGTGCAAATGGGCAAAAATTACTACTATTGAACAAATTTCCATATTTTTAATATTAAAATATGCAATTCAGTTCTTTCACATTAACTTGTTGCCTTTCACACTCTCCATATAAGTAACACAAGCATTTTTTTGCATTTCTTGCAAGATCATTGCCTGGATTATATTGGTGGCAGTCCTTATCATTGTTCATCTTGACACTTATTAACACTTAAATGATTGTGTACTGTCATTGGATCCAGGTTTCCTCTATAGTCAACCTGAATTTTCCTCAGAATGGAAAATGTCCTTTCAATGTCTGCATTGGAATGTGGCACGGTCAATACAACTCTAATGAGTTCACCAAGTAGTTTAAATTGTTTCCTGTCTATAGGTAGAGTCAGATTGCCAACTGTCTGCCAAAACTGCTCAAGACTGGTACTGTCTCTGTCGAATTTGGGAAGTTCTTCTTTGAGAGTCAGAATGTAGTCCTGAATTTCATCTTCCAGTGCAGTTCTCTCACTCTGTGTTAACGTCATGAACCTCTGACAGCTTCACCACTGCAATGCAAAATGCAAAACATTAGAACTTTGAAATTTACTTGCCATCAATATACAATAGGTAAATTAAAATATTATAATATAATAATGCAATTGTCACTTGCATTTCCAATGCAATTGGCCCAAGGGAGATTTCTCTCTCTGAAATATTATAGAATCTGTTGCAGTGGTTTCATAAGGCTTAGTGAAATGTTCCTTTTAAAGGTACCTTTCACTGTTTTCAATTTCCAATTATCAGTGCAGACCGATAATATTTATTGTTCACCCATCAATAGCTGATAATTATCTGTATTGATCATAGGATATAAGAAAACATACCTAATCAGATTAGTGCATATTTATTGCACTCCCAAGCATCTAATGTTGTTTTAATGTCAGTAAGATTGTCCATATGAAGCACTGATGCATACATTAATGATTAGACTATCACACCCTTTGTGACTTTAAGCCTAATTTGCAGACGCCTTTGTTGTCATAATTATCATCACTATCACCATTATTTAACAATAATAATCAAATGCGGAAAACAATTATCACTTACTAGAATTATGGATGAAGACAAAGACCTCCTTCATCCCAGGCATATGGATTAATTCTTGTGCTGTATCCATATTATTCATATTCATATTATTATTATTATTATTATTTTTATTATTATACTTATGTGAATATTTTATCCAAGCAAGCAAAGATGAGTTCAGCTGATCCAATGTTACAGGTTGGTATTCCAAGGAATCTTGTTGATATCCTGTTTACATCCTTTTAAAAAACACGAACTAATACTGTCAGCATTTTATTATCCCTTTTATGGGGTTTCTGCATGACGCGTGATGTCATTCTTGCCACTGTAACATACTTTAAAATCAGCTTTACCGGAAGAGCAGAATGCATATTCATGTCCCTTTGAACAAGATTGCAATCACTGAAATTCACATTTCTGTCCATCACTGAATTTTGTGTCATATTTTGCTTGCTTGGATTTTGGTGTTTTGGCATTGGGAGATAATGCACACTTAGACATCGCGACAAACTTTGAACACCGAAGTCAATCCGAGCCAGTTTTATGCCACTTGAGCTCTTGAATCCAACCATAATCGATTAACATGCTTAATCCTGTCCAAATTACTTTTATCATACATAGTATAGACTCTAATTCATCTCGACAACTTTAAGCACCGAAGCAGAACATACCTTGCGGACAGAATCAGAGTAATGTTTATTGTTTCATGCTGACTGAGCTTTTCAGTAACCCAGCGATAATCAGTTAACATCTTTAATCCTTTCCAAATTACTTCTACTCACACATAGCATAATCCACCTCGACAAAATTAAAATGAAACCAGTTGACCATGCTGACAGGATGAAATTAACAAGTACGTTGACTTGCCCTGCTTAAGCCATCTCAGTCACGTGATCATAGACAGTATTACCATAAATATACTACACTTGTGCCAGAATGTGAAGAAAAAAAAAGAAAAGAAAATTGTTCAATAATAATTTTGCATATGCGGGAGATTTCAGTGAGTGATGGGAGGGACTGGAGACATCCCTAAACTTGGGGGGAAAAAAACTCCCATGCGGGAGGTTCACATGTATGTGTCATAGTCAGTAGGGTAGATTAATACATGCTTAATGTAGCTTGCTGTGTATATATAAGAGATCATTTCAAAAGTAGATTTGGATAACCAAGGCATGTTTATGTGACAATCTTATGCAGTAAAATACAGCTTTTTACTTGTGTGTGCATTACCTAATGTATGGAAACACAATGAGAATTCCCCACCACCACCATGGCATGATGCTGTCTACTTGATTGTGGTAGTGTTTCCTTTTTATTGGATTTCAAGCTACCGTATATACTCGCTTATAAGTCGACGTTTTTTACTTAGAATTCGACTCATGCAGAGTAGGGGTCGTCTTCTAAGCGCGACATTAAAAAAATTTAAAAAATCTTGGGATAATGTTGGAAACTCTAGATATTTGCAGTACATAAAAATACTGTCAATTCATATATTTTTACGTTTTCGTGCCACTATTCCTATGCAGTAATGCATATATGGTATGCACT
Source organism: Margaritifera margaritifera (assembly GCA_029931535.1). Classification (NCBI taxonomy): domain Eukaryota; kingdom Metazoa; phylum Mollusca; class Bivalvia; order Unionida; family Margaritiferidae; genus Margaritifera; species Margaritifera margaritifera. The sequence goes on from JAQPZY010001599.1 coordinate 1,535,494, forward strand.
GTGTTTATCCGTTTCATGACGGTATTCATTACACAATACAAGTATCTACAGTTATTTGGATTTTATTAATTTGAAAATATTACCGGTAAATTAAATACTACCTACCACAAAATGAAGTGTCCGTCAATGTTTACCGTGGGTGTTTACTAGTAAGTATATTGCCTCCATTTTCGTGCAAGTCCGAACAACCTGTATTTGTATTAATATTTGTGTTTTGCTGTATAAAGACTGCTTGATGCAATAAAAGTTTTGATTTAATTTGTATTTTCCTTTTCTACAAGTCAGATTTAATTCCCAAGTGATATTTCCCAAGTTATCTGCCAGTGCGCGTGGGCCAATAAGCCTTTGGCTTGTAAAGGGACTCACTTTGTTTTCAAGTTGACAATCCTTTTGATCAAGCCGCCAATCTATACTTGTTCAGTGCCAAGCAGAGTTCTACAACTTCCTGTGCATATACTTTGACCTTAATCCCTTTGCTTGTAAAGGCACCACACTCTTTGTTTTCCCACGTGACAACCCTTTGATGAATCCGCGAGTTTGATACATGTTCAGTGCCAAGTAACAGAGGGTGGCTATTTGAACTCCCTGTGATCTTGCCGCACAATTGACATGTGTTCAGTTGCAGCCTTTAATAGATTTCTGACTTTATGATCAAAGTGTTACTCACAGAGCCCAAGCTAAGTCTTTGCATAAGCACCCGCATATGACAGTAAAGCCGAGAATCGGAGTCGGACGAGATTTACGATGACTAGACGACGATTTACAATTACTAGACGACAATGTAGGATTTCAGAACTTTATCAGACAATGAGGATTAATTCTTGGACTTTGTACCAGATGCCATTAGATAGTGACATTTATAGGATACGGTGATTCACAAAAAAGTGGACTTAACTTTCGTTGTTTATTTGTACGACGTATGGAATTAACATATTACGGGATATTGTGAATCGGATCATTCTGAACTTCTATTTTTATACCGGTATGTGATCTATAATTCAATTCGTGGATTTATCATATAAATGGATTTAAAATGTCAAGCATTATGGATTTCAATGGACTTTATTACACAAAGATGGACAAATTGTAAGTTGTCAATTTATTTGTGACATATTTCACTCAATAATATAATTGTATTTTACACTGGTTTTTGTCTTTATTTTTCTTATCTATCTATCCAGTTTGGCTTGTTTATATTTCCAAAGTGCGTTTCTGACTCACTAAGAAGTCACCCCTTCAGATGGATCTGACTTCCAAAATACACCCCGACTTATAGGAGGGTCATAGAGAAAATCACCTTTTGCAGCCCTAAAAAGGGGGGGGTCGACTTATAATCGAGTATATACGGTATATCATGAAGGAGCAGATATCTTAGAACCAGTTGAAATAGGGAATACAGCTCCTATGTCTTGGAAAATCTTTGCCTGAAATGATCTTTGAACAATTTCTGCTCAAAACTTTGTACAATATTTGCGATGGATATCGAACATTTAACTTAATCCCACTAAGATAGGTGGGTGTGTTTGGTTTATGTCTTTTGAAAAGAAGTTTAGACAGTTACATGTCTGATGTTTTAAGTCCACATTATTACAACAAGTGACCCTGATTACAATACAAATTAATGTACCTAACACAGGTAAAATGCAATTAATTACTGACTGTTGGATATTTTTGCCAAGAAAAATTTAATTTGTTATGTTTTACAGAAATTTTAAAGGAATAATTCTGATACAAATTGTACATCAAACAACATATAATCTACAAAACTCGAAGAATGATTTCATTATTCTTTTAAGTAACAATTTTTAATTGTAGCCATTTAAAAAAAACTTTCTAACACTAATATTATAAATTATAAGATATGAAATCCCCCCTTCGTGTGTTCTTTAGATTTAAGAGAACGGGTAAGGCAAGATATGCCAGGGTATCATCAAGTTGTTCATGAAAACAAAAGGTACATGTTGAACCTATATCAAGTAACATTTCTTCATGCAGATCATCAGCAATAGTTATAAAGCCAGACAAAATTGAATTGTGTACCAAGATTTATATGCAATACCTGTCACAATGTCCAAAATTGTAGTTACTGGTACATGTTAGAATAAGACTCGCACGTCAACACACATCAGTTTAAATAAAGCCATTGAATTTTTTTGTGACACATTTAAAATGTCTTAAAAATAATATGTTGATGGTCATGAAGTCATTTGATGTTCATTAAAATTGCTCTGTGACTACATTTGTTGGGACGTACGTCGAGAAATGTGACAGAATAAACTTACTGTTGACTCCCGTACAATGTGTAATATCCTGTACATCATTATCTGGAGTTTTGTTGCTGTTGCTAGTGATGGTTTCATTGTAAGAAATCTATAGTCACTTGTGTCTCATCTTTGTTAAGTCATATGCACACGAAAAAAAAAAACACAACTTGTATTCCTATGATAAACAAAGCTTGATGTGATGTCATTTGGGTTACTGCTACCCATTTCTTGCGGAAAGAAAGCTTTGGTAATATTTCTTATGATATCTAGGGTTCAGTAGTCAATTTCTATTTCTGAAACCTCGAGCTTTTGCAGGCACACTTTTACATACTGCACCATAAAAAGATTACATTATCCTTTTGTTTCCAAAAGCTTTATCGGAGTCTAGAAGTAGCTTTTAGCTTTACTGGTGATAGACCTGAAAAGCTGATGAGAGAGCCTGTTGTCCGTTGTCTGTCCATCCATTAGCACAAGTTTGTTATTGCTACTTCTGTAAACTACTTGGAGGATTGCAATGAAACTTTACACGCACATTCATCTCAAGGGCAAGGTGTTCATAAAAGAAAATGGTGCTGCTTCAACATCCAGTATCGTCGCCACAGTTGCCATCTTAAAAATCTTGTTATCGCTACTCCTCCAGGATGGGGCATTCACTAAAAAACTTCTTATGATGTCTAGTTGGTCCTGTATGAAAATGGTGCCGATCTGACATCCAATATGGCCACTGGTAGCTATCTTGAAAACCTCATTATCACTGCACCTCCTAAATAGAAAGTCATATCAACATGGGGTTTTCACCTGAAGACTTCCTATGATGTCTAGTGGGTCCTAAATGAAACTGATGCCAATCCAACATTCAGTTTGGCTGCCATGGTGGCCATCTTGAAAATCATGTTGCTTCTTCTGAATGGATGGTCATTTCAGCAAGGGGTTTTCACAAAAAACATATTATATCTAGTTGGTTTTAATTGAAAACAATGTTCTGCAAATCTTGTTATTGCTCAAGAATAGCAGAGATTCTTTCAACACTCAGCAGTTAAAAAGAAGAACTGGTCTCATCTTGGATTCCAGGAAATTCTTGTCAGCCAGTAGCATATCTGTCATTTCAAGGGACTTTTGTCATTTTGTTAAAGTCGAAAGACACCCATGCTTTGCTTACATATGCAGACAGAATTGGTCAAGAAATATTGTTCTTCATGTTCTAGGATGAAAGATCCCAGTTGTGTGACAGTCACAAGGCCTGCATCCATAGTGCTTTGCTCTAAATTTGATTTCATGTTTTTTAGAAGGCTTTGAAAGAGTGAGAATGAGAGTGCTTGTCTGAAATAATCTTGTCCTGTATGTTCATATGCAGAAGTAAATGATCAGCATGATATATGACTGGAAGCAGACTATCTAGAACGTCAGAAACAAGAAATCTGCTGCAAAATAACATTATTCCCATGCTTTTATGAGTTATACTACTTCTTTACTATGCTCTGGAACCAGGGATGGATCCATATTTCTAAACCATTGTGCACATCTGCGGTCCAACTGAAAATCATATCCAAAAGTTTGGAATCTCTATCTAGAATAGTTTGGTAGGAGTTGTGTGAAATTAAATATGCATGATGTCCAGCGTGGGTTAATCATAAAAGCATGATCTTTGAAAACATATCAAGAGGTGAGTTGAAACTCAGTATTATAGTTGGTGCACAGTACAGTAGATCATGTTTTGTAGCTGATACTCCAATATTTACAAGATATTTGCACAAAATATCTCAAGAATGGCTACATTTCTCAAACAAACAACAATATGATGAACATAAAACAGAATCTTTGTTTGAATAGAAATCGTTATAAAATGCAAAGTACAGGATATTATCTGGTATGTTTCAATTGAGAGAGAGAGAGAGCGGAAGAGAGACATGGCCGTATAAGATATGTTTACAATGTGGATTGATCAGAAAAGAGGGATGAACAATGAATTTTTATCTGTATATGTGGCAAACTTGGATACTCTAAGAGGCCCCTACTTTTCTACTTTACTCAGTGTTTTGTTTTAAAGCTTTTTTTTCTTTCTTCAATTTCATAGTAATAAGCTAAAATTGAGATAAAATGTTGTGTAGATGGGATCTTTTTTGCGAATATGCATGTATAGATGAATTGCTTTGCAGATATTAACATAGAATTTATTAACTCCTTATTATTCCCACTGACTCCGAATAAAGACATTGCATATATTCATGTTGAATTCCAACTGTTTTTCACGAAGATAATCATTAAGTTTTCTGTATAAAAATTTGCACATAAATGCAATCCCAAAAGAAATGAAGCATACTTTTTTCATTCATTTTTCAAAAATCACATTGAAGAGCCAGTGATTTTACATTTAAATAAAAATGTATTGGTTGCTATAATGCGCATAAGAAATTTATATTGAAATCTTCTCAATTTAGTATCCGTGGTGCATTTGATTGGATTATCGTGCATTTGTTCCAAATTAAAGTTGTGATTTTGAAAGATATTTTCCCAAGCTTTGTGAGGAGTTATTTCTGTTTTTATTTGGTCAACTTTATAGCTATATAAGAAATTACATCTTTTGCTTTTCATAAGTTGATCTCTTAAATATTCTGTTTCTAAATGATATACTGGAGGCTCTCTATTTAGGACATTGACCCAGCCCTTCAGAATTGAGGACACAAGTGGGTAATACTTTAGCATGTTTAGAAAGTCAGATGCACTGATGGAGTAACGATCACATATTTCTTTGAATCTGATAAATCTTTTGTCTTCAAAATGATAAATAAATCTAATATCATTTCCTATCCATTTGAAATATAGTAGTGTTGACTTTTTATTTGTAAATTTTTTCTTCATTATTCCAGAGAGTCTGATTCTGGATTAATGCAATATTATCTGAGTAGTTACAAAAATCACCATGCTTCCAATATTTGCTTATAAAAAGTGTTAACATTTAATTTTAGAATTTTACACATTGTACAATTTCCTTTGAAAAATATATCCCCTCCAACTTTCTTGATTGTTTATAAATCAGAAGTTTTCCAGATTTACCATTATCTTAATTCAAAAATCTTTGTACCCAGCTTAATTTTAATGTTTGGAAGAATATATCTATAGCAATCATTTTCAACCCACCTTCATTAAACTTTTTCACAATGATCTTCCTTGATACTTTATCCGACTTAGATCCCCATACAAATTGGAAGATTTTTTAAACTTTAATTCTTTCATAATTTCAAGGGAAGGATTTGGTAAGACCATCAGAGGGAATATTAGTTTTCATAGTGCAAACTTTTAACTGCTACTATATTTCCAATCAAATAAAGTTTCTGTAACTTCCATTTTTCAAGGCATATATTCGGTACTCAGTATGGTCGTTATGAATGCCGGAACTTTGCTGCTCCTCTATGTTCATCTCAGATTCGTCTATCTCATCTTGGTTGAATCTGGTACTTCTAGTGTTTCTGTATTCTGTATACTGCATATTAAAGTCTTCTTTCATTGGATGGTCCTTCCAGTATTGGTATAATCTTCTTTCAAATGTTTTCACTTTTGTGGCATTGACTACATTTTCTGGTAACTGTTCCATATGTCTGCTACTCTGTTGATGAAATGATGTTTCCGTAGGTCAAGATGGCAATGTTCCTTCTGAACTTTTTGTTTGTGTCCACAAGTAGTTGTATTAGGGTTTAACTTAACAGCTCGGCTGATGCTTTCTGATCATATATTCCAGACAAGATCTTAAAAGTCTCTATCATATCTCCATGTAGCCTGCAGTACTTTAGAGTTGGCAATTTCAGAATCCATAGTCACTCTTCATAAGTTTTATCCTTTAGAAGAGGTAACATTTTGGTAGCTCTTCTTTGCACATTTTCTATTGATTCAATGTCTTTATTTTTATATGGACTCCACATTTGCCGCTTTTTAATTTCACTTAAATTTAAAGATTATGATTGTGATACTTGACACAAATCAGCATTTTTGACAAGACTGCGTAAACACCGATGTACTCATTCCACCTTAGTGGTACTGAATTGGGGAGATAATGAAAATGAAGACAGTAGTGAAAGTATAGACTTACTTTGATTGTTTGGGCCTCAGATGGCCGAGTGGTCTAAAGCGCTCGCCTGTACCAATCACTGCCATCTCACCTCTGTCTGTGTGAGTAGAGTCTCAGGCTAGGCCAATTTTAGTATGTGAGGAGCTTGCTATTTGCTTCCTGTGGGTCAGTGGTTCTTCCAAGGTTTTCTCGGGTTCCTCCTCCACCAATTATACTGGCCACCATGTTTAGCCTATTGTGCAGCAAAATGGTGTTCAACCCACACAAAAAACCCCAAACCAAACCAAACTTTGATTGATACTACAAGTTATTAAATGTTAAAGATATTCTCCTTGAGGACATTGACAATTTTCATAGATTTAAAAACATTTGCCAATCTGTTCAGAGCAAAGATTTGAATAATAAAAGCAGCATTTCTGTATTAAATGATACTCAGGAAATACATTTATTACAGGTAAAGATGTCAGTGGTGAGATGACTTTAGAAAGCAAAACTTTACTTCAAAGCATCAGTAAGTACATAATCACTTTCATACTAAGAGCTTACTGACCCTTTGAATCCCTTCTATCTGAAGCATCCTTATTGACCTTCACATGGTTAGTAAATATCCAAAGGAGGTAATGGTGGAAAATGAAATTCTTTTACAACAAGCATGTAGTTAATTGTTGATTCAAGAAATTACTACCGGTTTTCATCAGCAAATCAAATATTTCCAACAAAGTATAAAAATAATTGTAGGTGTACATTTTTTTCTGTAAAATGTCTTTATTCATACTTGCAAAAGATTACTACTTTTTTCACCTTCTACTTTCCATCTTGCTTTTGCTCATAATTTAATACATTTGATTTTTTCTTCTCCATGACTTTCTCAGTCAAGTTTTTCAAGTAATGATTTCATACTGTTTGTTATTAAAGTGGACACTACCGTTCAGGTTCTTAAGTTTTTCTGCTACATTATAAAGGAGTTACGGATTACTTTTCTTCTGATTTTCTTTATCCTTTCATGAAAAATGAATAAGGTAATGTTTTAATCATCTTGTAAATTTACATGATTATGATTGTGATACTTGAAACATATCTGCATTTTTCTAGATCCTTTTACCTTGGCACTAATGTACTCGGGGAGAAAACGAAACTGATGACTAGAACATAACTATTGACTTACTTCAATTGATACTACAAGTTATTAACTAATAAAAAATATATTTGTTGAAACCTGTCATGTGAGACCACCCTTACTGCCAATGAAAAGACGTCCCTTAAAACAGGTGGTCTCACGTAGCAGGTCTGTGCAGAAGGGCCAGTTTTCAAGGTTGAAATTCATCTGGGTTTAAGAAAGAAAAATACCCATGATGTGTGTGTGTGTGTATATATATATATATTATTTATTCATAGTGCTTTTAAAAATATTACATGCATTCATATATTCATATAACAGATTTATATAGCACTAAAAATACATTGATTTAAAACATTTAAAATGTTCTTTTAGTTGAAGTTCACATGTGTTGGCATTATGGCATATGAATTGCAAAGTTAAGTATAAGGTAACACTTTCTCATCCAGTCCATAAATCATAAAATTAGATATGATAACATTTCCTTAATAGATGTATCATCTCGATAAAGAAAAGGCTGTAACAGATGCACTACCATGAACAAATGACAAGAACTCTGTGGCATGTTCGGCCTCATGTGTGGGTTTTAATAACAATAGCATTGATAAAGCAAGACAGAATACAGACTTCTAAAACAGGTATAGAATAAACTCATTTGGAAAAAGCATAACTTGTTAAGATAAATGGCAAAGACCTCATCAACCCAGTCATTACATCTTGTGACTCCACAAATAAGCAGTAAAAGGCAGTATCTTTTGTGCTACAGTAAAAGCAGGGTGAGGAGCTCTCTCATTATGACATTATTGGCATTGAGTGGGTTTTAACAACATATAAACAATATGAACCTTTGTAATGACTATGCATCCATTGTTTAAAGATGGAATTGTTGATCATACGGATTTTGATGACTATGGCATTACAGTGGCAGTTTGTGACATGTACACAAATCTGGTTTACTGTCTGCAGCATACAACTTTACCTTAAAATATAACTAAACTGGTAACCAGACAATTGTTTTCCTTCATCTTTTTCTCAATCTTGGTTCAGAACAATATGCACTCTGCCTGCAGAATCTATTCAGCAGTCACTGTTATAAAGAATTAAATAAAAGTCTGTAGTGTTGAAATCTATTTGTACCATATGGTCATTCATAGCAGTGTTAAAACATTTTGTCAAACAATGGTTACTGGTAACATTTAGCAGGTGGTCACTCGTGACTGCGTTTATATAGTAAAATTCAATCAGTGCAAAAAAGTTCTGGTCATAACTGACAGGTGGTCACTCATAGCAGAGGTCACACAAGTTAGATTTTACTGTACATTGTTTGGTGATATGTTGGACAATTATTTCATACATGAATTGAAAAAATGAAACATTAGTATGTTACTTATGTATATTGACAATCAAAACACTGAATTCTGCAAAAGACTACTTTTGCCATTTTCTAATTTATTTACTGCCTTGAACCTTGAAGAAATGAGTCACCAGATGTCTAAATTTGAGGACAGAAATTTTTTTTTAGGTTGATTAGGAACTGACAGAAAGTACTGATACAGTTTCTGTATTAGATAATAATCACGAAATACATTAATTGCAGGTGAAGGCATCCGTAATCAGGGGACCTCAGAAGAAGTAAGCAATGTGTAGAACCTATAATTATCAGTAAGTATGATTGTGTTCATAAAAAGACAAGTTTTTTCATGAATACATTCTTATGAGGGACATACAGTCTTAAAGAAAAATGCAAGGATCATTTATTTTGTAAAATGCAAAAAATTAGTTTATCTTTGATCTACTTCTGAGCCGCCAGGTTCTTATTATTCCATTATATCACTGCCATTGAAAGCATCGAAGTTGACATTACCTTGGGTAAGTAAATATTCAAGAGCAGTACTGGTGCAAGAGAATCTCCTTTGCAACAAGAATGTTAATTTATTTGAATTTTTCTTTTTTTCTTTTGTATTGAAAAGAAATTAAATTACTACAGGTTTTCTTCATTGAGGGCTGTTCCAGTAAAACATACTTGGGACCCAGGGAAGGCACTTTTAATATGGAGTAGTCATCCATAGATGCAATTTAGAATTTTGTATCATTTTCATATAAACTCTTTGAGTAATCAGAGTACCCTGGCATATATTTTTTAAAAGTGCCTTCCCTGGGTACCATATATGTTTAATTGGAACAGCCCTTAATCAATTATTTCAAATTCAATGTCAATAATAATTTTTGGTATCAGTTGTTTCTGTCAGGCGTATTTCTTCAAGCCTGCAAACAATTACTACTTTTTCACATTCTATTGTCAATCTTCCTTGTGCTTTTAATACATTTAATTTCATGATTTCTTCTCTACAGCATTTCAATCTCGTTATTCGAGTAATGATATCATACCATTTGTTATCAAAGTGGTCACTGTCATTTGGGTTCCTTAGTCTTACCAGCATCACTATAAAAGAGTTGCTGATTCCTTTTCTTCTAGCTTCTTTATTTTTTCATCAAAAAATAGATAAGATGTTCTTTTGTTAGTTTTTATTATTTTAAGATTTTCTCTGAACAAATGATGTCAATAGTAAAAAGCTTAATGTCTTACTATTTTTATTCATTAAGGTTATATGGATAATTTATATCAGAGGTACAGATTTTTTTTAAAGTAATTGATATATTGTTGTCCTTTCAAAATGCATTGAATTTCGGTGTCCGTTGTCCCTTTTTCTGATCAATAAATTTAGAGAAGAATGATCTTCCATGAAATTATTATCTTTATAATAGTTTTCTAGGAATGCTTGAAGATCAGAAGATAGTTTTAAAAAAGTGCTCAAACCTAGCTTATTTTCTTAAAGGTTCTTTCCAAGTGCATCATTTCTGAAATGGATTTCCCACACGCCAAACATCTATTTGATCTAACTCCTCTAATATTGAATTACATGAATTCTTACTTTTTTGTGCATACTTAACTGTGTCAGAATCATAATTTACATGTATATGGCAGTTCCCACTTATAATTATCGAATAGTTTTCTACTTTGGCAGTGTGTAAAAAAACTCTCAAAAAAGACAAAACAAAATTCTTGACATCATCTTCATCCTTTCCAATGACTAGAATTAATTTAAAGTCATTTATTCTTGTGTTCAAAATAAGGAAATTCCCATCCAGATCCATAAGTTGTTTTTAGGCTTAATATCTAAATAATGTTTGAATAACTGTCTGTTAATACTGGCATAATAGGAAAGCTTTGCATCAAAACCTTATTCACTTCTCTGATATAGTTCTATAGTTTAGTAGAATGACGGTCTCCCAAAAATATAAGATAACATTTATCACTAAATCTTTGAAAAAAAATGTTTTCTTTTCACTTCATCATCAATAAAGTCCTTGTCAATGGAGACTATCAATGACCAAATTACTCTTAAAACAAAAGTAGAGGTTGTATAACTGATTAGAACACTATTTTACAAGAAGAAAAGACCTTATTTGAAAATATTATGTTTTAAACAAGAAGTCCTGAAATAATGATTATGACACATATTTTTTGACTACTTACCCATTTATAGACAAATTATCTACAGATGAGAGACTTACTCAAAGGCCCACTTCCAAAGAAAGAATGTCTTTTTTTTTCACTGAAAATATGAAAAAAATTGGCAAATTCCCTTGTTTTAGTTTGGTTTTCTAAAGAATGCAAAATCTGTGAACTTCACATTCAGATTTGATCCTTAATAGCTCCAAACCTTCTTACTAAGTGCTACCATAAAGAACAATCTGCACATAAATGAATAAACTTCAGTAATTCTGAATATCTGACAAGTCAATATGCAGATGATCTATGCTTATATTAGCTGATGATACACCTCTTTGTACTGCTCTATATGTAGTAAACTCGTGTTCTATGATGAGACCATAATTTGAAGAGAACAATGTGCACATAGTATGAACTAAAAAAAAACGTGTCAGTGAAGAGTCGGGACATAACAGAGTGCTATCTGAAATAACACGCACTTCTTTTGCTCTTCTAGGAATTTCTTCAGATATTAGTACAATAAGATTTCTTTACTAACTTGCACAGTGACACAGCAGTCGCTTCAATGGTTAAAACAATACTACCACCTTTATGACCACAAATCAAACACCTGTCAAGATCAATCACTTACACTCAACATCAAAGGGAGTTGATGCAGCCTAAAACACTAAGTTAATTGGTTATTGAAGTACATGTGTGTGATCTCTTATGTTGCACCATCAGTACTTTCTGATGACCATGGCATTAACACAGTGGCATAAGAGTGGTTAAATTCTGCTTAGATCCCGGTTGGTTTGAATAATGTCATCATTCCACATGTGAACCAAACATGTGGTCAGCTGCCCCTTGCTCAATGCAATTAGCAAGCAGTGACAACAATTGATGTGTTCAGAGCCCGTCAAAGTGTAAAGATAACTAAATTGAAAAGCGATGGAATCACTCCTTTGTTTTGAGCCTGCCTGATGTATGAACCAATTTCAACCACACGATTTTACAATAAATAAAGACTACAGAGAACAATTAAAATTGTATTTCCATGACTGGTATGCTAAACAGGTCATGGAGACCCTCAGGGATAAGGTGAAGATCAGTGTACTGTATTAGTAGATCTTAAAACCTCATCACTCGAGCAGATTCATGCTGAATGGATGAACAAATGTGTGAAAGATCGGACCTAATTATTCTTGACTTTAAGAAAACTGGACTTGTTTAATTCAACAATTACATGTTTGCTTACTTGACAAACCTTTGTGTGTACTAGCAGACTTGATTGGGACAATGTTGATTTAGTAGTTTTGACCACAAATATGTGAAGTGTGAGCTTCAGTACTCTGCTGTAATTAGTGTATATACATAATGTTTCATTAGTAATTGTGTTTCAAGCAATAGTTCTCGTATTTTACAGTAATGTTGTTCATTTGGATTAAGCATGCATGGATTAAATGAGACATGCTTTCATGAAGATTTAAATTGTTCGACAACAGTTTCACTTGAAAGAAGAATCTATATGAATAAGTATTAAATCAAATTTTCATATTCTAGTATAATTTATTATTCTCTCATTCATTTTCAGTAATACTAGCATTTGAATACCTTATGCTTTTTCTCTTTTCTCTCTCTCTATCTTTATTTATCTGACAGCAAATAGATTTAAGGCAGTAAGTGGAAATTACAGCTACCGGATACTGTATATACACGTGCATTGAAACAATAAAACGCTTTATAATTCTTTTATAAATGGTTAAAATAAAAGAAACATATTTAAAGGCTAATATTTTATTACCAGATTAAAAAATGACGATTTATCAAATTGCTTGTTGAACTCAAGGAATGAAACAGGGGGGGGGGGGCTGGGCTTCTTCATCATATATAGCCAATTTTTTTGTTGGGGTCTTTAAATTTGTGGTTTGGGGCAACAAAGAAATCCACAAAAATTGGTACCCCACAAAAATTTGTGATACAACAGTAGATTAAAACTGCTTCATACTTTCTCTCTTTCTGTCAAGCAGTCAATGAAATAAAACTAATTGATGCTCTCAAACATGTTCTTTGAAAACTCTTTATTATCAACACACTTAATTTGAAGGCAAGATTTTTCTTACAATAATAAGAGGACACCCAACCCCAAAAATTGATGAATTGACAAATTCTTGGTACAATGTGTTTCTCATGCAATCATAATTAGATGAAAACTGCACTCCAACCCCGGAAGATACTGTATCTTCTTAGCCATTGTTTTTACAACTATTATATTAAGGGCTGTTCCAGCAGAACATACACAGGACCCAGGGAAGGCAATTTCATATTTGAGTTGTCACCAATAGGTTGATCTCCCATGGTATATATTTTTAAAGATGCCTCCCCAGATCCATATATGTTTAAATAGAACAGCCCTAATATGTGTGTCAAAAATGCATATAAAAATCACTTGTGTGAGGAATGTATTGAATTTATTAATGATTTAGTCAATCTCATTTGAAAGTTTCTCATGTATGAAGAATTGAGATGAAATTGCCTAATTTCTTCTATGAAATGGTATGATATTGTCCACCTTATTGAAGGGCATAGTAAATTGCTAGAACTAGTGAAGATATATTTTGATCTTTTAAGAAAGCATGGAAAATATCATATACTTTTTACAAGATACTTTTACAGAAATATAGAGAAACTCCTGTCAAAGTTCAGAACAAATGGAATTTAATACTAAATCAGAAATGCATATAATTTGTATAAAGACAGGAGATCACTGTAAAATCAGACACCAAATTGTCTATATGTACACCAGATTCTTTAAAATGCAAATTTCAGCAACACGCAGGGATCCCGCTGGGATTTGCCAATGTCGCAAATTTGCTATTATTTTCCATAATTGCGACAAAATATACCATCTGGTGATTTTTTTTTGGCGACAACATTTTTGGCTGTTAAAACTTGTATATACAATCGTGGGTTTGGAGTGGAGGAATTCAAAGGCACCATGAAAGGAAGCCACAAACTTGATTATAAAATGCACTGGAATCTATCTTTTGTTATATAAACAAATCCTTTGTTCTATTGACAAACCATCTTACCAGTGCATTGTTATATCATAATCCACTTACGCTGACATCTGGCCTGAGTACTGTATGATGTGACACACTCAAATAGTCATGCTACCGAACTAGCTACAATCGACCAAAAGACTGCTAATACTTTTTTTTCCTTTTTTTTTTTTTTTTTTTTTTTCTTGAAAAATGTACCAGAAAAAATAGTTTTGCTGAAACTTCAAAGAAAAGTGATTACCTTTCCAATAGTTCTGTGTAAATACTAAGCAAATTTTAAAAAAAAAAAAAAAATTACTAAGCAAATTTAAAAAAAAAAAAAATCAGTCTCAATCAGAACAATATACTGTCATGGGTAAACGTAAGTTAGACTTTTCATGTTCATGATCTCATCCTAAGAGTACCGTATGTACTCGCGTATAATCCGCATAATTTAGGAAAAAATAAAAGTCTGGAAGAAGGTGGGTCGGTTTATCCACCAGGCAAGGTCTAAACTTCAAATTTTTTAAGTTTTCTTGTTGACTACCCATATATATTGGAGGAGACTGGGTGGATAGATAGATAGAAATAATAAAGACAAAACCAGTGTAAAATACAATTAGGTATATTATTGAGTGGAATGTGTCACAAATAAATTGATAACTTACATTTTGTTCTTCATCATGTCATAAAAATCCATAGAAATATATAATGATTGGCATTTAAATCCGTTTCATATGATAAATCCATGAATTCTATCATAGGTTACATACCAGCATAAAAATAGTAGCCCAGAATGATCCGATTCACAATATCCCGTAATATGTTAATTCCAGATGTCTCACAGATAAACAATGAAAGTCAAGTCCACACTTTTGTGATTCACAGAATCCTATAAAGGTCACTGTCTAATGTCATCTGGTAAAAAGCCCAAGAATTCATCCACATCGTCTGAGTGACCAATTATAGTACTGAAATCCTCATTCGTCGTCTAGTCATAAATATCATCCGACTCCAATTCCTCATCTTTACTGTCATATGTGGGTGCTTGCATGGAGATTGAGCTTGGACTCTATAAGTGATACTTCGATCATACAGTCTGTGAAATCTATTAAAGGATGCAACTGAACAGGTGTCAATTGTGCGGCAAGATCACGGGGTTCAAATAACCACCTATGTTACTTGGCACTGAACAAGTATCAAATATGCGGCTCAATCAGGGGGTTGTAATGTGGGAAAACAAAGAGGGTGCTAAGGGATTAAGGTCAAACACGTATATGTAAGTAGGTCTCTACTTGGCACTGAACAAGTATCAAATAAACAAGGTGTAAATCATAAATCAGAAAACCGGAGAGAGAGAGAGAGAGAGAGACTGCAGATGTAGGGAAAGAAGATATTTGATAATGCATTTATTTAAAGTGACAACACTTATACCTTTGCACAGAGCATCATGCAAAGACTCTGGAGGTAACTAAGATTGCTGTTATTAGTAAAAGTAAAAATTACATTATCAAAACTGACATCAGGAATAAACTCAGCATCTAAAACTGCATTCAGCAAGTGGGCAGCCGTAAAATCACGATGCATACTCATGTGACATTCGATTTTATTATTTTTATGAGACAACATTTTAATAGTGCAAAACATTATAAATAAGCAATTAAAACAGTCATGTAATGATTTATTCTGTAATATTGTGGTATTTTATTGTTTGTTGTCAATAAAATAATAAATACCCCATCTTTTTCAATTTTCATTGCCTACTACATTAATAAACATGGAAAAATACTGACTCCTTGCTTGCTGACATTTTTTGAAAATTGAAAGTACAAAAAATAATAAGTCAAAAAATTAATTATCATTTTGGGGAAGAGATTGTGTATGAAAAATTATAGGAGCAAACACTGAAGGATTGTAACTATTTACAACGACCCTCTCCATTCCCAACAAATATGATTACTCTTCATCATAAAGTGCATGTATTTAAGCGGCATTTCGTTTGATCTTGGATCATGCTAGTTGTCAGTTTTAATTGCTCTGACACTTCTGTCAGCGAGATTAAAGAACATGTCACTGGTTGAGAAACTTACACAAGTAAGCACCTGGCCTTTCATATCATTAGTTAATCATTATACAGTACCGTATTCAGAGAGGATAGTGCAGCAATTTAAAATCAATTAATTTTTAAAATTAAAAATGGGTAAAACATCGAAAGTGTGGGTGTATGCTAAGCAACTGAATGAAAATAGTGCTGAATGCAACCTGTGTAAAATTACATTGTCCGCTAAAGGTGGTAACACGAGTACTTTACGACACCATCTCGTCTAAACTCATAACATAGACATGGACAACACTAGTAGCAAGAGTTTGTACACATTTATATCATAATACAATTTTGATCGGGTACCCGGGTAACTGATCATTAGGATCAACGGGTACTCGGTAGATGTTTACTAAAACTTTGACAGCTTTACTCTTTACAGTTCACCTATATGACCAAGTTTCACATATTTTGTGACTTATTTTAGTGACTTTGTATGTAAACCTGTCTGTCACTTCATTCCTTACTTGATTTGTGGTAAGAATTATAAAGTGAGAAATAATTTACAAAACATACTGCATCCTTGCTTTTCTTTGTCATTCATATTCATTTTCTGTGTATATTTTAATTGTCATAACATTGAAGTGATGTTTTTATAGAATAAGGTTAAGATCTTTTTGTCACGAAGAAGTCAGATTAGCATGTGCGGAAAAGGACATATCAGTTTCCTCTTTCATAAAGGGAATAATAATCACAAATGCATGATTGCATACTTATCAGTCAGCTATAATCATATCTTTTCATTTTACAAAATGCAGTTGCTCTGCACATTTGAAAGCAGTTGAAGGATGAGGTAGGAAATTTAAACAGCTGCTTGAAGACTATTATCCCTTCATTGTTTCCAAGGTACCATATCCAGACCACCTCAATTCTTGGGCCCTAAAGACAGATTCAGAGTCCAAGTGGCAGATTCTGATGAAGTTGAGACCATTAATTAATGCAGAGGTAGGCATACGGGGGCAGATTAATGCACTTTAGAGAACTGTTTTAAATGTTGAAAAGTTTAAGTTTAAAATCTTGTTTTTTATACCCCCATTGCATAAGATGTTTTGCTGCTGCCTTCTGCATCACTCAGTTCTGTAATATATAGACACATACAACTAATTCAATCCCCATAGACTGTAATGTTAATATTTGACCAGATTACTATACTTTTGTGGTAAGACCAGCAAATCACACTTACATTCAGTGAATGATCTATCCAAGATTACACTTTTAAAACAGTACAAAAGATAGACTGAATGGCTCATTTTTTAGATAAATTCCCTATTAGGTGCCCATTGTAAAACTCTCACTTGGTAAAATTTCCCTATTTACATCCAGTATTACCTGTGTCAACAGTTATAAAATGAAAATGGTTTTAGGCTAAAGCCTACTATTGCACACAATTTACCCATATAAAACCTTTTTGTGAAAAAATTACGTTAATTTTTTTCTGGTAATTATTTTCAGTCAATCACCAACTTTCATTCCTTAAAATATGTATTTAACATACCACCAAACATAGGCTATAACTAATGAAATAATTAGTTGCCTGTGACCATATAAATCATAAAGTTGTTTCATGGCTTTTATCATACTTGCATTCGCATTTATTGTGTTTTTATTGTCATTTGTTTTGTTTTTTTGTTTTTTACAGACTTTGTATCGTCTTTTGTTTGGTTTTTTTTTCTTCTTCAGATTTTTGGGTTTTGCTATATCATTCTTCTTCCGCAACTTTGATGTATATTAGTGTTAGCAGTTATCTTGTTGTTCAAGTCTATACTTTGTATGTTAAAATCATTAATTTATATTCTTCATTTCTTGATCATTTTTTTTATTTCATTATTATTATCAAGACATTCTGTAACTGGTCCAGTTGAGATTGTAAGGTGTCATAGCTTGCAGATATTCTTAAAAATTGTCTTCATTCAATTTCTTAAGCAGCTATCTCACTGTTTCTCCTATGATTGATTCGCTGTAAATACTGTTGCACGTAAGGTATTGCTCCTATACTGCTTGCAATATTTTAATATCATTAGACAGTGTGCTAGCCATTGTTTAAAAAAGTCGTAAGTATTCAAAACCTTTTTTTTTTCTTCTTGCCTCATCAATCTGTTTTTGTAGATCTGAGATTTTATTAGATCTTTGAGTACCACTGTGTTCAATAACTGTTTATTGTCGGCATGTTCTCTCAGGCTAGTGGCTGCATCAGTTAATTTAACAAAATCATGTACATTTGTGATTAGGTTATTGTTGAGGTTTAAGTCACTCAATTGTTGGACCCATTGTGACATCTGTTTTTGTCTCTGTGTTTAAATGTAAACCAAAGTCTCTATGACCTGTTAAAGATCTCACATTTTCTGTCATTATGTAGTTTATTGTTAGATTAAAGGTGTGCTCAGTACACGTTAACACTATTTACTTTATGTGGAAAGTGTACAGCAAAGATCTAAAACTTTTTCATCTTCATATTTTATACTGATGTTCAGTCTGTTTGTAATGCCTCTTTGCTAATTGTTTGTAATGGCCACTAACATTATATACAACAATGTCATCATGAAAAAACATTTTAACAAACAAAGACTCACACAGTTTAACAATTTATCTGTGATGAAGCCTTGCCATTACCAGTGAAAAAGTTCTCTGCCGTATTGAATCAAGATCATTGTAGATATTTTTATGTTTCCATTCCCACTAGTTGTGTCAGATTCACTAGATGCCTCTCTTGCTTTCTGATTATTCAATTCTAACACTTTATCATTGTAGTTGGTGATATACACTGTGTAACTATTACTTTGAGTGATTTTAATGTTTAAGTTGTGTTTCAAATATACAACATCAAGACTTTCTTCATGGATACTAATTTCACTCATTCCATCTCTGACTTTATTCATGTACAGTTTGTTGTTGTAGTAACAGATTTTTTGTTCAAGTTTGTCAAAAATATTGTGATAACCAACCACAAATCTATTCTCTGTTATGAAATGGATAGTTTACTATTTCTTTTATCAGTTGGATTGGTAAATAGATTTCTTACATTGGGAGACCTTAATCACTCTTGGCTAGGTATTTCTTCAAAAGATTGATCGTAATGCAGCTCTTCATTTATCCAGCAATACAAGTCTGCTTAGGTGAAACATTGGTACTGGAAAAATTTAAAGACCCATGCTCCTGTCATTAAAGATTTTTCTGTTTAATTATTAACTGCACTTTGCATGTATGTCTTAGTCTCAACCTTTGTTTTAAGCTTTTCCAAAATGGAGCTTCTCTCCAACAATTTTCTTATTTCATTCTCTTTCAATTTCTTCCTCTCATTTATTTAATTTTCTGAATTGTTCATTGTCTTGGCTTTCAGTATTTTATTTTCTTTCTGATTGCATTTTGTATCTGTTTGATCTTGTGCTCATTCAGTAAACTACTCATGGATGATTTCATTGTCACTGATCACCCTGCTTATCATTTCGTTGATGCTATTCAACTGACTAATGGCATATTTGCTATTTTAGGGTGTTTTGAAACTTTGATGTAGATCCACTTCTTCTTGAAAACGTTTGCAACAAATCCTATTAATGTTGTACAAAACCCATTAAAAACCCAGGGAACATCTGTACTGATAGCTATCCCTGCAAAACCTAATCCAGCTATTTTCATCCATACCACCTAAAACTAGCTATACTAGCCTCCACCCAATTAAAACTGTAGTATAATACTTTGTATTTCTTTCTAACACCTCAATAGTGGCCGATCTCTGTAGCTAAGCCATTTTAGTCTCACTAATTTTGTACAGTCTAAAATTGAAACCATTGTCCAGGTGATATGTGTGTGTGCACAATAATATTTTCCAAAGATACAGGACAAACTATCGGCAGTGTAGAATATAATGTTGGAGCACTTAGAGTCTTTTCACTCTTTAATACAGATGAAGAAGACAACTTAGACTGTGAAGGAAGTATACCTTTGGTATAGGTGCTAGACTCGAGCACAACTTTGTAGTGGTAGCTGGTTCTATTGTCTTTGTAGATGTTTTAGAATGTACTGTTGTATTAATACCGTACCTTCAGTACATGTTGTTTCCGACAGGATTTAAATTTTTCTTTGGTATGCTTTATAAAAGAGCTGTAACTAAACTTTGGTTCAGAAGTGCTCATTTATTGAGTAACAATTTTGTGAAGTAAAAGTCCATGTTCTATTATGCAGGCAATTGTGAACTGGATGAAAGAAACTGGAATGATTTGCTGTACAGTTTCTTCAATGCCCATGCTTAACAGTGGATCGATATTGTAAACCTCAATAGCTTGTTCAAAAGCATGCTATAGGCAACAATAAAGAGTTTAATGTTTCATGATCAACTGTCTTCATAATGTCTTTTGTTTCTGCCAACATTTGTCTGCTGGTCAAAGCTATTCTAAATATTAGTCATAAAAGTTAAAGTATTTTAGCAATATAAGTTTTTATTTTCATTATGCCTCTACAGTGTTCACAATTTGTTGGGTTTTTTTTCTGGTAAAAAAAAGTCCATGTGCTATACGGTAGTCATTTGTAAACTAAGTGAAAATGGAATAATATCTATGTTTGGTGGTGTACATGTTGACATCTTATCTTCAAAGCATGCTGTATGCATTTGGTGTAAACAGTTAATAATATATTTTGTTTCACTCAGAATTTTTTTTTTCAGATAAAAGCTATGCTATTTATTTGATGAAAAGTTAAAGCATTTCTGGTATTGGGTTGAAAGATACTTGTGTGGTTTTATCTTGTTCTTGTGCTTTGGTTGATTCTTCATTCTTAAATTAAGTATCTTTTGCAAGTTCAATTTGATGTTGAAGACTCTCTTAAAAAAAAAACCCAAAAAATTTACTCTTTGACTAAATGAGCAAAGATACCTAAACTACAACGCCACCTATCAAATGTTTTGGTCGAGTTTGTTTCTTTTATGTCTTTGTGTAATGTTTTACACTAGTTCTTTAAACTTTAAGGTTTGCTTTTTTTAGAAAACATTCTTGAGAACATTTTCCAAGTAATCTACCAAGTTCAACTCTATGTGGATCATTTGACTTTGCGAAGTAACCTTTTCGGGAGATTTGTCAATTTTTTTAAAAGAAATTTCTTTTCAGTATTTTCCATTTATTTGCAAGGAAATTTTTAAGTTAGATTTTATTTCAGGGAAAAGGTTAAAAGTTGCCTTAACAATATTACTTACAAGTAGTGAAAAATAATTTCATATGTAATTGGGTAAATACAATGATGGATTCCAAGACATGTTCAAAATGTACAGAAGTAAAATATATGAGTTTAAGAAAAAAATGAAGTGAATGTAAACACTGTAAAAATGATTTCAGCAAGAAAGAAAAATGAACAAAACAAAGAGTACTTCAAAGAAAAGGCTATAGATAAATGGAAAACTGAAAAACAAACAGAGTGTTGAAGTGGATACAAGATACAAAGATCCCACAATGGAGTAAGTTTAGGATAATTAACAACACAAAAAGAATTTTACATCGTTGGTATACATCTTTTAGCTTCAGTTGAATACAGAAACAACCAGAGGAATCGGTGGCATAGCATCTGCCTAAGCTACCCCCACAACTGCAGTGGGAGCTTCCGAATTAAGTTTTGTGATGGAGGGGGCAGAATTTCTTGCCACCCCACTGAGTGGAATCCCATTTTATTGCTGAATTGAAAGATGAGTACAAACCGACATCTAGAACCTATCTCTACCATAACAAAACAATTTTAGGATAGATTAAATTGGCTTAGAGATACTGGAGAAACAGCAGATCCTGGACAAAGTCCAACAAATCAAATATATGTTAAAACCAACTGCTGAACTTAATAAAAGTACCTGTGCAAATAGAGATGCAACCAATAGACACAAATGAACCATTTGACCAACAGGCAAAATAAGCTGAGACAATAATTGACGAATACAGTAAAACATGTCTTGAGAGACCAGATTCTGAATGTACAGATTTTTGGAGTATATCATGTTATCACCTGTCATGAGAGACCATTTTATTTTTGGCAGAAAGGGTAGTCTTTCAAGACAGATTATACTGTACCATGGGAAAAAACTCGAAGTGGAGGCCATATGCCTGCAGTTAAGAAATTATTCACTACACAATAGGAAAGAGAAACTAAGTAGTTAATGTAAATGCTGCAGAAGTTGTCAATACAAAACTAGATTATATTAAATTTGATGCTGAAATGTATCAAAGAAAAAGTTTGGAAAGTTATTTTTTTTTTAAATCTTGAGCTTAGAAAGACATTAAAGCAAAAAGCTGTATTTCAATAAAAGTTGAAAAGTGTTGAGAGCAAAATAGTTGACATCTAGCACAGTTGGAGAGCGTTTTTACAGAAAATATTGAAATGAATAATGAAACAGTGTGAGAAAATCATCATGTCAAGAAAAGATGAAACAGCTGATAATAGAAAAGAGCCTAACAATAACTGTTATATCAACTACAATAGGTATGATTATATTAACTATTGCTCTGTCTGTAGCAGAATTTTTAAAATATGTTTAGTAGTAGGTGGTGGTGGAAGATGTGCTTTTCCGTCAAGACCCAAAGATTATTATCAGGATCGTAAATTCATGTAAAATATTGCCATTTCTATTGTTGATTCTGAAAAGCTGCTTCATATATTGAGTAACCATTAGTTGTTTTTCTCCATAAATTATATCACTGATTTTATTGCATTGTTGTAGATTAACCTTGTAAACTTTACAAGATCTTTAAGTTTTACTGTAAATTTAGCTGAATATTAATTTGTATCTACCCACATCAAATATGTAATTTATTCTTCACACTGTACTGTTATCAGGACTGATGTTACTTATCTTGATAGTATTATCATTCAAAGTAATCTTTAAATCAAAAATTGTATATGCAACTTTTCTAAAGCATTATGGTGTTACATTTGTAGCATTTGAAATTGACAAATTAACAGTTATTCTCTTTAATTTTATACTTATGTTGACCACATTTAATCCCATCCAAACCTATAAACAAATGGGCATTATCTCTTGATACTGACATTGATACTTTCATGTTAAACTCATTAAATAGTTATATCAACTCACAGAAAATTGTTGAATTCAATACAGTGTAACTTTTGTGCCTTTATTTTAGTGTTCTCATATCCCAGTACAAATTGGGTTAGTGTACAAATTACAATTCGCTATAACTGTCAGTACACTTTCTGCTCAAGTGAAATTTGGTATCCATGTTTGTATGCATGTGGAGATGACCTGAGTAGATTTTCATGCCATTGTAGTAATTTTTCTAATTTTTTATATTTTTTGAAAATTAGACATCTTTCATCTGCATTGTGGCATATATGTTCTGCAAACAATTCCCCAGCTAAAGTTTATGTAGACAGCTAATTTATGTTTATATTTTAGGCTTTGGCTAATAGCAAGTAATGCGTTTGAATTTCATTTCTGTATTTTTCTTAGGATATGCCGGACATGACATTATTTGTTACTGTTTATAACATTTTACTCTTTTTGTGCAATTTATGGTGGAAAGTTTGAAGTCAGAGTTTGCATTTAGGACATACTTTTTTATTTCCATCATAAAACAGCGACCTATGACAATAATTTATTTTACAAGTTCAGGTGTGTCAAACGCTGAAAATATTGTCACATTCTTTGAATCAGTTTATTGATAACAAAACTTCAAAAATATTCCTTATTGTTATGAGCATGTATTTGTAACTGACTTAAGTAAAGGCTCATGTAAAACTTTGTACATTTGAGGTTATCTCCAGACTACATACAGAATACTTACTCCTAAGGATGTGTCTTACCATAATTTTTGTAACTTTTCTTCCACAAAAAAAAAAAAAAATTGTTTTGATTGATGCGAATAATCTAATCTAATCATTACAATATATACTGCTGTTAGCTATCCAGCTGTTAGTGAAAAGCAATAAATATTTTAATGACAATATGAGATTTAATGCATTAATTGTTATATTTTCTTGGCAATAACAATAGAATGGCGGATCAAAGTACAAGAGTAGATTCACAGTTGACCTTTGCCACTTGTCAATCGTGCTAATTGATTAACCAATCAGTGAGCATCATTAAGCACACCTCCAGGCACTTTTTTTTCTTTTGTGTCCACCATTTTCCTTTGACCAGCTAATTGCACAATCGTGAATTGGTTGTCGTAAACATTTACATATTTTGCAAACGCTTCGTAAATGGGTGTTTTTTTTTATAATGGTGCAAAGGGAAAAGGTGTCAGTGGGAGTTTTGTAATTCTGACGGTCGATATCCAGATCATCTAAATAGAGGAGTTAGATTTATTCCTTTCCCCAAAACTTAGATGGATAATGGCTTGTGGTTGCCCGCACAATAAGCTGAACATGGACACTATTTTGATGGCAATTACAACATGTTTGTTTGTACAAAAGTGTGTAGAAGGGCATGTCCCATCGATAATTTGAAACATTTTTTTAAGAATATAGCAATTGAAATAATATGTAAAAATGAACATGTATAGAATGTGGGTGGAGAACCTCATAGCCTCGGTCTTTGTTGTGCATTTTTTCTTCTTCTATATGAAGCTCTCGACCCAAGATAGCATTAAAGTTTGAAACTACATTTTAATGATGGTTTGTCCCAAAAATACTGCATCATTGTCTCGATCATTAGAGACTTGAGTGACTCTTTACTTTCAGTCAATGAGCTGAAGGAGGGGTAGGGGTTGAAAATTGTAATTAATCATAAAGAAATGCAAAAAAAATGTTTATAGTATGTTCCGATATATTAAGTATGCATTTAAATGTTTACATCAGCATACATAATGTGACAGAAATTGCAATCTTATGAACAGAGTAGAACTTTAAAATTGTTATGTACAATGGTATACTTCTAAACAGTAACTATTTACGCTTTTGCTATATATTTTTGATTCATTTACCTCTAAGGCAACCTAACCAAACGTCAGTTAAAATTAATAAAGATATGACTGTATACTAAATAAAAAAGTGAATATGTTATAAAGCTGCTTAAAAAATGATTTTAATTTTTACTGAAATATAGCACAAATAAAATGTTATTTGTTTTGTTTCTTAATCTACTGTTTTATTTTTATATGCGTCAGTTGAAACTTATCCAAAGTCAACACACATTTATGTTTTTCATGTGAGATTATATCACACATAGTATATTTGTCATGTGATGTATCGAAATCATACATCTGTACCTTTTTTATGCCATTTCAAACACAAACTTATCTTCTTGATTCAAATGGTGATTCCTTATTTCTTAATCTCCTGTTTCAATATTTGATGCCTCAATTAAAATATTATCCAAAGTTAGTCACCATTTATAGCATACACTCAACGAACAATACAGTGGTTGTTAGAGATAGCTAGATCGTACATAATTATGTTTTCAAAGCCATTTGAAACTATAACTTCACTTAGTGCTTCACTTATTGCACATCAAAAATATGAGGTTAAAAATTAATATAAAAATATTAAAACAATGCCTTGTATATCATTTTAATCTATTATTTTCTTCAGTAAAATATTTGGCACTATTTTCTATCTTTTTTTTGCAAGCGTAAATTTTCTCAATACAAGATTTTGTACACAACTTTAAAGAATTTGAGAAAAAATTCTATATTCTATGTGTGAAAAAATATTTTGCATTTAATTATTATTTTTGTTTGATAAATGTACGAATTAGAGGGTACAAAAATGTACAAGAATTATGGTAATCATATTTAATAATCTGACAACACTGGATCATCAGATTTGTAGTATCTGCAGTTTGTTTATGTATATCTTTAAACACAAGATGTTATAATTCAGTTTAAGGGAGAGTAGAGTAATTATTTTCTTCTAGGTAAAAATATTAATACACCCTTTTTAATTATTGTAAAATGTAAGGCTCAAGAGAGACCTCTCCTATTTGTTTCAGTCACTATTTTACAGCAAGTGTAATCTTCTCAACAATTATCTGAAACCCCTTCGTTAAGTTTGTTTACGATCAACATGTTCTATGTTTACAAGTAAAATGCACTTGTGTTTGTTGTTATTGATTTATCTCCCGTGAACTATACCTGTATAGGGGGCGCTCTACAGATAATACATGCTTTTGAGAGAGTGACAGGTGTAAGATGAAGTTGTTTGCATTTGCAACATGCACAATAGAGAGAATGTTAGCATACCTCAATGTTACTTTCATGTACTGTGGCTGAAATTTCTTTATATATTGTACTTGTGCAAATTGTACATGATCTAAGCACACAGCAGACAGAAATGGCCGCTCCAAAGTACTCGAAAAGTTAGCCTGAATTAGTCAAAAGTACACTATTTTCAGCAGTTATTAAAATAGGAAAACAAATTTTGCCAGAGTAGGCAATACCAGTCTCTGAAAGTACAATGAATGAATTACAAAATATAAAAAAGTAAAAAAAAGTTATCGGCTCTTTTTTTATTATTTACCTTTGAAGTCCAGGAAGTGAAAATGACCAAGCGGAGCTAGCATTTTTTTGAGAGGTACACATCTTAAGTAAGACCAAGTTGTATACTCTATAAACCAAATTGCACCCATCAATCATACACCAAAATAAAGGGAATTCAAAGTTCTTTTAACAATGCCCAAGATATACAAGGTCTTGTTTAAATAGCCAGGACAACCAACCTGGGTAATTCTTTTTCTTTAAAAATCTAACCCTACGCAAAGTACAAAACTGGAGAGTGCCACCTTAAGACAAAATGAACATTTCTGCAATTGCTTATCTCTACCTCATATAATTATGTATGCTTTTCTCAAAAAATGGTATATTAACATTGATGTTATGCATGAAAATAAGCTAATTATGCCTATTTTGCTCTTGCTTACACAATATGCCTTGTGGCAGTATTTTGTGTGCATTGACCTCAATTATGGGAAAATTAGAAGTCTTAGAACACAGGAGTAAAGTCAACTTAAATTTAAAACTGTTGTATTAAGTGAAAGAAAAATATAACAAAAATGTTTCTTTTCATTCACTTGTAAAGAAATTATGGAAAATAATGATGATAAAGCAGATTCGCTTACTTCCATATACTAGTGTTAGAAGAATTAGCAAATTGTGTACCCTTTGACCTCTGTGAACCTGAACTCCTCCATCCCTGTTCAAACTGTAAATTTTATTAGTGACATCACAGGAATAATTGTGGCAAGTTTCATGTTCCTGTCTTTTACCAAAACATTGGTTGCTATTGTTGAGGAAATGCAAGGGTTCTTTTAAAATACCTCACATTTCATCATGGAGGAGGGGTGGGGGCTGGGCTTGTGTGGGACTTTGCTACAAATGAATACTGGTCTGTGGGAAAAGTACATGAGAAATATACCAAAAGGACTGTTTAGATGCTTGCAACTTAAATATTTCAGCTATACAACCAAAATTAAATCATAATAAAAATAATACATATGTGGTCTTTATGGGGGCGCTCTACAGATAATACATGCTTCCGAGAGAATGACAGGTGTAAGATGAAGTTGTTTGCATTTGCAACATGCAAAAATTGAGAGAATGCTAGCATACCTCAATGTTACTTTCATGTACTGTAGCTGAAATTGCTTCATATATTGTACTTGTGCAAATTGGACATGATCTAAGCAGACAGAAATGGCCGCTCCAAAGTACTCGAAAAATCAGCCTGAATTAGTCAAAAGTACACTATTTTCAGCAGTTATTAAAATAGGGAAACGAATTTTGCCAGAGTAGGCAATACCAGTCTCTGAAAGTACAATGAATGAATTACAAAATATATAAAAATCAAAAAAAGTTATCGGCTCTTTTTTTATTTTTATTTACCTTTGAAGTCCAGGTAGTGAAAATGACCAAGCGGAGAGGTGCACATCTTAAGTAAGACCAAGTTGTATACTCTATAACCCATCAATCATACACCAAAATAAAGGGAATTCAAAGTTCTTTTAACAATACCTAAGATATACAAGTTTTTTTTTTAAATAGTTAGGACAACCAGTGAGGAAAACCTGGGTAATTCTTTTTCCTTAAAAATCTAACCCTGTGCAAAGTACGAAACTGGAGAGTGCCACCATATCTCAGAGAGTTGCAGAAAAGAAAGTTGCAGCTACACATTATGGCACATAATTATTCCTGTTTATTCGATATTGTACTTATTTAGTAACTAGTTCAACAGTGTATGATTTTTTGGTGGGGTGGGGTGGGTGAATTACTGTTTACATATTATTTTTAGCCTGACAAAAATATTCTCTTGCGTATGTTTGACATCATTTTGATTGTTTTAACGTCAAACATATATATATAAAGCTTTTTATTAAAACTTTGCAAGAATAAAAGTCATTTATAACGTGCCAATTCTTGAGATATGAATCTGTATAAATAACAAACGTTTTCTCAAATGTAACAAAAATATGAATCATTATTTTGGAAAGCAGCAGTGGTTAATTACATTTTTAATCACTCTGTACTTTTTGCTCTGTAAAGCTGAATAAAACTTTTTAAACAAAAATCCCTGTTTTTCTTTCATCCAGCCATTTTGAAGACTAAATATATTTACCTGCAAAGGTCACAACCTGGAACTTTTAGTATCGAAAGCTTGGCAATAGTGTTTTTTGTATCCAGGACTAACATGGATTACTAAACCATCACCAATAAACAAGTGCATAGATCAGACTGCACATTTGACCTGGTAATATATTAAAGAACCATTGAATAAATAAAATAGCTCCAGTGGCTCTTAAATAGAACATAACTAACTGCATCTAGTCTTGTCAAGCATGGCTTCATTATAGAGTTAATATCAGTGTAGAGCAGAAAGAAGTGGTGATACTGGAATCTAGCTGAAGAATATCTCTACGAAAGACATAGTAAACTACACCCCGTATCTTTTATTGTGTGGGAAGAGAGCCCAAACATAGTTGGATTGAATGGCTTAGGTACGGAGAATGCATGTTTCCATATGATGTTTGAATTGGTTTCTGAGTCTCTCTTTTATTTATCCTCTTGTTGATGTCCAACACTTTTAGGAATTTTATGATGAAAGGATTGATCAGGAATATTACACCTTGTTTTACATGTCAGAATAGGGAGTTAAAATATATGCAATTAAAACATTTTACCATGACGAAACACAATATTCTAGTCATTTATGTTGGTTCTAGCCATTGCCAAAGTCACCATCAATAAGCAAATGGCTACTATAAATAAACGTGAACAATTGATCTTTTGGTTATTGTATTCATTTCAAATAACATCTATGATAGGTGCATACGAAAACTTCTCGTAGTATACACAAAAGTTTCAATGAAATCAATTTTTAAAAAGAAAATAAAATGTACACACTGTAACAATAGTATGCTTTTAAATGCAACTCCTATCAGTTTTAAAACTTTGAATTGGTCCTATAGGTTGCATTACATTTAATCCAATGGCCTCGCCAGAGTACAGCCAGCATACAATGCATGATAGGGATACATAAGATGCATGATGGTAGACTGGTTACATATCTTACACATGGCTAATACAGTCTACAATATTAGCTTGGTACTGATTAAACTTTTTTGTACTCTAAATTTTTCATTTCCAAAGAACCAGCTATGGAGCAAGAGGGCAAGTGTAAAAAACTAATATGACCCGACTAGAGAAGTTAATGATTGTTTAGCCTGTTATGTGTACCGGTATATAATCTATAATGAATGCCTAAACTTTTAGTCTATGACTATACTTTAAAATACGGTCAAATAGTAAGTTGCACTTTAAGTTTGGTTAAGATGTCAACAACGTATTTACTGGCATTTGATTTCAAGTTCAGTTTTGTTAACAATTATTCACAACTAATTTGGGGATTTTAAACCAAATTGACGCATGTTCTCTTGCATTGTGGGTAATTTTAATATATGTATAAATACAGACTTGATACGCATAATAATCATTCCAATTTTAAATCCAGTGTTAAAAACATTCCTGTTTTTTTATGATCAGTCTTTTTGAAATCTTCAGACTGTTTGGAATCATTTTATAATTTGAGTTTTAGTTGTTCTGTAATTCTATAGTGCTGTAATGCTGTAATATAGTGCTGTAGACATAATTTGAAAGGAATTATTCATTGGATTTACCACAAAGTGCTCATTAACCTTTGGATTTAAATATATGATTTTTGGATATTTGTGGGCATTCCTAAAGATATTCTCGTTTGTATTGTTGTGGTACATCATGACATTCAAGACTATTGTTGTGATACATCATGACATTCAATTGTTGTGGTACATCATGACATTCAAGACTATTGTTGTGGTACATCAGGACATTCAAGACTACCCATTCATTTGGAACATTCATTCATTCGGAACATTCTATAATTTCTGTCTTGTGTTTAGGACATTTAGGAATTTAATTCACAAATTGTGAGTGTCTTTTGAATTTTCATTTTTATTACAGAGAAACAAATTGTTTTTTGATTTTACATACATTGTTGGTTTCACTTTCTTTCTGTTATATTATTTAAAGACCTGGAGTCGTAACAAGCATAATGATATAATTATATTTTTGTGTGTATGTATTAGTGATTTTTATACATCACCATTTAATCATTCATCTTTGATATGGCATTTGATGTGGATGTTCAGCTCATACTTATGTATTACACTTAAATTTTCCTTATTGCACACAATGGCTGGAACTGTTTATCCTTCTTTGCAACATACTTTGCTATGCATAAATGTTGACTATATATATATATATATATATATATATATATATATATATATATATATATATATATATATATATATGATTTAAGAATGATCAGTGAGTCTAATTATAATGCTGTGTTTAAGACTGAGGGTCGTTATTAGAGATAAATTCATTATTTGAAGTCCAAAGGGGCCAGCAATCAAATACTGTGTAAATGATCCACAGACTCTGTTTCCTTACCTCATTGAATTAGACTGAAAGCACCTCTCAAAACAGAAATTCTAATAATAAGACTGAATGCACCTCTCAAAGCAGAATTTTTACTCAAAAGAGGTATGCCATTTAGGTCCTAAAGTCTTCCTAAATTTTTTGTACAATTTATTGATTTTAAAATTTGTTTAACTTTACCTTTAGTTGGCACTACATGGTCACTGTTGTGTTGATGTGCCTTAAAACGCTACTACATACATACTTATGCAGCTAAAGACAAAAGGTATGTAGCGAATGTGTGATTAAAGTTAATTCATGATCAACACACACAATTGTTTGTTTATTTTTTTATTTTTTTTATTGGTATCATAACAGAATCACCTGTACACTGAGAGGACTTGTATCCACCATAAATGTGGTTTCTTCCCAATATGATTACATATTTATATAACAATGTTGAAAATTGCACCAGACTTCTCATGATGTTAATACATATGACGTTGCCTCTTTTCCTCCTAATATTGACACATCATGTGGAACCTCGCAGGCTGTGTGGCTAGTGTACCAGACTTGTGACTAGAAGGATGACACTTCGAATCCTGCTAAAACCGGGCTGGCTCAACCTCTGTGGTGTGTTTTTGAGAAAGGCACTTTACTCCAATTACCTAAGCACAATATAATAATATGTGTTGATTTGATGTTAAACAGAAGGAAGAAGAACAAAAAAAAACAACAACAAAAAACATAAGTGACAGGTCTATACAGTGTGAACTTTAACAAAAACAGTAAGCGGCATGCATAAACTCCTCACATCCGCTATTTGTTGATTTGATTAGGAATAAATTGGAAGGAATTTTGTACGATGTGGACTTATTTTAATACAAAAAAAATATAAGAGAAAAAACAGTCCCATCCATATAGATAATAAGTGAGTATTTTGTATCCTTTTTTGTTTCTTTTTGAATTTCTTTTTGACCAAAATATTATTAACTTTAGCACTATGTATTTCCAATTCTGTGAATGACTATAAAAAATAAAAAAAACGATTTCAGTTTACATGGTCAGTCGCTCTTTACATCGGATGAACCATAATGTGACTTCGTATGAAAGCTATAATAGTGTAAAATAATGGAAACTAGTCACGTGTACATATGATATGGATCATATTTTGACTCCATGCAAGCATAAGATTTAGTTAGGGTGGCCACTGACAGAACTCAAGAATACCAGACACTCGTTTGCACACACGCAAAAATGATCATTTAAATACAGAACAGACCTGGTGAAAACCAAACTGTCAAGTATAAAACCTGATGAATGGTACCCTAGATTTGAATCATGTTACCATGCAATGTAAGAAACGGCAAAATAAAATTGGTGCATATTTTGGAATAAACAACTATATATATATATATATATCAGTATCAAAATGTAATGGTCTCAGTCAAAGAGTTTCTGATCAATAGGTCTAACAAGTCTGCATATGATACAAAGACATTTGAATGCATCAGTATGGAGACATGTACAAAAACAGTTATGCAGACAGAAACACACTAAAATGCCTTACCCTGTATTGAATGAGAGAAGGAAGAGACTATTCCATATCAAACAAAGTACAAGAGTGACTCAAAGGGAATGTCACTCAACTGGCTGAAAAGAATTTCCAGAAATCCAAGATAAGACCCTTTCTCCATTTTAACTGCCGAGTGTTGAAACCATCTCTTATTCTTGAGTGATAATAAGATTTTGAATAGGGTTGCCGTGTCGTCCATATTGGATGTAAAATCGGCACCATTTTTATTTAGGACTCACTTGACACAATAAGAAGTCTTTTAGTATAAACCCCCATGTCAATTTTACCATCCATTCAGGAGATATAGCAATTTGAAGTATTTAAAGACGTTTATTGTGGTGGTCATATTGGATGTCATATCAGTAATAGTTTCATTTAGGACTAACTAGATATCATAAGAAGTTGTGGTGAAAACCCTATGTTGAAAGGACTATCCATTCAAGAGGAGCATCGATAAGATGAAAAAAGATGATGGCCATATTAGATCTAAGATCAGCATCATTTTCAATTAGGACCAAATAGACGCCATAAGAAGTCTTAAGGTGAATACCCCATGTCTATATGACATTCCGTTTAGGAGGAGTAGGAATAACAAGATCTTTAAGATAACTGCCATGGTGGACATATTGGATTTCAGATCAGCACAATTTACATTTAAGACCAGCTAAACATCATAAGTAATTTGGTGAAAACCCCACTTCGATATAACGATCCATCCAGAAGGATGGTAACCACCATGGCTGCGATATTGGAGGTCAGATATGAACCATTTTCATTTAGGATCAACTAAACATCAAATCTTCTGGTGAAAACCCCATGCTGATATGACTTTCAGTTCAGCAGTAGTAGCAAGAACCAAGATATTTAAGATGACTACCGTGGTGGCCATATTGGATGTATACATGTTTGTAATTGTAATATGTGCGAACGAATTAGTTGAATATAATGACAATCTTCTAGAAAACAATAATTCCAACATGGACTTACACACATTGATAAGACAGAATCCTTGGTAAAATGTCATTTCTTTTGACAGTGTTCTGTAATTTCCCTGTGACATGGAAATTACATTTTACCAATGATGCCAATTTTCTAGTGTGTTATCAATTGTTATTGCAATTAACCTTTTGACTGCGTTCAAGATATCATAATTCACTGTGATGTTTATTTTTTTCACGTCATAAAAAATATTTTCAAAAAATACATTTTCTTGACATACTATTTAAAGATGCGCAGGGCACCTGCTATTGGTAATTTTACTGGAACGTTTCCTGCAGAAAGTTTTCTTCACAGTTAGATGGTTAAAGTTATGCCCTAGAAACGCTTACAATGCAGGGGCTTCCAGGGATTCCACTTCACAGATCCCTCGCCTACATGTTTACTCTGCCCCTAAACAATATTTCTGGATCTGCCCCTGATTGTTACACATTTTGTCTGGTACAATACGAGACAAAATGCGTATAGATTCACAGTATGATGAGCAAGTCATGCATCATTATCCTAATTCATGAAAGACCTCATTGTAACACAAATCTGGCCTGCTATTTTGTGACGATTGAATCAAACCAATTTCCTCACACTTAGCAATGTATTAACATTTGCATTATATTCTTCATGCTGGAAACTTTTTCAAATATTACCTTTGTTTGGAGGTAAATTATTTTAATCTCGAGAAAGTTTCTATCTTATTGTATACTGTTTCCTCGCAAGGAGCCTGTAAATGGCCTTCAAGTACCCAGTACAGGGATTTACAAATTTTATAAAAGCCAGCTTGCCCAGGGCAAGATGACTGGAAAATTGAACTTGCCCTTGGGAAATATGAGTTTGCCCCAAACATAATATCCCAACATGAGTAAAAAGTGAAGATAAAATACAATATGTGACATTTTAAGGAAATCATGTTATATTTATTTTAACTTTGTTTTCTTTGTATCTTTTTTGGCACCTTGAAACTATATCCCAATAATTAAAGTTATACAAAAATATATCTAAATAATACATGCAGATAAATATGTAGATGAGAAATAGGTAAAATGCATATATAGTCAGAAGAGCTGAAACAGACACGTGCATGTATGTAGATAGATAAAAGGATAAATAGAAAATGGTTTGAAATAGCTAATTTTTTTAAGTAAGAGAGAGAGAGAGATTTAGGTAAAAGACCTTGAACTGAGAAATTAAACAACCAATAACAGAACTGCGTTAATGTAATTTTAATCATGTTTAATATATAACATTTTTCTTTATCTACTTTAGTTCAAAATGATCATGCAGAATTTAGTATACATCCAGTACACAAAACACGATAAATGAGTCCATCACTACAGTATTCCATAAATATCAATGATTTCACTATGTTTTTGTTTTGTTTTTTTTTGGGGGGGGGGGGGTCCACTCACGTCTGCTTCCGCTTCCACATTAACAATTGTCATCAAGTCATTTTGAAATTGGCGACATGCATCAAAATATTTGACAAACGGACTTTTGAGAATGATTTGAAAACACTTATTTGTATCCATTTAATCCTTTGCCAGGCAGTAATTATGCATTGATCTCCTGTAATTATCAAGTAAACAACATGTCATAAACACGCCTGTTGGTGCTACATTTTTGTAACATCAGTCACGTTTTGAACTAAATCCTCCTGGTGGATAATCACTGGAGACAAGTGCCTTTTATTTCCAAACACACCTGTCAAAACTTGCTCTAAATAGTAAATAGTCTCATTATGACGTCTGCGTAAGAAATTGCATGCCTGACCTCAACATTGACTACAAGATACTATAGATCATAGGTGAAAGAAACTGGCCAGCTGTGTAAAAGAATTTGGTACGTATAAACACTAGATAAAGGTGCTATACCGTTTATGCATACTATGGCGAGATCGCAGGGTATACAACTTGCAGAACATAAAGCATTATGAACTTAACATGACCCCTTGTCAGTAAAATAGCTCGCACAGAGCTAGTGTTTTATGTATTTTGCCCAGACTACAGACATTAAATAAAAGTTCTTGGATCTCACCCGATCTCAATATTTTGGACTTGCCCGTGGGCAAGTGCCTTGCAAACCTGAGCTTGCCAGTGGTGAATTTGAGCAAGTGGATTTGTAAATCCCTGATATATATATACATGTA
Organism: Margaritifera margaritifera; assembly: GCA_029931535.1. Taxonomy (NCBI): domain Eukaryota; kingdom Metazoa; phylum Mollusca; class Bivalvia; order Unionida; family Margaritiferidae; genus Margaritifera; species Margaritifera margaritifera. Next base: position 1,571,164 of record JAQPZY010001599.1, read on the forward strand.
TATATATAATCAAATGGTTTTGAGAGTTATAATTCATTTCTAACTGGAATCAACCAGGCGCCGTGAGTAATGTTATCCATCGCCTTGTACTCGTGCACTACCACTTTAATCCAATCGAATCAATATATATGTGCATGCAAAAGCAAAGAATATTTGCATGACAACTTTAGTACATGCAAATACTGCTATAGTGGTATACAAGTGTAACCCCTGGGTCATAACTAGGAGTGGGTATTGAATTGAAAATCATATTGCAATATAGTACAATATTATGTGAAATATTGCAATATATTGATTTAAGAATGGAATGATCACCTCTGCAAACTGCTTCGTACCTGTAACATTTTATCGAGGGTGAAGTGTATGTAAGAGGTCTCTAAACTCTGGCGAATCCACTATTCGGTATGAACGCAAGTCCTTTACGATGAATCTGCACACCTTGTCAGTTATCAGTAAAGCACATGAAGAATGGGAGGGATATTTTTTTCCCAAGGAGCCCTGGTAAGATTTACTGGGTTGGCGGCGACACTTTAGCTTTAGAAAGATCAGAATTATCATCACACGATGAACTCCCATCAGTAGACATTGATGATCTATCCGTTGTTTTCACGTGACGTCACAAAATGTGTGCATCTACATGTCTGCCATTTTGATTCCCTAGACACGTAAACCGGCGTCTTCATATGAAATCAAACCATTGCAATGCCTATTTGTGGTATTTTTGGGTGTTCTAATCGCCCAGGTGTGCGGAAAGATTTAAGTTTTTTTAAAACACCTAAAATTATTATTGACTAAGGAGAGGAAACAAGAATATTATTGGAAGAAAGGCGTAGATTATGGAAAGCAGCTGTCGACAGAAAGGACATCAAAACAGAGGAAAAGTGGGAGAGAACAATAGTTTGCTCTAAACATTTTGTTGGTGGTAAGTTTTGAATTTTCCCAGCATTTGATTTGATTTTTAGTGTATTCTCTCATGATATATAAAATTATATTCAGGAATTAAAAAAAAAAAAAAAAAAAAAAGTAGCTTGGTTCATGGTAACTGCTTGCCCCACCCACTCCAGTTTAAAGTATTTGGCCGTACTTGCATTACATAAATTGCAGAACATGGTTTTGGTCATCATAGTTACTTAGTTGTAAGTTTATCAGATTAACAGAAATATAATCATCTTGTCATGATATTAGACACACACACAGACACAACGTATGACAATTGCCTATGTAGTGTAGGCAGCAACACGCTTGACAAGCAATCCATGGTAGCGGGTATGATCCCCTGCTTTTTCAGTCATGAGACTATCGACTGAGACTCGGGTAGCAATATAACCTTCTTGTGTTAGCGAGCTCTTAAAGCCATACAACAACAATTAATACTATATATTTCATTTCTTATAATAAAAAATTTCATAGTTATTTTTATATTATTTTCTCATTGCATGTGTAAAAGCTTATATGTATGACAAAACCAATCCATCATGGCTACCATCTCTACATCTAGGCAATCCAGAGCTTACTTCAGTTGCGCCAGATATACATGTAGCCAGTGAGCGATTCAATCGGGCTAGTCAGCGCAAATATAAAAGGACAATATCAAATGCAGTTTCCTCACTTCTGTCATTAAAAAAGAGGCGCATAGATTTCGGTGAAAATGTCATTGAAAATTGTTCACCTTATTCTGAAAATATTGTACAAGACAACTGTACTCAAAGTGATGGCGAAAGTAGTGAATCATTTCTTCAGCTACCACTAGAAGCTGAATCATACTGTAAAGGAATCCAAACTGACCTTATAACTGAAGAAATTCAACAACTAGAGGATGACAAGTCGAGGCTCATTGAAGCTACAGAAAATGAAAAATTTGATATTAAGGGATTGTACAACTTTAAGTCTTATGAAAAGGATACTGAAAAAGTAGGGTTTTATACAGGCATGCCAAATGTAGATGTTTTAAAACTAGTCTTTAACTTAATTGAGGGACACGTGAGTAACAACATAAAAATTCTTTCAAGAGAGAACGAGTTTCTATTGTGTATGCTGAAACTTAGAATGAATTATCTTTTCAAAGACATGGCATACCAACTAAATATTTCTGTAGCGACTGTTCAAAGAAGTTTCCACAACACCCTCGATGTACTTCATACAAGGCTGAATGTTTTATTATAGTGGCCAACACAAGAAAACTTGAGAAAATCAATGCCTATATGTTTCCAAAAGGAATTTGGGGAGAAGGTAGTCATTGTACTTCATTGTTTTGAACTTTTACGGAAAGGCCTAGTAGTGCTCTCAACAAGGTGTACACATATTCCAATTATAAGCATCACCAGACAGTCAAGTATCTGATCAGGATAGCCCCTCAAGGTGTAGTTACTTTTATTTCCGAAGGTTGGGGTGGCAGAACATCTGACAAATACATTACAGAAAAATCTGGGCTTCTCGATAATCAGTTGCCAGGAGATGTCATGGTTGATAGAGGGTTCAACATAGAAGATTCAGTGAATTTCTTTCAAGCTGAATTAGCTATTCCTAACTTTACACTTGGAAAATCACAATTGCATCCCCTGGAAGTTGAGAATACCAGAAAAACTGCATCAGTCCGAATTCATGACGAACAAGTTATTGGTCATGTTTTAAGAAAGTTTAGAATATTTGAAGGCAATATCCCCATTGAATTCATCAAGTTGAGAAGTGGAGAGAATGTTCCTACCATTGACAAGATTGTGAAAGTGGCATGTTGTTTAACAAATCTGTGCTCTTCAGTTGTTCTGTTTGATTAATTGAAAATGCAAAGACTGAACTGATGCATTGTAACACAGTGAATATTTTTGTCCTGTGCCTTCACACTCCTGATAATTGATTTAACAATACAGTGTTCTTCCCAGGAAATTATGAAGGCATAACATTTTGTGCGTGAATAAGGATATCCTAATACATCATATTTCAGTTAAACAATATAAAGAAGCTTATTATAATTGTAGGTAGATCACAAGCTTTAATGCCATTTCAATTATTATCTTGTCCAGAATATCTGATTCTTGTGTTTAATTAAGGTCATTTCAGATTTACATGTGAAACGTAATGCATGTCTCATGTTACTTGTCTACAAACCATGGGAAGAACACTGCAATTTATTTCTTTTTTGGATTGTTTACTATAATTGTGATCTTCGCCCCACTTGAGCTAGTGTTTGCCTTGTCAGTTGCTATGAGTGTTTGTTATCATATTACAGTAGTGTTTGCTTTATCCTGAAATGTGTTGCAGGGCTGTTGAACAATATGAAGAAAAAAATAAAAGAAAATACCTTTTAAAAAAATGTAAAAATGAAAATAAGTTTATTACAGTTTGTGAAGTAAGTTATTAATAAAATCGGCATGAAAATAAAGCAGATAAATCGTTTTATGAAAACAGCATAAGAAAAATTATATTGTTTCTCTCTCAAAGGGTTGTTTCACAAAAAAGAACTTAATTTTCCTGATTTTCTTTTTTTTTTTTTTTTTTTTTTTTTTTTTTAAATTGTATTGGCTTCTTCATAAACTATACTTACAGATTAAATGTATAACAGCCAGGGAAAAAAAAATGTAGCGTAAGTTTTACCTCCACGTTAATTATAGCTTACTTGCACTGGAATGGGTTTCTTTTTATATGACCGAGGGTGAATTTATGATTTATATATCGTTGCTTTCCAATCTATTTCAAGAAGCACTATTCAATATATTGTCGTAAATTTTACTTTGCATTTGTTTTGTTTTTTTAATTTGTTTTGTTTTTTTGGGGTTTTTTTGTTTTGTGTTTTTGTTTGTTTGTTATTTGGGGTCTATCTCTCTCTCTATATATATATATTGTCGGAAATTCGTGAAATTAAGGTTGTTTTTAAAGTGAAAAGTCTGAAAATTGCGTTTAATGATGGTCAAGCTTTGATGTACATGGGGCTTTCCTCGTCTAAAAATAGAGTTTGACCACGCGTAATAAGGTCACCCGATGCCTCGCAGTGGTAGACGAGCAAGTGGATCTTGTGAGTGTACGTTGATGATTTAAAGTTCATTTCTGTGATAATAAAAGACTATTTACTGCTGTCGCCGATGGAATTAAATAGTTTTAATGCATAGTAATGTATTCTCCCAGACGTAACATGCTTTGGATCCGCTATTGTAGAGCAATAGATAAAGCAAATACTTTGGGACCGTATCATCGTGGGGGTCATCTCAAGGTAGTAACAAATGCAAGCTGACATCATAACGTTAGTCTCTCTCTCTCTCTCTCTCTCTCTCTCTCTCTCTCTCTCTCTCTCTCTCTCTCTCTCTCTCTCTCTCTCTCATAAAGCAAAATAATTAAATGATGAGCATTAAACCTATTTATTTGATGGCAAAGTTGGATTAAGGGCTGAGATCGATACATGTTCAACATATTTTGATAACATTGGCAAAGATAGTGCAAAAGATGCAACAAAGATGATTTCAATTTTTTTGTTTTAATTAATAAGGATGTCTAAGTATAATTTTTTTATCGTTTTTCACATCAATAAGATATTAGTCTCTAATATAACATTTCTTTGGTGTTTCAGTTTTATGTTAATGGAATAACTAGTATGAGATCCATTAGAATTGTTTTTCGTTGTTAAGAGTTATTCTCGATCCCACCACCACCCCACCCCACCTGCTTTTTTTTTTAGGAAAAATAAACGGACATCAATTCTGATCAAATAATACTTCCTTTTCATTTCTACCCATTTGTAAAAAGTTTCTGAAGCACCTAAAAAAAAATCCTTATATAAATTGAAAAATGCATTAAGTTACCGAATACTATCCACCTACTCATTCCTTGAAAATTATAAAGTATGCTAGAAATTTACAGAGAGGATGGAACCTGACATGAAAAGATGCACACACATTTAGGCCATGGCGTCCAATCACATTTTGATTGGTTTGGAAATACAATGTTTTTTTTTTTTTAATTCAAAAGTAATAAAGTTGTCAGCATCTGTGGTTTAAAATACTAAATGTATTAAAATCGGAAGGGAATTGTGTCAGCAAAAGACCCTAGACAGCTAAGACTCATTAGTTGTGTTATTCATATTTCTCCCTAGCATTTACAAATCAAATTCATGTAATTGAAGGGGTGCAATTGCACCTGCTAAAAATCTCCTGGCTATCTTCAGGTCTTACTCATGAAAACAAGTTGTTATTCAGCAGGAGTTCACAAGATAGCTCCACATCCGAGACACCAGTCAGCATATTTGAGTGTGTCCAATTAACCCTGGAATGTAGGTCACAATAACCCAGTTTTGTTGCGTGAGAACTGATTTCCCATGTGCACTTGACATGCACGTTTTGGTGGTAATAGACTAAAAGGTGTTATAATTTGAGTACGTATACCATCTTTATGTAGCCTTCAGAATGTTGGAAACGAAGCCACAGAGACCCAATCATAATGTGTGAAACGTTTTGATTCTAAGATGCATTCTTACTTTAGTTCTTAGGTTGAAAAGTGACATAATTTGAGCACAGATACCATCTTTAAGTGTTCAGAATCCTGGAAATATGTAAAATATTTCAATTCTAAGATGCATTCTTAATGCAATTTTTATAGCAGTTGGTAAAGAGGATGGCAATTAGAGCCAGGAAAAAACTGTCACGACATTTTGCTGCTAAACAGTAGGTCATAGTGACCCAATGTTGATGTGCAATACATTTCTATCCCATCCCAATATATATGAAAGGGGTAATTTTAATGTCAACAGATGTAGTGCTTTAAAAAAAGAAACACAGCTCTGAAAAGGAGGATGGGCACAATTTGAATTAGCAATTTTGAAAAAGATTGTGAAAATGAGAATATACTGACCCAATTTTAGTTAGAAAACATTCCCCATCATTGGGTGCACTCGCAGCAGAAGTTTGTTTGCAATAGGTTAGCTGCTAGCATTATAACGTGAATGCAAATTTTAGGCAATTGTTATTAAATTCTGGAAAATAGGGTACAGTGACCCATTTTCTGTGTGCAATGTATGTTCATCACAATATGCACGTACAGTACAAGTTTTATGTAAATGTGTTTTAATTTGTAGGAGTTACAGCCGAGACAGGAAGAATGGACACAATTTGTAACAAAAATGTTCAATAAATCCTGGAAATTAGGTCACAACAATCTAGCTCTAGTAAGCAATATACCCCCATCCTAAAATGCACCTTTACTGTAAATTTGGTGACAAGTTAGTGTAATTTGACCCAAGACACAATTTGTAACCTTTTTTCAATAAATCCTTGAAAGTAGGTCATGCTGACCCAGTTTTCGTTCACAATACACGCTCTCTGCAAGTTTGATGTTAATAAGTGAAAAGTGAAGCAGTGCAGAGTTGTAGCATCGACAGGGAAGACAGACGGACGGACAAAGTAAATCCAATATACTGCCTGCTTGTTGACCTGACGATATATATATATAACAATTAAGGAAATATTTTGAGAACGACACAATTTTTGAATAATGGCCATATTTCAAGGGTTGCCTTCTTTTCAAAGGATGAAGTGAATTGTATAATGGGTTACGAAAATACTTTAGAAAAAGCAACAAAAAGACCAAGCAAGTGTTAGAGGTCCAAGTTGGCATGAGACAATTCACTAGACTCACATTCAACTAAAAGCTAAATATAATAGCAATTTGCATGTTAAATCGGGTTCAAATGCATTTTTCACCTGTTTGTATTAAACTTAACAAGCAGGTTCTAGGCCTACAAAGATGCAACTATTGTAGAAAATGTAAAAAATCAAACAAACAACAAAACCATAAACAAATTACGACAAGTTTTAACAATGTCAAAATATGTATTCCACATTGTTCATGTAAACAACAAACACCCCCCCCCCCCCCCCCAAAAAAAAAAAAAAAAAAAAAAAGTGGAGGCTATAGGAAACAACATTCACTAACACATGTCACATGGAACACTTCCTGAAAGCTTGCTAACAATAAAGTACCGTAAGTGATTTTGGAGAAGATGTCAAATATGTTTCTCACCTGGCTACCACTGAGACCAAGAAAACCTAATTTTTTTACATCATGTCATGATAAATATTTCCTCCAATTCTTTGATTAAAGCTTTACCAGTGTAGTTTTTGGAAGATGAGAAAAATATATTTTCTATCTTGTTGCTATGGAGGCTGAATGGTTGCCATGGAAGCCATCAAAACAAATCTTAGATAGGACATACCTGAAAATACTCCTGGAAAGTTGGATCAAATAGTTTGGTTTTTTTTTTTTTTTTTTTTTTTTTTAAGATGTCAAAAATATATGTTTTATCAGGTTGTTATGGAAACTACGATCATGTTACTTCTTAAGTTCATGCAGGACAGATGATAAATGCATAATGTATGATACTGTATGTGTCATGTCTCACTTTCTATGACATTTCTAGTAGTTGGAACATATATTCTTAGCCTATTTCACAAACATTTTTTATGTGAAGAGTGTTCTTTGGTACCAAAGTTTGTGTCATATTGAACTTGTGGAAATTTATTTGTAAACGGGACTCTTCAGAAAACCAACATGTCTCTATAGCTTCATGCACAGAAAGTTGATTAAAATTCCATGACAAAGGCAACTAAAGCTCACAAAGTCAGAACTCTAAAAATAACACATTAATATCACAGGGGTTGAAATCCCTATCCATATACGTGTTAGTAACCAAAGCCTGTAGAATATTCCTCAAAGTTTACAACTTTGATCTTGAAGGTGGGAACAAAATAGTACTGTGGCAACCTTGAGGCTCTAAGTAACAAGAGTACCGAAACAGCACATTACATGACCGTGTGTTGACCTTTTCCGTACCAATAAACTTAATATTTTAGATAGAAACTTGCCAACAAAATGATTATGTGTTGACCTGGGTCAACAGCATATTATATGTCCGTCTCTTGACCTTTTTTGACCAATAAACTTAATATCAGAGCTAGAAACTTGCCAACAAAATGATTATGTGTGGACCTGGGTAAAGTTTAATTAAGATGTTGGTAGGGGTTAAAAAGGGAGAGCCTGGATAGCAGAATACTAACTTACATTATTCCTTTTTTTACCTTGACCTGGTGAACTGAATCAGCGATAATGTGTCAAGCCCAGATATATATAACATAACTAAAGTTTCATTAAACTATTTTTACTAGTTGAAATGATATGCCTGTAAATGGGTAGAGGTCACTGATTTATATTTTCCTTTGCCGTGAACTTAACATTGATAGAGAGGTCGTGGCTATGGTATGCGACACGCTGTTTTGTAACGATCTATAAGTAGTTCGAAGTTTCATTAAAGTATCGTCAGAAGTTCACAAGTTATATAACAGACAATTTAGAAATCACGTAATTACGTTTTCCCTTGCCTTGCTGTGAATTTGACCTTGAGGCAGGGGGCGTCGTGTTGTGGTACTTAACATGGTCTATTCATGATATATACATGGGAAGAGTTTCATGAAAATCTATCCAGCTGTTATAAAGTTATGGGCTGAAAAAGCAAACGTTTACAGAAGGATTGATGGACAATGCCTTTACATAACATACCCGACTTAAGACGGGCGTATAAAAACGCATCAAGATGCAGATCATAATTTAACATGATTCCAGAGTTACATGTCAACAGAAGTGTCCATGCCTTGACCTTGAGAAGTGACCTAGAACATGTTGTGAAACACACTCTCTAGTCATGATATATCAGTATATTACTTTCATTCCAATATCTTAAACATGCTTTAGCGTTACAGCTTGGATAAAAAAAACAATTGAACGCTTTGACCGTTAAGATAGAACCACGAATCACTGTCAGATCATCACGATATGAGCATATTCAGTTTCATCTTTCTAAA